>JACYFF010031954.1:59255440-59323685 GCA_017589665.1 Selenicereus undatus
ACTGGCTTGTCTTCTTTCAAAATAGTTTATAAGGTCGATCCTTTAACACCCAAGAGATTTGATTTCAAGAGCTATTGAAGGGAAGCCAAGCACTGAGGCTGGATAGAGGGTTAAGGAGATCCAGGCATTGCATGACAAGGTTAGGGAAAAGATTGAGAAAAGAAATGCTAGCTATCAAGTCCAAGCCATCAAGGACAAAAGGAAGGTTGTTTTTCAACCTGGAGATCTAGTATGGGTTCATCTGAGAAAAAAGAGGTTTCCTTAAAAGAGAAAGTCTAAGCTGAGTCCGAGAGCAAATGGTTCCTTTGAAAGTTGTAGAGAGGATCAATGATAATACATATAAGGCTAAACTCCCTGGTGATTATGGTGTTTCTGCTACCTTTAGTTTAGCAGACTTAAGTCCATACTTGGATGATGTACCCCTTGAGGATTTGAGGGTGAATCCTCTTAATCAAGGGGAGGCTGATAGAGATCCTACCACAGAGACCAACCCAGGCCAGAATGTCTAAGCCTTCATCCTCAAAATCTTGACACAAGGTCCATATTGCAGCATCTTGTCCAGGAGAAGTATCCAATTTATGCTGTGCCATTTAGTTCAATAATCAGCCGGCCTTTTAAGGAGTAACTTCGCTCATTTGCTAGCTTAATTATTAGCTAATAAATGATGTAAGTTTCCCCACCTTTTGCTTCAGCTCATTCAGCCTGTTTAGTCCAAAGCGCCTACACTGTCCAAATTCCAGTCCATCACATCAGTATTTTTTAGAGTCAAAGGTGACTCATTTTACAGCAAGGTTTTGGCACATTTGAGGGCATAAAAAGGTGTCTAAAATATTATCAAATAAAGCCCCAAAACAGTTCATTCAGCTGACATTGCACCAGCATTTGAACAGCATAAAATCAAAGGAAATACCCTTTGATCCAAGGGATAACAAGTTATTAGTAACACCCCCAGCCCCTGGGATCAGAAGCGTTGCGTTTTCTTGCTTTTAACTTAATTTCTGAGTTAAAACGGACAAAATTTCCCCTAAAAACTGACCGTTTCCCAGGCTTAAAGCCTTACATTACACCCTTGCAATACAAAAAGGTACTAAATATGACCAACAGCTCAACGGCTACACGCCGGAGCCCACAACTCTACGGGCCACACACCCGGATTATACAGAACTTTCTATTTTTCATAAACCTTACAAGAAGATAAATAATTACATAACCTTACAAACATAGTCCACATTACATAACGATAACATAAACACAACAATACAGTCCAAGCAAGTCCACTCTGGGTGCGCCACGCAGTAGTCACATACCTGTGGATCTGGGAAAAAGGGGGAAAGTAATGGGAATGAGCAACCAACGCTCAGTGAGTAAACCCTCTCTCCCAAAACATACTTAAAATACATATTAACTTACGAAAGCCTTTTGTAATTCATTTTAGTTGAAGAGCTTACACATAATACATCATATTCAAACCATAAACCAAGTGAAGGAATAGTCATACTCAAAAAGCTTAACTTTAGTAGAAACCGTCCATAATAAAGTTACGTAAACCCAGAAACATAGCATAAAAAGGGTTTTACGCATAAGTTTCACTTACCGAAAAACATACATAGTAACTTATTCACGTAAATGAGGACACTAGACTCTTAGAGGTACTTTGTTACTGTCATCCTGAGTCGGCCAAACTCGAGCGGCAACATACGCCTATCCGGACAGACATCATACCATTCAAAAAATCAACACTTGGCTCGTTTATGAGGCAAACATCTTTTCATAAATGTTCTATGTAAACGCTTCTTGAAACGTAATAGTTTTACCAGCTCTTGACTTGGAACTTCATAAAGGCTCAAAAATCTATCTTGAGGCCAACTTATGAAGTAGTAGGTTTTTCAAACGCAATAACCCTAGACTAGGTAACCCAAGTCTGTTCGAATGAAATAGTTAGTATCTGCAAACTTCTTAAAACTAAGCTTGAATATACACCAAAACAATAAATACCTCTTTTACGTTTAAACCACCCTCTTGTATCCCAAACGATCTTCAATGCTAACTGGTTGGATATGAAAATCGAAAGCAACTTGAGAGACTTATATGCAGTTCTGACCTAACAAAAGCTTAATTCATTTGTTTGTCCACACATACAATTGAATTCATACAACAACTTCGAAATAGCATCTCAAGCATAAATCACCTAAATTGATTCGAATCGATGCTAAACATATATAACCCACTTTGAATTAACACCTCAAGCATAGTTCACCTAAATTGATTCGAATTGAAGCTAAACATATATAACTCACTTCGAATTAAGATCTCAAGCATAAATCACCTAAATTGATTCTAATCGAAGCTAAATATATATAACTCACTTCGAATTAATATCTCAAGCATAAATCACCTAAGTTGATTCGAATCGAAGCTAAACATATATAACTCACTTCGAATTGACATCTCAAGTATAAATCACCTAAATTGATTCGAATCGAAGCTAAACATATATAACTCACTTCGAATTGACATCTCAAGCATAAATCACCTAACTTGATTCGATTCGAAACTAAACATATATAACTCACTTTGAATTAACATCTCAAACATAAATCACCTAAATTGATTCGAATCGAAGCTAAGCATATATAAGTCACTTCGAATTAACATCTCAAGCAGAAATCACCTAAGTTGATTCAAATCGAAGCTAAACATATATAACTCACTTCGAATTGACATCTCAGGCATAGTTCATAATGATTATGCATAAATACTTATAACTACCAATCCAATAAACTGATTCATATAATTATTTTTTGAAATCCTTAAAATAGGAGGGATTAAAGGTTTACCCACCTTGAATCCAAGCTATATGCGTGCAAATTGGCTAGATTGAAGCTAAATTCGAACTCCACACAGCCAGAAAATCCGCTCCCTTCGCGTGAGGTTCGAACACCACCAAACCTAAAACCCTAACTCAAGTTTTCTGAGAAATTAAACACAATTAGGAAGAATCTAGGTCAAGAATGCAATTTATAGATGAAGGAGGAGTTTGAAATCTCCTTGCATGCACCGAATTCACCGGGTGTTCGGCCGGTCCTTCGCCAAAATCAGCCCTGCCTATGCCCGAATTTTGGGTCAGCCACGCGTAGGAGGCTGGTCGGCTCTTGGGTTGGCTGGGTTGGGGCTCGGTTTCGCCGGTTGTAGTGCGTGGAAGGAGAAGAAGCGAATGAGGAGATGAGGAACAGGGATAGCAGAGCAACGTTGTGAAGAAGAAGAAGAAAGAGGAGAGAGACGAGGGTCTATCGGGGGCACCGCGGGTAGCTAAGGAAGAAGTCTCATACGCTAAATGACTAATTTGCCCCTCCCTACTTTCTTTCATTTGTTTTTGGCCCAGGCTGTTGCAGGAATCTGTGTCGCCAGCTTAATTCATAACCCAAATTCTAAACCCAAATCGATAATATACTCCTTCATCGACTATTCGTTCCCAAATCTATCTAGGTTCGATTTAATAACATCGAACTACTTCTAGGGTTGACGTCCTAATTGTATTCGGTTTGCTAATCGATTTAGTACTCGTTAATAATCGTTACTAACGCTTATTAAAAATCATTGAAAGATTTTCATGACTGATAATAATATTAATAGTAATAAGAATAGCAATGACAATAATATCCTTTTTTAATAAAATTAGCGCCCACATAGGTACTTAGAAAATAATTTTAGCTCATATTGCTAATACAATATGGTTTTCACATAGCAAAAAGACATTACGAACAACTTAACGGAATGTAAAGTACACGGGTATTACATTATTGTACTACACAATCAGCCCGGGTTAATGACTTGATTAACAGCTGCATTTTGCTCCCTAAGGCCGTCATTACAAGGACATTGATCCTCCAAGGCAATGACATCTTAATAATGGAGATTAGCAACTAGATTAGGTGTCAAAGATCAAGAAGAGTTGCTGTTTTAGGCTGTTTGTAATTTAAACTTAATTTCTATTTTTAGTTTGCTTTTCTTTCTGGTTTAGCTCTTGAGAGAGACTTTGAGGATGAGTATAAAAGCCTCATTTTTCAGTTGTAATGGCCGGTTGTTGAATGATTAAAAGTTGAGCATAGCTCATTTCCTCTCAAACTCTCTCTAGCTATCCTGTATTCTAGCCATTACAGGTGGTGTTCTAGTGAGTCTTATTGTTAATTTTTCCCCAAGTTGTTTGAAATCGTGTGTGCTCTGAACTTGGTAAGAATTGCCCTATTTATTGATTGAATGAGATGATAGCATGAGTTAACTAAATGTGGTTGCATAGCAAAATATACATGATGTGATGTGTTAAGGAGAACTTGGTAATGTTTTGTTGGAAATTCACGACTTAATTTTTGTGGTGATGACCTTCGGGAAATGGGTTGAGACTAAATGAACGTTTCATGTTAAATTGACCTTTGATAAAGAGAAGGGTAACAGTAACTGTAAAGGCTGAGCCGGGTGAGACCTAATCTGACTATTGATTGAAGGTCATTAGCCTTCCCCGGGAAACTAGTGCCTACATGTGAGCGGTCACGTGCCCTATTGGGACTGGGTCAGGATAGCGGTAACCACCCCCGGCAATGGTAGGCTAGGAAAGGGTCAAGCGGTAACCGCCATAGGAAGCCGTAGACCAGGATCGAGTTGAGCGGCTGCGCCAAACTCAAGCATAGACCATGAGACCCAGTGGGGTCGCTCACCTAAATCTGACTATCGTGATTTTAATTATGAATTATGAATATACATCACTGAAACCTGGTAACCATGGGAGCTTATATTAATGAGACGCGTGTCCTGGGAGTCCTGTTGTTTTTCCCTAACCCTTAAAATCTTTGCAAAATAAATTTGTGTATGTAGTTGACTGTTAGTGGTGATTGTTTACTGAGTTTATCTCACTTTTATAACATGGTTTGTTTTTCAGGTGATTCAATTGTACATGGGACTGGGGGGCCGAAAGTAAAGCGAGGCCATGATGCCTGAGTTGAGGAGGATGCAAGCTTAATAGACTCTTAGAATAAAGAATAAGTTGACAAATGTTTTAAATTAGTTGTGACATTGAAGATTGACCCCTTTTGTTAAAGTTGAAGTGTTTTTCTTTTTCAAGGAATGATGTATTGATGGTTTCGATATCTAGCCTGGTGTTTTAAAGAAGGAAATACAGCGGTAACACCCTAATCTAGATTTTGTTGCCACATAGTATAAGGATTAGTAATAAATAAATGAAATTAGAAACTCAGGGTGTTACAAACTGTCTCAGATAGGGATGCTAAGTTCCAAAGCCATTTTTGGCTTACCCAATGGAAGAAGCTAGGGACAAAGCTCAAATTCAGTACAACATGCCATCCTCAAACTAATGACCAGACTAAAGTCACCAACAGAACTTTGGGAGCCTTTCTAAGGGCCTTGATCATAACTCAAGCCAAGGCTTGCGACTTGTTGCTACTTCATGTGGAGTTTGCTTACAACAGAACACCTCACAAGCCTACTGGCTTGTCTTCTTTCAAAATAGTTTATGAGGTTGATCCTTTAACCCCAAGAGATTTGATTTCAAGAGCTATTGAAGGGAAGCCAAGCATTGAGGCTGTATAGAGGGTTAAGGAGATCCAGGCATTGCATGACAAGGTTAGGGAAAAGATTGAGAAAAGCAATGCTAGCTATCAAGTCCAAGCCAACAAGCACAAAAGGAAGGTTGTTTTTCAGCCTGGAGATCTAGTCTGGGTTCATCTGAGAAAAAAGAGGTTTCCTCAAAAGAGAAAGTCCAAGCTGAGTTCGAGAGCAAATGGTTCCTTTGAAAGTTTTAGAGAGGATCAATGACAATACATATAAGGCTGAACTCCCTACAGATTATGGTGTTTCTACTACCTTTAATTTAGTAGACTTCAGTCCATACTTGGATGATGTACCCCTTGAGGATTTGAGGGTAAATCCTCTTAATCAAGGGGAGGCCGATAGAGATCCTTCCACAGAGACCAACCCAGGCCAGAATGTCTAAGCCTTCATCCTTAAAATCTTGACACAAGGTCCAGATTGCAGCATCTTGTCCAGGAGACCTATCCAGTTTATGTTGTGCCATTTAGTTCAATAATCAGTCGACCTTTGGAGGAGTAACTTTTCTCATTTGCTAGCTTAATTATTAGCTAATAAATGATGTAAGTTTCCCAACCTTTTGCTTCAGCTCATTCAGCCTGTTTAGTCCAAAGAGCCTACATTGTCCAGATTCTAGTCCATCACATCAGTATTTTTTAGAGTCAAAGGTGACTCATTTTGCAGCAAGGTTTTGGCACATTTAAGGGCATAAAAAGGTGTCTAAAATATTATCAAATAAATCCCCAAAACAATTCATTCAGCTGACATTGCACCAGCATTTAAACAGCACAAAATCAAAGGAAATACCCTTTGATCCAAGGGATAACAGGTTATTGTACTGCCCTATCATCCCGAGTTAATCACGTGATTAACAGCTGCATTTTGCGCCCTAAGGCCGTCATTACTAGTACATTGATCCTCCAAGGCAATGACATCTCAATAATGAAGATTAGCAGCTAGATTAGGTGTCAAGGATTAAGAAGAGATGCTGTTTTAGGCTGTTTGTAATTTAAACTTCATTTCTATTTTTAGTTTGCTTTTGTTTCTGGTTTAGCTGTTGAGAGAGAGTGTGAGGATGAGTATAAAAGCCTCATTTTTCAGTTGTAATGGGCGATTGTTGAATGATTAATAGTTGAGCAGTGCTCCTTTCTTCTCAAACTCTCTCTAGCTATTCTGTATTCTAGCCATTATAGGTGGTGTTCTAGTGAGTCTTATTGTTAATTTGGTGGTGCATCTGTATCCAAGTTAGCATCAAGGGCCCTGGGATTGCCTTGGTGGTGTGGTTGTATCCAGGGGCAAGCTCAGTTTATCTTGGTTCTTAAGTCTGGTGATCAGTTTTAGTCCAGTTCAAGCAAACCTGTCTAGACAGTTTGCTTGATTCTTTGCCAATCCCCTTCCATCTTGCTTATTCTCCATCATTAGCAGGAGTTATGCCATGACACACTCTCATATTGTGTGTGCTAACTATCGGCCTGATTGGTAAGTGACAAGTGAATTCCCTTTTCTTGTCACTTTGTGACCTCTATTTGTGATATTCCTTGACTTAGAGTTATGATACGAAGCCAGAGCTTGATATTGCTACCTTAATATGGTTTCCAAGGGCTAATATGTATACAATCTAGCGGAATGCATTAGAAAAGCAGTTAAGGTAAGACAAACTATCTTAATTGTCTAAGGAAGAATATGCTCCATCACCATATCAATCCCGGGGAATTATATTTAGAATATAATCATTTGATATATCGATAGGCATAAAGGGACAGTGTATGTTGTGAATGATTTGGGATATCATTTTCATATGAATGTGTTATCTTAGTTAGATGGTGACTTAATATAGCGCTACTAGTTTACTTTTGGTCACACCCCATTCTCAGTATGAAGCGTAAAGAGATGTGTCAGCAGAGAGATATGTAATTTGTGGTCTACGTGGGTGAGTGGGAGTTGTTGACCTAATATAACAGTCACATTCACCCACTTAAGTGGGTTGTTATAAGTTGATTAATGATGTATTAATCTGGCATTAACTATCTAATAAGTTTGCAAGGCTTAGTGCCATTATTAATAAAACATCAGATTAGGAGAATGAGATACAACACTTGAACACAACATCTTATAATTATATTCTCTCTGCTCTCTTATGTTAATCCTACCATCTATTGGGATTGAGTTTGGGGTGTGACATTTCACAGTAACTCTATGTAATACCCCGACCCCTCTCGGTTGCGGGTCTTACCAGTAACGGCTTCAAGGACCATTGACTGGCCCTACAAATCACCACAAGTCTTTCCGGCATGCTTCGTCCTCGCTCACACAGTGCCTAGGAAACTTCCCAGGAGTCACCCATCCCATGATTGCTCCCCAGCAAGCACGCTTAATTGTGGAGTTCTTAAGAGTGGACTCCCCGAAAAGAAAGGTGCACCTTTGGTGATATGAGTAGTCACTTAGATCATTTTAAGCCACACTTGGGGTGTTACACTCTATCAGCCACTGTTAATCTTGGTTCAACAATTCATGAGCAATCACCGAGCAACAAGATCTTACGCTTCCGCGCTAAGATATGTCCTAATATGCCAACACAACGCAAATGGTTGGAAGCCCTTCAACTCTTCGTTTATGGCCATATATGGAATTTGAACCTGCTTATTCACTTATTATGTTATTCTTATTGTCTTTTTTGGTTTTTGGATTCCCGCAACTAATTTGTCAATTTAGTTTAAATATTTTGCTTTTCCCATTGCTTGTTTTGTTATTTTTTTATGTTAATTAAATAAATATTTATACAGCCTTCTAAATTCCACTTAAAAAGTGTATGCTCATAAAAATGAAAAGTTATGTTCATAAAAAAATAAGTGTATGCTCATAAAAGTTAGATTATAAGTTCATTAGTGGTAAAAATGTATGCTCATAAAATAAAAAGTGTATGCTTATAAAATAAAAAGTGCACATTCATTAACTTCAAAGTTGTATGCTCATACAAATAATAGGTCTATGCTCATAAAATGAAAAGTGTATGCCAATAAAAATAACATTGCACATTTATTAATTTGAAAAACTGTGCGGTCATAAAATGATCATTATATACTCAAAAATAAAACGTGTATACTTGCAAAAATAAAACTCTATGTTTATTAATTTATCACCTATGATCATAAATCATAGGTATGATCATCATAAAAATGAATATCAAGCAAGATTTGGAGTTCGTGTCCTATGAATAGAGAAGATTTGTGATGTGAGAGGTAAGAGAACAATATTTAAACTCTGCTAAAACATAGCCCAAAAGACCAAAAAATAAAAACGACTATTAAAATATCTGTTCAAAAATATTTGTTCAAAAAGTGTATTCTCCTAAATTGCCTTTAACAAATGACAATGTTTGAAAAGAGTGCAAAAGTTATACTTTGATTTATGAGAATATTTGTGCGTGTGTTTATATATGTGTGTGTGTACGTTTACGCATATGTATATGTATATATACATATATATATATATAGATAGATAGATAGATAGATAGATATATAGATAGATAGATAGATAGATAGATAGATAGATACATACATACATACATACATACATACATACATACATACATACATACATATAATTATAAGCTCATTTGCTCACAAATCCAAAACAATATGCTTATAATTTACAGATTATTTAAAATGTGTGTAAAAGGTCATTATTGATTTGTTAAATTAAATATAGTGATATCACTCAACCTTTGCCTTTTTGAGTCACTATGAACATCCCAAAAAAGTTATATCCATCTACTCAAAAAAAAGTAAAGAACACACATACTTGAACAAAGAAAGAAACAACGATACAACACGAAACTTTGAAAATGAGAAAGAATTATATTTATATAAAAAAATACAACAAAGGAAAGGAAACCTAATTTGAATAATACAAGTGAAAAAGAAAGAAATAATAAAGATTTGATCAACTCCGTACGAATAAAAATTCAGCTTTTAAATTTTTTGTTTGAGTAATTTTATCTGCGATAAACTTCGATCACTAAACATTTGGGGGTTACAACTGTGCCCAAATTATATGGTACTCTGTACAATAACATGTTAGGTAGGTCAAGGATAATTTGTGAGGATGCTCATGTGTGCCCATCCGCATCCCTGGTCGATGAATGATAAAATTTTGTAACTTACTAATGAATTTTCCTAAAATGATGAACTTTTGTACAATCTGATGAGTTTTTTTTTTAAATGATGAGTTTTATAATAAGCTAATGAACTTTTGTATTACTGATTATTTGTACAACATTATTGATGAACGTATGTGCTTATTTATGCTTCGGTTACAACATCACCTTTTCTTTAAGTTCGCTTTACACTTCACTCAAATTATCAATAGTGATGAATTTATTACATGTGTGATGAAATTTTCACTTAGAGAGATATTTCACTTATTTTTTAAACAGAAATGAATGTAAGTATTTATTTATTCATGTAAAAACTATATAGATATAGAATCATGTATATTTCACCAATTGTCATAAATAAAAATGAGTATAAATATTTATTTATTTACTCAAAAAATATATGCACATAGAATGTGGTACGTTAAATATTTTACATATGAATTTGTAACAAAATTACGGATCTTACAAAGAAATGACGAATTCTACAAAATACTAATAAATTTTCAAAAATATATTTGTGCTTGTTAATGTGCATCTTCTTTCTACAAATGTTTGTCATTCTTCTCAATTGTATGCATCTGTCAACCTTCTAGAAACTGAACCGACTTTTTGTTGCTTAGTGGTCTGCTTAAATTCATCAATGACATTAGGAACAATTAGCATATTTATCACTAAAATTAATGTATTTTCATCAAAATAAGTATTCAACATGAAATAGTCCAAATACATCAAAATCATAAAAAAAATGTATAGTCATCACTAAATTTTAAAATCCATCAAAACAAAAAATGTACTCATTACTGAAATTTAAAAATTTATCAAAGCAAATAAAATATTCATCATCGAAATTTAAAAAGTCATCAAGAAACTGATTCATGAAAAGCTAATAAAACGAACACAACCACTCAATTTCAATTAGAAATTAGAATGACCAAAAGAGTTGCATAACTTCCGTGGATCTCATCACTTTTCATTAAAGCAAAAAACTATTCATCACTAAAAACAAAAAAAAATCATCAATAGCTCGTTGAAGCACTGTCTCTTCGCGGCAGTGCTCTGTTAACTTTGCTATGATAGCCTCCTTCCTCTCCGTTTATATGCAAATTCGCAAATCTTAGAAGTTGAGAAACCAGACAATTATTCTAACAATCGAACATAAATTCCTAAACTTCAGACATCAAAGCCAATTGAAACTGGAGAAAAAATCAAACACAGAAGTGAAAGTTGTAATTCAAGGAGGGAGAAAACAAAACAATGCACCTTGAAGACGACGATGATGAGGATTTTTGATCAATCACAGTCCAATCGATGTCTCAGTGGAAGAAATCTAGAGAATCGTCGGTGAAATGAGCCACTGAGAAATGAGGGATAGATTTGGGAGGAAAGAGGGAGAGAAGTTGTAGAAAAGAAGGGGGATGATCGAAATGAACGTTTATGGGCAGTGGCTCGTTATAAATAATTGTTTTATGTAGAGAAATGGTATAATTAGAGTAGAAAGTTTGTTACTCCATGGATTAACATATAACAACTGTACAACCGTGTACAACATCTTGCCCGGTCACCCGCCATCTGTCCGTCCATAGATTAGTTATTTTTACTGCAACAACATTTACAGCACAAGCTGGGCGCACCTAACCAGTACATGCGGGCGTAACAACTCAATATGTACAGTTGAACGGAGCTAACAAACACTCACATCATATATTGCACCCAGAAAACCCTATTTCCCAAGCTGGGTCCTGAGAGGCTATGAACGACTCAAACTTTCTCTCTTTGTTTTGGGTAAAACTTCTTCCTTTTGCTCACCCTACAACTAGTTGCAATTTTGTTTAGTGTAGTAATAGTATTGTTGGCCCTTTTTTCTGATGTTAATTTCCAATCACTTGACCGAGATCACAACATTGCTTATGCCTTTGCAATTGCCCATTTTCATCTTCGTTTTTGTGTGTCTTTAAGCTCCAATAATTGTTTATTTGGTTCCCAAGTACTTAGTTGCCGATATGAACCCATCTTTTTATTACATTTCTACCTTTATAATTATAATCATATAATATCGATTGCTGCTGTTAGTTGGGGCAGTTGTGACCAGTCAAGGGGTGTCCATCAACTCCTCTATTCCAAAACAAATATCTAATTAATTTATTTGAAGGTTTTAAAAATATTATGAGTGGATAGTGGACACCTTAAAAAACAAATCCAAAAAAACTTTAGATTGCCAACCCTAAAGGCTTGCTGACTTGGACATTCATTAAGAGCATTTCCAACAAGAGTTTCAGTTTGTGAAACTCTGGCATGCCATATCAGCAAAAATTTCACAATTCTAGAACTTGCATTCCTTCATTTTTCTAACCAATGGAACTCATTCCAAAACAAATGAGTTAAATATTTTTTATGGATCCAACTTATAACACATAATCTTTTTTTAACTATCTAAATAATATTTTTTATTTTAAAAAAAGAAAACAAATAAAAAAATCAGAAAAGGACGAAAAAAATCAAAATGGGAGGAAGAACGCTCTGGCATTTTCCTAGCATTTCTCTCGCGAGTAACTGTCGGAGGAATTGTAGAATTCCAGATTGAATGACACGCGGGCCTCACACCTTATTTCGCATGTCATACACTGCTGCTACTGCCATGGACTGCTCTGCGCTGAATGCGGCCAAATTTAACTTTTCAGTAGAGGTGTTCATGGTTCGGGTACCCGAACCAAAGGAGATTTCGGTTCGGGTACCTGAAATTTCGGATCGGCAAAATGGTGAACCGTACCAGAACCAAAATATTCAGGTAACCGAAATTTGGGTACCCAAAAATTTCGGTTCGGGTTTTTGGTTACCCAATAACTCATTTTTTCTAAAATGTTTTTTCTAATAATTTTGTTGTATCCATAATATAATTATTTCAATTTATGCTATAAAACGTTTTGGTATTGCGCCAAGTTGCACTTGAAATTATTACACAATACGGTAATATCACCCGATATATTATCACCAATCACATTTCAATTAGCCTACACTTTCATAAGGTATAAGTTTATTAACATCATATTCATTCCAACACATTCAAATAAAACAATGTGAAGAAGTAAAAGTACTTGCCTTTTTCGCATTTAAGAATATTTGATTTACCAAGTCTTTAGAGAAGGGATAACATAAAAAAAAATAAAAAAAAATAAAAAAGTTTCGGGTTTTCGGGTACCCGAATTCTCAAAATACCCGAACGGTACCCGGACCAATAACCAGAAAAAAATATTGATTCGGATATCCGAACCAAAATCTGAAAATATTTTGGATCGGGTGCCCGAGATTTTGGATCGGGTAGTGAATTTTCAATTCGGATTATTGGTTTACGGATATTTTGAACACCCCTACTTTTCAGGCTTCATTTATTTTTTTGGTAATAAAAAAATCAACTATTGATGCCCCGAGGCCCCAGGGCCCAGACTTTCTCAGCTTCTCGCTATCTTCATTCTTCGACCAGCGGCTTGAGCGACCCCTTTCACTGCCTCTTGCCCTCTCCTCCAAGGACCACTCAGGCACTCACCACGCCCCATCGACCCCTGTCAACACTCGGCCCCACCGCGGAAAGAGCCATCCGCAGTGCCATCGCTGGCCACCGACGCAGCTGGACGCCGAGGAGCCCGGCCACTAGTCCACCGCCGACGAGCAGGTTAGTGTTTCGATTTTTAACAGTTACGTTTTTTTTTGTTCGTTTGGTTGAATCGTTTGCTTGAATTACTTCTAATTGCTTGCTTCTCTACTTATGTTCTGTAGATAGAGATTGATTAGTGAAATTGTTCGATGCCAAGCCTCTGCTTCGGCTCATCAATCAATTAGGTTTGTCTTGTTCTTTCCGAAATGTTCTCCTTTTTTGGTTAATTTTTCACGCCCGAGTTCAGTTTAATTCCTCGACAATTTAGATTGTGTTATGAAGTATCAATTTTGTGTAGATTTGCAATTGTTAACTGTTTGATGAACCTCCCTGGAATTCCAAATTTCCACCGAAGTTTGATTCCCCCATGTATTTTGTGGGATTGGTGTCTTGAGGGGTAGGAGGTGTGTGCTGCTATGGTACACTTGAATATTTAATTAGCATCTGGTTCAAATTGATCAAAATTGGAAAGTTGTTTTGAGTTAACTCGAAATTGCATGATTATGGATTTTGATTGATTAATTCATGCGCATATTTTAAATGGAAAGTGAAGCATGAAAATATCTATCATGTTTCGATTCCAAAAAATGAAAATCTGTAAACGACAATAGTAATAGTAGATTATTGTAATATTGCATGTATTGTTTAAACTTTGTTTTATGGTATACATGGTGATAAATGTTCGTAGGTAGACACCCATGATTCCTTAGTTTTAAAAAGCGCGAGGCGCACTGAAGCGCAAAGGGTCCTGAGGCGCGAGGTGTGAGGTGAAGGCGCGCACCTCATGGATGTGAGACGCATTTTTCTAAAAAATACTAAAAATTTATTCGAAAAATATATTATGCCCAAATAAGTTATATACTTGAATTATTGCAATAATTACATCCCGATAAAACTGTATCAAAGTCTAAAATGGTGGCAAAACTACATGGAATACGATAAACAATATGTAAATTCACTTAAACAAAAAATCAAAATGCTGAAAACTAAGAAAAATTTGAAAATTTATCTAGTCTTGATTGACAAGTTTGCGAGTGATATACACATGGTGCTGTTCAAAGGCTGCACAAAAGTACTACTCACTGACCTAATAAAAGATACCCCACAAAAAAGAAGAAGAGAAAAGGTAGCACACCTTTAATCGTCATAAAACCACAGAAAGTAGATAGAGAAACAGTATTGAGCAGCCCACTAACATTTTCGAAGGCTTATAACTGCCAGCGGCTAGGAGCTACACTCGCTAGAGCATATCACCAGTGAAGGTCGACTGTTGGAAAATCTTGGGAGTGGCAGGTCGACCTGGTCTATCTCTATTAAGTCAGGATATAAGCCTCAAATCAAAGAGAAATTTGAGTTCCCAAAAATTAGGGTTATGTGAATTAGGGCTGAATTCAAAGCAATTTAATGCAATTGGTTGGGGGCTTCAGCCCGAAATGGAGTTATATGGCTAACGTAGGTGTCAATTTGAAGAAAATTGTATGCTTTCATGAGGGGTGCTCTCTTCTCTCCCTCAGCTGTGACCGATCTCCCTAAGGCGCGCTTTTTTAAAGTAAGCCTGATTCAAAACTCTAGATCCGTCAATGGCTGTTAGTGTATGACTAATTAACAATTCATCGCACAAAATCTTGTGGATAATGAAAATTGCTTCCTCCTTGGCCATTACATTGTTTCCATTTTAATATCAACCAATTTTCAAGTTTCCCGACGAAAGCCTCTTACCTTCTAGGTTGAAGTATACTCTCAATAAATTGTGTTGTCACAGTATTTGGGTTGTGAATTCTGAGTCTTTTATGGGATGTGGTCAGTTAATCATGGTTTAGGCCCCCCCCCTCTTTGGGGGGTGATGGGGTTGGGGTAGTCCAATAGGCCACAAGCCTTTTTGTTTGTTCAACAGTTTCTTCTCTCATAGAGGAAAGCTACTTGTCCTAGGATTCATACACAGGAGCTGCCAGATGTCAAGGAACCTAGTGCTACTGCCCCACTGGGATAGTTGGCTGTTCATGAATCATGGTTATATTTAAAAATAATGTAAAGTCACTGTTTTCTTTTTCAATCCTTTCTGTATACTTCACTTCTTTCCTTTTTTTTGGGTGGGGGGGAGTATTTCAAATTTTTAGCTTTTGTTTGGCAGCTTTGTTTTATTGTGGGAAAGACGCAAAGCAAAACTTTATGTCACATTTTTTTAGTTCTGCATACCTCATTTCGGATCATTGAATCTCCTTGCCCAGCATTGCTTGACTTTGAACATTGGCATGATGAATTATGCCCTGCTGTGGAGTCGGGCATGCATGATCTTTTGGCTTCTGATTGAAGTTGAGAACTGTTCAAATGAGATGCTTGAAAAAGGAAAAGAGTAGCGTCAGTTGTCTACTATACCAGATGACAATATGTCTTCTGAAATGTTTCCTAACTTTAAGTCCTGTTGTATCATCATTGAAGATGAAACACTTAATCTTAACCCTTGGACTATATCCATGAATTCTCAGACAGCTTAAATGCAAGTCATGCATATTAAGGCTGTTGATTCCACATTTTTCCTTTTGGGTGGTTCAGTGGTTGTCGTGGAATTTTATTTTGCAGATGCAATTGTGCATTATGGCTTATTCAACAATGCAGTCTCTAATATGGTTTACTGAGGATGGGTCTCTTATAGTTGGTTGAAGCGAATTCATGGTTTGTGAAGAAACTCATTTAACTTGTGATAAGGTGTTGGGAAAGACCATCTCACATAAAGTTTCCTTAAGATGTGATGGTGACCAGCAGGGGCAATCCATGGCTTGATTTATACACATGCATATTTTCACAGAAAACTTCCATGAAACTCTCTTTTTCAAGTCCCTGTGTTGAGCTTTCATGACAAAATTATATTTTTATCCTAGCTACATATAATCTTTTGTTAGGGCTTGAAAAGTAGATGGTGCATACTTTAGAGAATTTACTGAAGGGATCATGTGTTGGATAGTTGAATTATTCAATTAAACCATAGTACCTGCTTTTGAACTTCATTACATCATATCCAAAATTATTGCAAAACATTGTGGGAGGATTTCATTGCATTATGTAATTCATAGCCGGGGTAAGTGGGTAGGATCCCCTCTATAATTCGTGGCTGAAGTAGGTGGTCAGGTTTTTGGGTGAAAAGGATTTATAAGCCATTTTGCTAAGTTTCAGATGTGAAGTTTGATAAGAATCTTATGTTATGTGTATACATCATAGTTTTTATAGGGGACGCAGCATGCGTAGATGTACAGCTGCTGGTTCTCTGTTTCAGTTTGGTGTTATGCTAATAGAACTGCGTACTAGCCGATCGATCTGCTCACTTACCTCTCATAATTTTCTGCAGCACTAACAACATATAGTGCATGCACAAAATGTATTCACCATCGTTTCATGGTTGGGAAGAGGACTCACTACAAATTGATGAGAATTTCCGTCAAGGAATATCGTGGCATTAGACTTTTTTGTGGTGGTTATCTAGGTGGTCTTACAATTGCATTGGCTTTGCAATGTGCATAAATAAAAGCCATAAAGGCCTTAGAGTGCGCGTATAGAGCGTAAATATGTTTAGTTGGACGATACAAATTCTAAATTTCTTGTCGAATCTATTTTTACAATATGCTTAATTATTTGCGCAACTGGTTTCTGACTGCAGCTGAAAAGGAGCAGGTGTTACTTGCCTTCACATTGTAGTGGGCCTAGATGTTTCAGAGCGAGCAAGCAACTCACTATTGTGTTGACTATCTCACTGGAAACTTATTGTCTGCTACTGGGGATCAACTGGGAGTTGTCATAGGGGATCAAGGGTGGTCAGGAGATGGAACAGAAGCTGCTAGTGGGTTATCTGAAGCCCAAATGAAGATAATATATGAAAGCTTAAAAGCTGATACTCTTGCCGGTGTTTCACTTAATGTTGCTACTTTGATGGCTAAGCCACTCACTGCACCTTTTATGGAGAGAAACTATAATAGCGCAATTGGAACAGCAGGACTTCCATCGTCAATGCAGTATGTGAGCTTTAAGAATGAGAGCTTAGAAACTCCAGCGGTAAGTATTATTTTGAAACTCAACCTATCCTAATAGTGAAAAATGTGTTTCTTCATTTGATGAAGCATCATTGACCGTTAGAACTTGAGGATTTACTCTTATTTTCAGCAGTTAAATCAGTGGGCACCTAAAGGTGGAACTATTTCAACTCTGACTTGTATCAATACAATGGAATGGCAACAGTCTGAAGTCACACCATCAAATACGCAGTTGGTCTGTTCACTCTGTTGTCACATTTGATATTGTTTTCCTTGAAAGTTTCTTGTTTCATAATTGTCACTGATCTTGTCTTGCTACTGTGATGATATTTTGCAGCATAGTCTTGCTTTTCCCCTACAAGCAGTAAGTAACGACACTGCTTATGATGTCCATTCTGAGTATCATGGAAAGATGGCAGCAACTGGTTCAACCTCCATGCCTTCAAGGACTCTATCCAAGGAAGCTAGACAAACATCAAAGGAATTTGAATCTGTAAGTGAGACTGCTTTGAATCTGATAGACATCGAACAATGTCCATGTGCATACTTACTAGTGCAGGCTGATTGCTTTGATGTACTGAGTGTAAATCGGACACCATCATCCGTAACTGAAGCTCTTGCTTTCTTCTTTCAGATGTGAAAATATCCTGAAGAATGTCTGACCGAGCATTGATTCTTTTTTAATGCCTTGCACATACACTTCTGATCATATGGTCTTTTTCCTTGAAATATAGCTTTCAACTTGAGAAGTTTGTTATTGGAGGTGATCACCCTACTTGACGTAAACAGTTCAGTCTCCTTCGCATGAGCTTCAAGGGCATTATTAGAAATATCTTTGATTGTTGTTAAAAGAATAGGGGGAAAACAGAAAAAGGTGAATAGTATGATTTCCACAAGATGTAAATTTTTTTTTGAAGAATTTGACATTCTAAAATTTGAAATCTGTTTATAGTAGCATGGATCCTTTAGAGATGCAGCAAAAAAGGTTCCATGGTCTACTTAAGGCAAAAATATGTTGCGTGTCAAGCCTAAAAGAGACTGATCCTTAAGGTGCCTACAAGTGAAAATTATTAATGTGAAATTAGTTACCTATTTTTGGAATACTAAATAGAATGGTTCTCCACTTCAGGGCAGCTGGAGAAAATCTGTGTTTCTCCCCTAGTAGTTGGGCAATGCAAATGCCTCACCAAACTATCTTCTTCTTTTTCAGTGGAGCAATAGGAAGTCAATGGTCTTAATTGCTAGGCACAGCAACAACAGCCTCCTTGTGCTATTTAGGGGAAAGACTGCTCGATCTGAAATTCTGAGCCCTTGGCCCCTTCACGACAGTGTCCATAGTATGGATTTGATCTGAAGGAATAGAAATATTTGATCTCTTGACATTGCTCTCTTCACTGGTACAGATGATTGAGGAAGGCTACCTACGTCCGGATGTGCCAGTGGAAAATGGGACCCACACTGCTGCCTCTTCTTTGTTTTTGTAGAACGAATCTTGTCTTGAGAATGTTGTTTATGTGGAATAGTTGTTTATATGCCTTTATGAATAAAGCTCCTAATCATTTACTCACAATCTCAGAAATATTATTCATTAGAAGAACTATCATTCCTTCGTGTTTCATGTTCCTTCCTTCAGCATCGCAGGTTCATGGTTGCTGAAAAGTTGCGAGCTCTGCAGGAGCTGCTTCCTGCCACATTGAAGGTAAGCAGGATGTTTGTGTCCGCTTCTTTTGATTCCATTACAACTGTGACTCAAGAGGGCCTTTACTATAACCTTTGTTTAATCTTACACATCTGTGCTAGCTGTTAATATTAAGCATGAAGGAACTTGATCCATCTACATATTACCTCCATAAGTTTTGTAGGTGATGCTTAATCTTTTTTTTTTATAGCATTTTATCCCCCATTTTGATTTTGAGTTGCCTTCATCTGTCCTGTTGATTAGTTACCGAGGAATGGATCGTTGAACACAGTTATACTGTGACATTGAGGAATGTTTTTTTATGGTTGCATAATAGAGCATTGCATACTCAAATCAGATTCTGTTGTTTTATTGCACGGGTATGCTCCTGGATTTTACACCAGAGAGCTTTTAAATATACTGGGACTGGGAACATCTTGATCTATAATCTTTTAAATATGATGGTACTAAGAATGTCTTGATCTATAATCTTGAAGTTGATCATGGATAGTCATCAGTTCATGCTGCGATGGCTGCAATGGCTGCATTATGTGACAGACTAACAGGACGCCTGTGAAAGGCTGGTTCTGCAATACAGCAATTTTGACAAATGGGTGAAGACTTACCCTATGGGTGTGGGTAGAGGAACTGGGGTTTGTATTTAGAAATAGTCTAATAATAAATTCGAGTTCCATATCCCCTTGGTGTCTTCTAATACAACTTTTGATTACTTATCAAAAAATTAATAATTTCGAATTCCAGATTCTAGGTGATTATATTGATGTAGCCAGTTTCTTATATGATGGTAATCTAAAAGAGTGATTAGGGCTTGATTTTTCCCCTAACCATTTGAGCGGTTGATGCTTTTCTACATAAAGGTCTGGTTTGATCGTTGGTGTTTTTTAATGAAATGTTTTCAAATATGTCACAGTAGTGACTATGATAAAAAGAATTTATCGACGCAATTTTTAAAAGTTGAACAAATCTCTCATCTTGTTGTTGTTTTCTATTTCTTAGGCCTTTCTTCTCCTTTATTCTGTGCTAATGCCATTAATCTCCATCACTCATTGTTTCTCAATTATGCCAGTAATGCCTCTAGCTTGTCTAAGTTGGAATGTATTTTTGATGTTTTACTCAGTGGAGCCAAAAAAAAAAGGAATATATTTTTGTCATCTGGACAGATTGCTGAGTTGAAAAGGCAGGAGGGAGAGGTTGCACTGGATATATGATAACTTGACCTTTGTTCCTGATCTTAGGAACATTCATTACTGTTTGGAAGTGCAAAATTGATAAAAGATGGGTCAGCCCTTTTTGTTCCTTTTTTTGGGGGGGAGGGGTGCCTTGGGGTGTAACCCGTGTGCAGCCTCAAATTTTGACCATTACTCTCAATTTTCTGCTTTCTGGGTGCAAGCTATTTTGTTAAGGTTCTATGCAGTGCAGATATACTCCTTTGCTACAGGTAAACTACTACAATTACAGCCTATGCAGTAACTCATTGGGTTGCAGTCAGTGGCAGATCTAGACAAATAGAACAGGGGTGTCCATCTAAACTACCCATTTTAGAAGTGTCCGTACATACTAATCTAGCCCCCTTAAGAATATAGCTCATTAGAATTTTTTTTGGCTAGAGGTGTCCATGGACATCCCAAGCCTTCAAATAAATCCGCCTATGGTTGCAGTGTGTGGAAATATAAATATATATGGTGTTGCTCTTAAAATGTATCAGACCTCCTTTCTAGTGACTAGTGGGGAAGCTAGGAATTTCCAAGAGGGGTGTCGGAATTAATAGTACATAATATAAGATTCAACAATAGTCATAAATTGAAATTTCTTAGTTAGCTTGAAGGTACTGAGGATTTCTTAGCAAACTTGTTGAAATATTTGTGCATTTTGGCCTAGAATTGAAATTAAACCTATTAATGAAGCTAATTTGGAATTAAAATTGGCAAATAAACTCACAAATCAAACAATAAAAGCAAATTAATCTCCTAGAATTGAAATTAAACATATGAATTAAATAAATTTGGAATTGAAATTGGCAAATAGACTCACAAATTAAACAATAAAAGCTAATTAATCTACAAATGAAGAACTAACCAAGAATTGAAACTAAAGCTAAAAATTAAACCAATTTAGAATTGGAATTGGCAACAAATAAAACATTAAAAGCATCAATTAATCTACAAATTAAAGAATTAAGTGCGAAAATTATGTCAATTAGAGCATTTAAACTAGTATTAATAAAAGGAGAAATCATAAATTTGGAGAAGGGAGGTGGGCTGTGGTTGGGGCTTGAACATGCAACGAACTCCACAGCAGTGGGACAAGCAGCGACTGGAGTAGTGGGCGGTGGCGAAGGGTTTGTGTGGGGGTTGGGGTTTTGTCTTACATAATGTCGAAGGGGGAGGGGGATAGGGTGGTTCTAAGGCAGAAAATAAAATTTAAAAAAATACAATTGAGTGTGTATGAGAGGATTCGAACCTGCATCCTCACGAACGCACAAAATCCAACAATTCTGCCTTGGACCGCTGAACCAAATGCTGTTTCATGCCTCTATTTCGCACACTCTGTATTTATTTCAAATGTTAATTTTAAATTTGCTTCGTATAGGTCTTTTTTGGGGGGGGGGTGTCGGGTGACACCACGTTTTATCCGCCCCTGCTAGTGACCCATAGAAACAGTGGTGAAGGGCAGTCACAAAAGGAGACTGAAATCACATTAAAATTAGTGTGGACGAATGCCTTTATTGTTGAGCATTGTCTCTAAAATTCTATCCTCGCTGTGTTTGGCGTGGTCCTTTTTGGGTGGGTTTATTGGCTGAAATTCTTTAAGCTTTATACACTTTCTGCTCACCAATTTTGATGCTACAGGTTAACCAAGATTCAGTTCATAGCAACCGAGAATCCATTCTGGATAATACTCTTGGATATATCAAGTATTTGGAGCTTCAGGTGAAGGTAACTCGATATTCTTTGTAGTCATCATTAGTTATGTACATCTGCTGTAGGGTTATAAGGGAATGTACTTTTCATGTGTCTGTAGAAAAATAGATTATTTTATTTTTATCCTCGTAAAAGCCTTTTGCAAAGCATGTTGGTCATTTTGGACCGTGTTTGAGAAGCGGTAAATTAAATCATATTTCAGTACTGGAAACACTTCTTCAATCAAATGTTGCTCACCTTCTTGTATACTCTCTTGAGTGTTTCTTATATGTTTTTCTTCTTTGTGAGCTTACTGTTTAATTGTGTTGGTAAACTAAATTTTGTTTTTCAGCTATACGAATGGGGATAGTCTAGAAATTTACTAAGTGGCTTTTTGTTGTCTAGTTTTCTCCATGTGATTCTTCCTGGCATATTAGTTCTAGAAGTTCTGGAAAGCGTGTGACAGACAGACAAATGTTTTGTTGAGTGGTCTGTACTCACTTATTGTGGAGTGCATCACTTCACACTGTCCAAGTGCCAATAAGTGGTCTTGTGAAGACAGCATCTTTGCTAGAGTGGTATGAGCAAGGCTTTATCACTTTCACAGTATGCATACATTTACATACCCCGCCCCCCCCCCCCCCAAAAAAAAACAAAAGCCCCAGTTGTGAGCTATGTGATGGTCTGCTGGACAGTCGGATAATGTTGTGATATATGACTGTTAATGATTAGCTGTTTTCTTGCTGCACAAACTGAATCTGGGTGTGATATCCAGGACTTAAGTGCAAGCCGATTGGGAGATGAATCGATCTCTGCTCCTTTGTTCTTTCTGGAGGTACTTGCTGCTCTCTTCTATGAATAGAAACTTTCAAAAGAGTGAAAACTCCGCTGAGGCTGAGTACATCTAGATTTTTGCAGACTTATCCACGTTTGAGTTGTTTTTGCAACTGTTCAAGTTAGCACATAAGAGACATATATTGCTATTTTTTCCCCCCATGTTTTCATCCCCTTAACTGTTTCCACTCACACTGTCAGACCTTAAGTAAGCGCATAAGAGACATATATTGCTATCCCCCCCCCCCCCACCATGTTTCAATCCCCTTAACTGTTTCCACTCTCACTGTCACAGACCCCACAGCCATAATATATATATTTTTTTATTAACGAAACACCAAAATATTAACTGGTTTCCAATTTCTAATAAGAAGGATGAATGCAGGGACATGGTCACTATTATCCACATGACAAGTTCTTTGAAGAGCCTCTTGAAGGAGTTTTTGGAGAGTTGATAGAGGAGAATCAAACAGCAGCATGCAGACTTTTGGAGAGTAAAGGCCTGCATGTGGTTCCCATTGGTTCTGTCCATGCATTATGCGGAGTGGAGTAGAGACTTTAATGGATTGCTGTCACATTTTAAGCGCCTTTTTCTCTGGAAAACCCTATTGCATGTACAGTTTAAAAAAGCTTTCGTAAGAAATTGTTGGTTTGTCTTAGTGCAGGATAATCCGTTTGGTTCACCTCTTGCTTTGCTTTTTTGAAGGCATGTCTTCAGATCTGAGGTGTTCGTGTGCATTTTGTCTTCTATGTGGTTAGACTCATCTTGGATTGCAGAGTATTTATAATCTACGCTCTGTTCTTCTGTCATTAACTCTTTCTGGTTCATTTGCCTTTTTATCTTTTAGTTCTCCCTCTATCTTTTTCTCTTTTCTTGGATGTGGGGGTTGGTTTTACAAATGGAAGAAGTCATTTAGAACTCTTTTCCGTGGACTTAGGAAGTCAATGTTGAACAATTTTTGCAATTTGAATTATACTATTAAAGCATAACTCTTCCTAGATTATCTTATGTCTCTTTTCTATGGAGCATTAAGCAGTACATGGATTTTAGTCTAAGGTTCTGTTTGGTTCTGTCCATGCACTATCTAAGGTGGGTGCAAGAATCGAGCCTAGATTGAAGGAGTGGTGAAGAAAATTAGTCAACGATGATGAGTGAACCAAGTCAAGGAAGCTTTCCCCGCATCGGTGGTTTCCTCTTGGTCATGAAACCTCATTTTGGCTGGTCGTTCATCATGTTCTTGTTCATATATGGTTGTAAGGACCTTGTAAATGTGATTGCAACTTGATTCTAGAGACTTAAATTCTAAGTATAATATCATCTTCAATTTATGGATGCCGGGTCTCAGTTTTTTATGGTAGAAAGAGTAGATATGAATGTGAAGTAAATGGATAGAAGGTGCTTTCTTAGTGGTGAAAGTGAAAAAGGTCTGCATGTAGGGCAAAAGTGCTTTCTGATGTTGAGAGGATATGAATGTGGGGCAAAAAGCAATGGAAGGTGGTCGTTGGGTGACATCCAAGTCTGGTGAGGAAGTTGGGTAAGATAATACCCCATAAATTCTCAAAAAGTGAAGTTGCTCTTTTTTTTTGGTTCAAATATTTGTATGGCAATCAGGCCTAGATGTGTGTTTGGGCGAGTAATAGGAGTACATATAGCATGTACGAAGGAAAATGTCATTTGTATTGATTTTTTTAATTTTTTTAATCAACGAGAACCTTATTTAAGTTTTACTAGTGTAGACCTGTGCTATACACGGAGCATTTATGTGTTAAAAGAATCAAATTATGTTATTTTATTTAATTGAAATGATAAAAAGCTAAACTGGACTCCTTTTAAAAATCTATGGGCACAACTTGTGGTTTTATAGTACAACTTCAATTTCATTAAAGAAATTTTGGACAATGATATAATGTACCGTAGGATTGTTGGACAATAATACTCCCAACTTTGAACTTAGATGGTCGTGCATCAAACTATGGACATATTTAATGTTTATACTAAGATCGATTTTAAAGATGTTTCTAGTCAGTGATGTAAGTGCATATACTTAAAAATTCTTACATTTAAACATATGTAATTGCATACCATTTTGAGAGTGTTGTATTACATAGATAAAAACACATTCGAACTTGGCTTCGATATATGAATTGTAAATAGGCTAATAGTACGGTGCATGTACATCAAAATTTAAATTTGAGAGTATTATTATAGTATTATTGTCTAATACCTCCAAAGTACTGTATACTATTTTCCAAGATCTCTTTTATTAACCTGGCTTTTCACTTTTTATTTACATATGAGTATATCACTAACATCAAAATTTTAAATGGTTTTTCACAACAGTGAATTGTGCATATGAGATTTGATATATGTAAAAAATCTAAAGTAAAACAAAATTGAACCCTGCAATCCTTATCTAAATTATAATTTGGTTTAGCAATAATAACAGTAAAGAAGTTGAGATCACTATTATTCAAAAGATGAATTGAATTATACTATAATTTAATATCACAAAAATAGTTTTAAAAAAAGTGTATAATTGAGACATGCGGTTGGATTAAGGCCCTGTTCTTTTCGTCAATAAATTCCAAAATACCAACCTCAACCCACTTCAACTTACTTCAACCCATTTCTACTATTTTAACCAAGTTCAATTTATCACATAAAAAAAATTCAACCCACTTCAACCCAACTTAATCTATTTAATCCTACTTCACCCTTTGATCCACCCCAATTTACCCACAAAAAGAACATACCCTAAGTCCCATATACCTTCTCTTGCCAATTTGTGCAACCTACAACAAACTTTGGACTCTACAAAAACCAAGAGTGAAAATAGAATTGAAGAAAAGGCAGTGGACGACTTATTTTATGAGTTTGCTATAATTTGACATTAATCTAAACATCCCACAAATGGCTCACGGATCAAGAGAAAATATTTGAAGATGATTTATTCGTAAGCAAAATTCTATTATTTTACTTGACAAATAACTTCAAATTTCACACATACGTTATTACACTCAAGGCTCTTATTCTTATTTCTACACCTTTGCTTGATCGACATCAAACTCATCATATCCTCATATGTTCACACCAGGTGAGTAAACTTTCAAGTGTTGATTTGCTTGAAAATATAAGCTGATGTATAGGGCATTTAAATGACAAGTTTCAACAAAACTAAATGTTAACATAACGTATGAATTTCATATATTAAAGTACCCAATCCAAGCAATAGTATGTGCAAAATGTGAGCATTATACATAAGCTATATTGAAAAGCATTCCATATAAAATGTTGGACTGAGCATAATAAACTATGCATGTACATCAAACACACTCAACATTTTGATTCTTCCTAAATTTTATGGATGAAATAAATTTGCAATATTGTATTTCATGTCCACAAATATAAAGGAAAAGCTTACTTTAAAATATATATGATAAAAAAAAAGGCAAATCTGATAATCCAGAAAGGGGGGGAGAAGGTTAAAGATGTTTTAAACTAACTTGCTTAGGTGAATGATATTATGAGAGTTGAAATAGATTTGCTCAAAATTGTTATGACATTCAGATGTGTAAAACAAATAATTTGGTGATATAGAGTCATCACCATATAAATATTTTTTTATTTTTTTTTGGTTGCAAACCATATAAATACTTAATTGTTTATATATGATGTGCATATAATCCCCTTTTTTTATTTTAAAGGGAAATTTTTAGAAGAAGATAATCCATGATCACTTAACAGTTAAGACCAATGTTGTACATCAAGGGCACCTGCGTAAGCAATGTCTACAAATTCAAACATCCATATTTCACGGGACATTCTTCATCTTTCAACACCTGCTAACGATACACAGACACCATTACTTGCATTAATGGTACAACAATCATAGCTCAGTAAGAAGGACACTAAGGAAACAAATTTGAATTCATTAGGGTAGATTCCAGGTGCAACTCTATTTCAGCTGCATAAGAGCAAAGCTAGATTATCACAACTATTCAACTTAAGCAATACATGGTAGGAGAAGAAGGTTAAGAGATTAAGCAAATAGAAATAGCCAAATGGAAGGATATCTGCCTAATAATATTATGCCCTTGATATTTCTGAGGTTGTCCAACTTCTCTCTAATAGAGTACATAATCCAAAGGTCTGTTAAGTTGCAGCATTTGATTTGAAAGAAAGGCAAACAAACAGAAAGAAAAGATTATATCCCTTCATATGCCCTTAGTTAAACCCTTTCTTTATCCGACTACCTTCTTGAAATTGTGTGCCTGTGTGAACATAGTTTTGTTCAATTCACATCAAGAGTTCCCATGGCATTGTCTGAGCCATAAGCTCGTTTGGGTTTTGTGAATCAAAGCCATCATATCACTTCTAGCAAGCTAATTCTCTTCAAAGTAGGATTACTCAAGACTTAATAGTTCTGTCCTCGATAGGGAACCTTTATTGTAGGCATTTAGAATTAGTTGCAAAGGTTATCATAAGTTCGACCTATCATAAAAGAAATCAAGACATGGTATAGACATTAAAAAGGCTTAAAAAAATAAGCTAGAGAAGATAACCTTTGGAGGCATTTCTACAAACAGTTAATGGATATAATTATATTATTCACAGGGAAATGAATTATTCAAGCAATCAAACATACCCACTTCATTGAACTACACATGATCCTTCATCAACTTGTGCATACTCACTGCTCTGGTCAAACACCATCTAAGAGGAGAAAAATAATCAAAACCATTTTTGTAACTTATCTCCTCTGATTATGCAATTCATAAGTGACAGACCAAAATTGGTCATCGCTCACTATCACTGAAAAATATCCACTGCATAGTGGTCTCGTCCCTCAATCATCTCCCTGCCAAGTCATACATATACAATGTCATTATAATTTATAGCACATACCCAATGCAATGCCTACGCAAGTCTAACCTCATATCATCTCTAACTTTGAACCTGATCCTTGCCAACAGTGAGTTTGTACATGTAACTCTAATAATTAGTATCAAAGTTGTACCGGCAACAGGAGAAACTAAATTTGAAGCAAAGAGATACACAGTGTTTATACCATAAAATCAAATGCAAACTTTGGACTTTGTTGATGGTTAAACATTAGATAGTTAAAAGACAACTTAGAATGTTCAACTAAAATTTGCTGTTGTCAGCTATTCAAATATGAAGTATGATCTCCTGAATTGAATTTCATCCCAACCAAGAGAAAGACAGCAATGAAGGGTGGACGAAGATTAACCCTAACTTGTCTCAAGGATCTTATGGAGTTTAGATGCAAATGACGCTGCATTAGAGGGTGAAGAAGCGCTCTATGCAAACAACATTTCTTTATCCTACATAATTCAAAAAAACAAATCAAATTCATCACATAAGAAGAATGGGTAGAGATGGTCTGATAGGGATGAGGGATTTTTTGTAAGAAAGCCAATATAGAGACCATGTGGTGTGTTCCTCTGGTTTCCTCCTCTGTTCTTGTCCATTTCCACTCCAAATGCCAATTTTTCTATATATATTTTAGAATTTCAAAGGATTCCACTAGCAATAATTAAAATAAAGTAAAAATATACATATTAAATAACGTGGGCGAGAAAAGATGAATTATTGCAAATCCTAAACAACAATAAAGATCTGCACTCAAAGAAAAAGCAAAAAAAATGGGCTAGTCATCCCAATGAATGATTGACCCCCTAAACAACATATTTCTAAGTTATGACCTAAACATCACTGACGACAACCCCTATCCTTCTCCATGTAGTCTCTACCTATCTCCAACCCCAAGCCCTAAAATCAGATACCACCCTCATCATCTCTCCCTTGATTCATACTCCCATGACAATGAGCATTGGGAAAAGGTTAGAATAATTGAAGAATTTGAGGCTCCTACCTAATTCGCCACCCAATGTGCGTTGAAGTACCGCTACTCTGAGTTTGAGAATTTGCATTTGTACCCCGCTTGATACCTTGGAAGAAAGAGAGAGAAGGAGTTAATAAAAAAAAAGTATAAGCATCGAAACTAAAGCCCATCATATCACATAGCAAGGCAAATTCACTTAGAATTCAACGATAATCTAATCCCTTTTCCATCTGTACATAATAGCAGTGAGGAGAAAACTTATGGGAAAATCTTACAAAACACAACCCAAATATATATATTAGCTAAACAAAATAAAAGTAGAACAAATTCAACGTAGCATCAGGAACAAATTAAAACTTCAATTGATAGATTGCATTTAAGAGAAAGAAAGACATACGGAGTTGATCCAATTTCATCACTTAGAACCCTCAGTGAAGAATTAAACCATGGCAAAATCTGAGTAAGCAAGATCATGGACTGGGAGTTCGAAATTTCAAGATTGGTGACCTTGAAATGAGGGAGGGAGAGAGAGCAGTTAATTCGAGATGGAGAGCGAGCAGTTAATTTGAGATAGAGTGCGGGTAGAAATCGCTTTCATGGAGTGATGGAGAGTTTGAGATAAGACGGTTGTGAAAGATAAGAGACAAAGAGTCTGAGATAGAGACGGAGGATTAGGTAATTTATATTGAAGCGTTAGCTTTTCGAGATTCCCAAAACATGGGCTTATTTGATAAGGGAAAAGGGTATAAAACTATTTGATAAAAAAGAGTTGCATAAATTTATAAACTAATGGCTTAGATTCACTTGGTAATAAATTTTCATGGTTAAGATTACATGGAACTCCGAGAATTAATCTCATTGCAAATTTTGACATTTTCAAAAATATTGTTATTATGTATTAGATAGATTTTGGGAGAGAGATTGAAGTAAATCAATGGCTGTTATTTATTAATCATCTAATCCAACGGTTGAAAAGTTCAAGTTAATGAGAATTAAGGAAATGGTAGTTATTGAAACTTTACTATTATGTATTATATAGATGTGGAAGAACTTTTATGTCGAAACAAAGAAATGCTACCTGCGTATCTTGATGAGAATGAGGCCAATCATAGTTCTAAAAGTTATGTGAGTAAAAGGATTTTGCCTCTATGAGGCTTTTAAGCAACTCTTAGATGTAGATATTCAAATGATGGGGGCATCAATGTAGAGACTAAAAATTATTCCATATATACATCTAACTTTATGTAAAGACAGAAATGTCAATTTGTTATGGACCAAAATTCAAAGTATTCTTTCTTTTTATTTTTCACTTTTTTAGTTCTTCAACCTTTGGCCACTGATAAGAGAAAATTCAGGAACCACTGTCTTTGTTGACATAAACCATTTAGTTTGCATTTGACTAATTTGGTCATAGCTTGAGCATCCTTGTGAGATCTACGCACATGTATGCACATGGCGCACTGGTATTTATCGTCATTTTGCTCGTCTTTCATCTCTCTCTTTGTTTTTCTTTCTGAAGATGACTTTTGTAAAGATCCTTCCATTTGCATGAATCTTGAGTTTTTGATCTTATGTCTGGACAATGTCATCAACTATTCATAATAACATTGCCATTTGAATGTTTTGGTGAAATGTAAGTTTTTGTTTTTGTTTTTTTTTATTCTTCGATGAACAACACATTAATTCTTAGCTCAGAATGTTCTGTTTTGAAATGGCGTCACAAAATCTTCATTCGTTACCAATATAAAGTATGAAACTTTCAATGCTTGGCAAACAAGTGCTTGAGATCTCTGTTTTTGCAAGTTTTTTTTTTCTTGATATTATACCAGCTTAATTTGTATTAGTCTTAGCATATAAGAGCCTCGTATGCAAGGTGAGTTCTGACTTTTGAACACCTATTTGTGATTTTTTTCATTGGCTTATATCTTTTTTTAAGCAAATAACTATGGTGCCTTATATGTTGAGCATTTGATTTATGGAACCATAACTGATGTCCTAGTGTGAACATAGGAATTAGAGCCATTTACCCTTTTGTCTGCTTATCTGTGTTTAGGCAATATAAGCTTTAGTTCCCACCCAAGATTTAAGTTAATTTGGTCTCATAGAAGTTTGAGTCGAAAGATGCAGGTAGATCCTTCTAGGTTATAGAGGAAATTGCAAGTTGGCAAAGCAGACCTCACATCTAAGTACGTCATATTGTCACACATTTTTTTTTGTTAACATGTTTTTGAAGTTCTTGACAATTATCATTTATATGTTTTTTGGTTTTTGTAACTTGGATTCAATATAAGGCAAAATTATTTAAGGGGAAAGGGGCAAAGAATGTATGCACAAATGTGTGGGTGGAAATGATAACTTTTGTTGATATGAACTTGAGATATATGACTTGGACTAAAAAGGAAAATGAGGATAAGGTTGGGGGACATCCTGGCTCAAACACTAAATTATCCTAGAGAATCTAAACCTCTGCTGATGTTAATGATGTTGCTTTGGCCTTGTTTAAGGTGTTTGAGGTAGGTAATGAGGTTGCTCCAACTCTACTTCTAAATCTCTAACTTGTAAGTAGGCTAATTGCATTGTCATTGAGCTCCTAAGATATATAGGTGTTGAAATGGTCTAACAATCAATCAAGTGTTGATTGAGGTTCTTCAACCCCATACATTTGTCGATAGAGTGATCTTTCCTTTGTGATAGATGTCATAGGCATTCCCATTCTAATTCTCGGGTCTGTTATTGAGTGGCTGGCTTAATGTAGGCCCAATACGTTGGATAAAGCCGCGCTTTGTAGTAGTCTAAAAGTTATCCCTATAGGTGTACAGACCCTAGCAACAGTTTTCCTGCTCATAGAGTGTAATTTTTCACTTCCTTGGCTTTTGACTTCATGAGCACTTGCCCTAGGTGTTGTAACTCCACCTCTATATACTTAACGTGCATTGTAAGACTAGCAGCCATTTTGGCCAAATTGTTCTTGTCGTTTTCCATGACATTGATTTTTGATTTCCTTAGCCTGAATGATAGGTGGTGATTAGGAATAAAGTAAAGGTAAGGCTCATAAAGAGATGGGAAATTAGCAGAAAGCTACGGACTCGTAATGGGAGATGATCCCAAGCTACGCTGAGGAAAGTGTAATACCTGCAACAAATCAACCTACTAGATTTTGATTTTGGTGAGTGATCTATCCTAAGAGCCATCAATTCTTTCTTTAATTCGGATTAGTTTTTAGAATTTTTCTTAAATTATGATTCATTACGCAAAATTAGTTGATTTAGCGTTAATATTTAATGCTAGATTAAGTCTTAGAGCTAGCTAGTCACTTTTGGGCCCAACTCATTATGCTTTTATATGTGAAAAAAGTAGGGAAAAAGGAAGAAGAAGAAGAAGAAAAGAACAAGTGCCTTCCTAATACGCAGCCATGACATTAGTGGCACCAAACTTAAGTTCTGAACTCCATTCTTGCCAAAACTCACCCCCTCCGCCATCACCCTCATTTTTTGACCTACCACCGCCACTATTTAGAGAGAGCTAAAGAGAGAAAGTGGTGCAAAGTAAGTTCCAAGCTTGGGCCTACTCTTACTAGTAAGGGTCTTGAACCAAGTTGGTCCAATGTTGACTCTAGGTTCATGACTAGGTTCCCTTGAGTCAATATTGACATGGGAAGCTTAAGAAGGTCCAAGTCAGTTTAGGAAGGGTGGTTGGGAAATTGGTACCCCTAAATAAGAGTTTAACCACTCAATCCTCCCTCAACCACCTCATTAGCTCATTTTTAATTTTTTAGGCAGAGTACTTGACCTTATTTCTAGCTCCATTTTAACCAAGTAAATAAGCTTCAATTTCTTCAAATTATACATTGATGGAATGGCCCAGAAGTCTATTTTCCAGCAAGCCTTGAATTAAATTTAAAAGCCAAGTATTGAGAAAGTTATGGATTGCCAATAGAGCAAGGGTTGACCCAGGGCTGAAAAATGCATGGTTTTAATTATGGGCTTAACTAAGGAGAGTACAACTGTAATATTGCAGATTAATTAGTAGTGGGTAACTTTTCAAACACAAAAAAAGATTTTCCAAGTGGCGGTACTTCCATTGGTGGAGTAGAGTCTTCTCAAAACTCTCTAGAAGATGCAGGATGAATATGAGAAATACAACTCATCTTGATTGTAATTATCTTAAGCATCTTGATTTATTTTTCTAGGATAATTTTGTAAGCCTGCTATTGGCCCACTTGACCCACTGATATACCACCAATTCCGCCTCTAATTGGGTATTTATAGACCCAATTGCCTCCATGAAGATTCAGACTTGTTCAATAATGTGAGAGCTTGAAACTTAGTGCTTTTCTCAAAATCACAAATTCTTAATCTCTCTAAGGAAGGTGGTGATTTGAGTTCATCTCTTTAATCTAATCCTTGGTGCTAAGGCTTTAAAGGGTTAAATAGTGGGTTGGTTTGATCTAGGTGGTGGTTAACCTTTATCCTAGATATATCCTATTTGATTTATCTCTTGCCTATATATTCAAGTGTTGATTCATCTACATTTGAGGTTTTCTTCTAATTAGGGATTCTCTCTCTTGGTATATCTTTGGAAAGATTGGTTTTCAACATCCATTGGGTTCACTTACATGGATTTAAGACCTTTATTTGGTCAAATGGAAACCTCCGTGCATTATTTGGTATCAAAGTAAAAAGTTCCTTTATCTTGGTAAGCATCAAATCCATCCATCTTGTGATTGATTTACTTGGATTTCAATCCTTCTTTGCCACCATTTTGCCTTTATTTCTCCATATCTAAATCTCTTATTTGGTCCATAAAAAACCTTCAAATAGCCTAAACACAACTCCTAAACCAAACACAACCCAAAGCCCATAAAAAAGCCGTCACAAAAAAATTTAGAAAAATACTCGGGACAATCACCTCCACGGAATGGCCATGGTGAACCGCAATGACCATGGTAGTCTTTATAATAACTGCGATTTTTATTTCGGTGATAGCTAACAAATTTGCATAACGATTGATTAGCTGTAACTTTGTTGTTGCAGAAAGTTGGATTAATCTTGTGTGTTTGTTTAAGTGGGTAATTTTTAATTAAAAAGTGAATTTTTATTATTATTAGTTGCTTTGAGATTTCACGACATTCTTAACGAATGAAAATTAGCATTTTTCTGAATATTAGAAAGAACGGCATATTCGAGTGAATCACTGAGTACTAGGATCAACGGGCTTGAATTTAGACTGAGAGGTACGAATTTTGGAGTTAAGGAGCAGATAGACTAGCTTATAAAAAACAGGGCTGAAGCCCTTTTCTACCTGACGCACAGAAGTAGGAAGGGGGGGTTCTGCTTCTCCCTTTCTAGCGAACCCCCCTTTTGTGACCCAACGAGAGAGAGAGAGAGAGAGATGAGGGGGGTACAGCAGCGGCAGCGCACCGGCGAACCAGCCACCGGTCACACCCTGCATGTCAGCCATCACCACCACAACAGAGAGAGAGATATCGAGTGAGAAGGAGGGAGCGAGATGAGAGAGAGGATTGGGGGCTGCGCACAAGCATCAGTGACGACAAGATTTGGTGGCGACGAGGTGTCTCCACCGGTGGGCTCAACTTCGGCGACCACTAAGGGCCACGTGAATCAAGGACTCGATGGTTAGGATTTGGAACCCTCAGCACCACCACCATCGCGACCTACACCACCGCCACTGTGACCGGCACGCATGGGACTCGAACTCAACCTGAAATTGCCCAATTAGCTAAGGAGTTGGGTTCTTTAGTTTGGATTCAAGGTGGGTGGTTCTTAATTCCTAAAACTATTAATAATTTGCAAATATTTATGAATTGTTTGTGATATTTGATTTAGTAATTAGATTAGAATCGTGATGAATTGAGAACAAATAAGGAGTAGTGGATTAATTTGGGTTGAAATTGAGATGTTTTTGAGGTTGTTGTGATTGGTGCGGTGATGAGGGAGTTCAGCTTGTGTGATAACCAACGACATTGTGAAGTGTTTAACTGTTGTAATTGTCTTTTGCTTTAGTAAGTTTGTTGTGGGCAGAATATGTTAATGATGTTTCCTTTCTGAGTCGGGTCATTACGGTTGTTGTTTTCATGTTGTTGTGGTTATCATTTCATGCTGCTATGTTTGTTGTTTAAACTACTGAGACTTCTTGAATTAATTTGTGACAAAAGAATCATATGTCTTACCGTTTCAAATTGAACCTAAATTGAATCGAGGTAAACCTAAATCAAATTGAATGCTGAGCCTGCAAATTACGCTAAATGTGTTGTGTGCTAAATTACAATGAATGTGGTCGTTATAAAAGTAGTAAGTGCCTAAATAAACCCCTTTATGATAAGTGATTTGTGAATTATGAAGTCAATTGAAGTGGACTTTTCCTTGTCTTGCTCTAAAATGTACTCAAGCATATGTAAATATGTATTTGAAGTATGGTTGCATGAGACTACTAGATCTCAAGACCGTTGAGTTACTTTGAGACAAAAGGATCATCTATTCCAGTGAGGCGAATCAATCGAAGTTGTGGGGGAAGGGTAATCGGGTTAAATCCTTCTCAAATTAACCAATTAGAGGCACTTTTCAAGAGACGTGGGGTAACACCAAGGTAGTTTTGAATAAAACCTGAAATGCTTGCGTCTATCAAGAGTGAATTGTAATTAAATGTTATAAGCTCTTTTATAACTTATTTGATGCTTCATGCGACTGCACAGAGTCCTGCGTGATGGTATCAACTATTTTACATATGGAACATTGAGAAATCGAGGTGCTTATACATGATTGCACCTACTAGCTTCTAAAATAAGTTTTAATGTCACATTCCTTGATAAGTGAATGGTCATATGGTTGTTAGCTCATTTATAAGCATAATTTGCCAAATGAGCGGTTTTATGCTTTCAAAAGTCAACTTGAATTCATTAAGGCTTTTTGGCCCTCTTGAGAATGAAAATGCCATTGATTGTGATACAATGAAAATTTTGATATAAGTGTATTTAAAGTGAGATGCATTTGAAATGTTTTGGGCTAGGAGAATGGTGCTAAAAGTTTGGACAAATGTTTATAGTGTAGATCCAGCATGCGGGAACCCTAACTCCTAGGGAGTAGACTCAGAAGTGGGAATCCTAGAAGACCCTGATGAGGGTAATGGTCCACTGATTACAAAAGGCCCCGGGGATAATACGAAGAGCGACTGTAGATCTCCTATAGGGTGAGATCTCCCCTAAATAGCACAAATATGAGAATCCGATGCCCCATGAAATGATTTCGTACTCATTATGTGATGTAAATTCCTCATTCAAGGATTATACTAGTGCAAAGATTTGAAAAGGTGCATGTACTCTTGAAAAGAGCTTTTATTGAGTTCTAAATAATTTCTCAGGGAATAACGAATCTTTTGTAAATGCTTTCTTTGATTTAAAGTGATGGTCTTCACCTTGATGTTGTACCCATTTTCTTACCAAAAAGAATCCCATTGTTCTTAATTTTAAATAAACTTCTTAACTTTAAGTACTTATATGTGAATTGGACGCCTTAGTGTTCTCAATACTTGAGTTCCTACGTGAGTCAGTTTGCTATTGAGTCAGATATGCCTGCTATGTGATGTTAAGAAAGTGGGTGTCACAACTAAGCCGCAAGAGACATAGTTGGGTAAATAGAGAACTCTTGTGCGTGGAATAAAGAAGGGTAGGGATACTATCAAAGGTTATTGATGTAATAATGAATATGGGAGGCCTTATAGTTTTATTATGTGATATTAAACATCAAATTATGTGTGATTGCTACCTAAAGTATTATATGCAACTGTTTTGCTTTTTCTTGAGGTTGAGGATCATTCACTGAGTGTGTGGTAGCTCACCCCCTCTCTATTTCCCTTTTCCCTAGGTTTTTGAAATGATATGTAGAAGTTGGTTCACGTAAGCCGAGATGGAGTCTCCCTTGTTGCATTAGAAATGGAATTATGTGTTTTGTACACAGATTTATGAGTTAGTAATGTATTCTCATGTATTTTAAGTTCCTGAGCATAAGTAAGTTAATTGCTGTAATTCATATAATGCATATTATCTAGAAGTTACTCTGAATGGTCGTGTGGGTTAGCTGTTTGAATAGCTGGTCGTTTGGCTGAGTTGATGTTAGCTATTATGGGATGTAAACCCTAGTGCTCCGGATGTGTGATTCGTTGAGCTATATCTTTTATTATTCCTTTTATTGAATTTTATACTTGGTGTACTTTAGGCATGTGGCCTATACAGTTGTGGTCTCCAGTGTGTAGCTGTTGAGCCTTTGAACATGTCCTTTATGTTTTATTTATTGTAAGAGCCAAATTTATTGTAAGAACCTAATGTAAGGCTTTAAGTTTGGGATATGGTCAGTTTTTATACGGAACTCTATCCGTTTCGTTTTAAGAAGTCACTAACACTTCTAGCCCTAGGGGGTAGGGGTGTTGCAGTCTTTGTCAATTTTTTTCGTTCCAGAGGCTACGATAGACCTTCCTGTGGTGTCACTCATGCTTCGTGGTCTCTGATATTGTTCAACTCTTTCAATTCTTGTCACCTTTGTATCAACCATGGCGGTGAGGGAAGTCCTTTTGACTCCTCGAACATTACTCTTGAGCAAACCCATAAAATAGGTAGGGCCTTTATGGAGCTTCAAGAGAAAATGAGGAAGCTCACTCAAGAGGTTGTACAAGTAAGAGAATCTACATCACGAAATCCTTGTAGAAGGATGCTACGATGCTCTTCCAATTGACATCGAATACTCTTCCTCACATGAAGACTTTGATGATTAGGAAGGAAGACCGAGAAGAAGAGGGCATCCAAGGGATGAATTTTGGGATCTCAAAGTTGAGGATCCAGAATTTGATGGCAATCTTAACCTAGATCTTGATTGGGTTCAAGCGATTGAAATGATGTTTGAACCCAAAGATTACAATGACAAGAAGGCGTTCAAGTTAGTCATTCTTAAGTTGAAGGGGTATGCTACGTTATGGTGTGAAGAATTGAAGAAGAGTAGGGCTAGAGGAGCCATATCCAGAATCAAGACTTAGACTCAACTTAAGAAGCATATGGATAAGAGATTTCTACCCTCCTTATACAAATAATAACTCTACCTCAAGATCACCTCTCTCAATCAAGAGAACCAAAAGGTAGAAGAGTACATTAGGGAATTGAATAACTCCAAATGAGGGTTGGCTTGAATGAAGAACCCGAACTCAAGATTGCTAGGTTCATTCAGGGGTTATCTCCTAGCATTGCTAGCAAGGTGGAATTACAATCTTAATTAACCTTTAATGATGTGTGTCACCTAGCGATCAAAATTGAGAAGTAATTTAAGGGTAGGAAGCCCCTTCACGCTTCCCTTACTAAAAGCTCCTTTACTCACAATGAAGTTGAAACCTGTAATAGCCCGACCCTAAATCATGTCTATTTAATTAATTAAACCATGTTATTAATTTCCTTGCATTTAGTCATATCATTCATGTTGGAAAAATTCATTTTGAGCCTTACTTTGCAATTCAAGTTTTAGTTATTGTAAGATTTGGATTAATTGATAGTAGGACTCGGTAAATATGATTAATCAATAAATTATTTTCTTTACAAAATTTCAATTTTGAGCTATGCAAAAATTTTAATGTAATGGAATGCTACTTTTCCGAGCCCAATTCATTTGAGCCTAATTGGTGGCCCAAAAGTTGGTATAATTCAATTTAGCTAATTGTCATTATTTATGCCAAATTATACCTAGTAAAAGTTACTTTATGGATGGATAAACATTAGCAAAATTTATCAAGAGGAGTAAAAAAAATCTAGCCATATCCAAGTCCATCTTTTCTCTCTTCTCTCCTCCCCCATGGCTGCCTGTTCTGCTGCCATTGTTTTTGCCTGCTACTGCTGCTGCTTCTGGTTGCCATTGCCACCATTTGGCTGTCGCCGACCAACCCCTCAAACCCAGCACCACCAACCACCACCCACAACCCCTACAACCACCACACACCACCTCCATTTGTCTCTTTTAAGCTCCCAAATGAGGCAAACTCTAACTCTTTTCATGTTTAATTTTGTCTTTTAAGAATGATTTGATCATGGATCATGTTATGTTGATACAAATAAGTGTTAGTGTAGTATTTTATTATGCATGGATGAGTTTGGAAGCATGTAAAATTTGGAATCATACATGATCATGCAATCTTGATGTTGAAAATGATTGAACTTTAAGATTTTTGATTTAATGCTATGATCCTTAGTATGAAAAATGAATTTAAGGTTGTGGATGACCATATTTAATCCATTTATGGTGGTTTGGATGTGACTTTCAATTGAGCATAACTTAGGGTTTTATGACCATGCATGATTTAATTTGATTTTTGAATCAAGTATGTTGTTTGGATTGAATTAGATGGAATTTGCAGGTTGGATATGCTATTAACTTGAAAAAAAGGTGTTCTGCGAGTTTTGGCAAAATTAGCAGATTATGGAAAATTTCATGAGTGACCAAAAGAGGTTGTTTGGTTTAATAATTCAAGTAAGTGAGTTTATGAGAGCATTTTGAGTGTTTATGTGAGGAAAAGTATTGAAAAATATATAAGGTTGATCATGTTGTAACTTTGACTGTCTTGACCAAAATAAGGTAATTGTAAGAAGGAAACAAAGGTCAATGGGCCACAAAGGGGCATATAGCTTAATTATGGGAGAAAAGAGGAAAATCAAAAATTTTGGGAGCTTAGTTGTAAGTTTCTAAGTAATTACGGATGTTGCAAAGAAGATACAATGTTTAGTGAGTTCAACAACTTTGATTGTGCTTAGATAGTTTGTTGGGTTGGAAAATTTAAGTAAATGGACATGTGAATGAAATTGGAGAAGTTGGAGTGTAATGACTCACGAACAGTGTTTGTCGAGCCAAGCTAGGGTAATTTAAACTATCCCGAACCTATCCTCAAACTTCTTGGCCTTAAACCTTTATTATCCATATTAGAAATATCAAAAACTCACATTCCATTTATAACCACCAAACCTTGAGTCAAACTGCCTTAATCTATTTAGTTTTCAAATCATTTTAGTGTAACTTGTCTTCTATTGAATAGTTTGAGTTATAGATTCCTTTTAATTAATAATTTTCCATTAAAGTTCCAAATTATGTGAGTGTTGTTTACTAACTATATATACCTGTAATTACATTTCTGAAGCAGAATTGGGCCTTGGCTTTTGTTTCCCCTCATTGTGCATAAATATTGTCAAGTGAGATTGCATTTTAAGAACACCAAGTACATCCACTGTCTATATCTTTAGAAATCATGATGTATTTATCAAAGTACAATGTCTTGGTAAGAATATCAACAACTAAGTTTATCTAGTGATTTATCACTTAATTATTGACCCTGTCAGTTATAATTTATAGGGCATTCACCTTCCAGTTATCCACAAGACCTCAAGCAAGGTTTTCTAATCGACTTGGCAGGTGTCCACCTATCTATAGATCATAACAGTTTTCAGAGGTTCACTACTAGATAAGAACTAGCAATGCAGTTTTACATTTATTTCATTCACTATTTTAAATTAAAATGAATTGCAAAGCAGGGCAAACAAATTTTTTAGTGATCATTTAACAGTACAGGAATGCATGTATTGAGCTTCGGCTCATATTTTGAAATGTTTGTGATGTTTTGTTTTAAGCAAATACTCAGTGAATCGCCGTCATGCTAGCAAACCAACTGAAGAGAATAAGTGAGCAAGAAAATCTGGATGGATCAGTAGTAATCTTAGTTCATGAATATTTTGGGGAGCAGTATATTGGGATTCAGTTGTGGAGTTGTAAACTTTATAGAGAATGGCTTTATTATGGTGTATAAACTGTATGGTAGTTAGGAGCAATTATATATGGTTCTGATAATGTTTAAATGTGTATGGTTATAATCTATGCTTATTTATGTTATATTTAGTGCACAAACTTAAATCCTTGTCTTTCTGGACTGCAGTAGTGCCCCGACCATCGGGCTTGTCAGTTCTAAGTAAGAGAATAATTAAAGAATATAGCATCCATAACACATGCGCATTGGGGGTGTTACAGTTTTGGTGTTAGAGCCAGGTTTGATTTTTTTTTGATGGGTTATGGAGTATAGAGAGTAGACATAGGTGGGTGTGAAGGTTGGATTGTGAGGGTTATTAGTATATCATTAGAGATTCGTGATAGTAGAAATGTCTACCTATTTCTTACATGTTATTCTTTTATGTTTTCTTTGTTAGATGGATTCATATGCAGTGAATATGATGTCGAGTGCTTCTGTGCCCACCTACATGTCTTTACTACATGCCACTATGGTAGTCTATATACAGGTCCTCTTTTATGAGTTTCATAGTGTTACAGTCCGTACATGTAGGCTGTTGTGGTCCTTACCTATAGTTGCCCCTAGGGTCGAGTTTTAGATTCGATACCATGACTTTATGATGATTGGAGGGCTAGGGTGGGACTAACCTAGATTCCAGCTTCAGGGGCTTAGGCTACCATTACTACGGAGCTGTTGCTTAGGGATGAGTTTCAGAAGAGGGGGATCACTATGGAGACTCTACAGTACGTATGTATTTCCTTTACACTTTACACCTCCCCCACCTGTGCCTATCGAGGGACCACAATCACCACCTGCGTCGGGCACTCCTCATTCACCCGACAGTTTAGTGTCATTGGAATTAGGGGAGGTTCACGTGGTTTTGGATCTCCTTGATACACCAAAGGTAGTGGTGCTTACTCGGACAATCATGGGAGGACCCAGAGTTGGGGGGAGCATCAGTCAGATCATGACATTGAGGATTCAGAGTCAGACACATTTGACAGCAGCTTTGACTCGGATGAGGAGCCTGGGCATGAGTCTGATCCAGACTACAATCCATCTAGGGATCGTTTGGTTGATTTAGGTGCTAATTTCTCAGTTAGGTTACATTTTGAGCCCAAGTGTATAGTGCAGTTGGTTGGATAAATGAATTTTGTGCTGGTTATGGCATTGTATATAGTTAGACAGATCCTTCCAATTGTGTTAACTAGTCCCGCCTTCTTTTCGGACATATGGCGGACTTAGTTTATTGGGGCTAGGTAGTGTTTTAGTTAGGGGGTAGGAGTAAGGGGCTAACCTTGGGTAGACAGCTGGATATGATATTCTTTTGTTGAACCATGTATATGTACATAAAAAAGCAGTTATGACAATGATAATGAAGCTTTGGTTTATGTTTTAATAATATTTGAGCCATGTTAGTTTGTATCTGTTGTGTATGCTTATCTTATATGTTGGTTGTTGTTAAGTGATTGAATTGCTCTGTTTAATGTATAATTAGAGTGTCTGAATCTATGTAAAATAATGCAGAGATCCCATATGGGAGGTAATTCAGACCATGGTCAAGCATCAAGTGATCAAGCTTTGTTTAATGTGCCACCACGTGGAATGCCCCTAATTCCCCCTGAATTAGCTAATAATATTAGGAACCCTAACTATTGGTAGGCCTTAGTGTCTGAATTAATGAAATGAACTCCCCAAGCACCTTCTGAAATCCCTCCTAAAGACGATAAACTAATAGATAGGGTAGCACGACGCAACCCTAAAGTTTATGATATAAAGTATGACCTAGTGGAGCTAGAGGAATGGATTAGAGGGATGGAGAAAATTTTAATAGTAGTAGAGGTTGCAGATGAGACAAAGATGAACCTTGGGACGTTTTACCTATATGGGGATGCAGATATTTGGTAGAACACTGTGAAGGATAAGGTGTTAGGGCCTGAATTCACTTGGAATAAATTTCTGGAAGAACTAAAAGCCACATTTTACCCAGTTGAGGTTTAACGATAGAAGGAAAAAGAGTTTATGGAATTAAGGATGGGTGGAAGTATGACAGTCATTCATTATGCTAGTAAGTTTAGAGAACTATCAAGGTTTCTCCTTGAGTTTGTGCCATCTGAAAGACTGAAGACGAGGAAATTTGAAGAAGGTTTAGCTTTCTATATTCGTAATCAGCTAGCTGGTCAACCAATCCATACTTATAAAGAGTTATATGAGTGAGCAACTGAAGTGGAACGAGTGAAGATTGAGTTGCGGGCCTTGAACCCGATCAATTAAAAGAGGAAAAGGATCGACAGGGAGCTCCTCCCGAGAGTCGTCATGCGGGCCCAGCAGAGCCCTGTGGGAAATGTGGAAGAACCAACCACACCACTCTTAAACGTCGAGTAGGAACTAATAAATGCATGTGGTGTGGTAGTCTAGAGCTTCTCATTGCTACCTGTCCCTGAAGACTAAAGACCGTAGATAAGGGCGCAGTAAAACCCTTGGCTCTACCTCGTCAAGGGCCCCCTCCTCTAAGCCTGCAGCTATAGGAAGAGTGCATGTAATGAGTAAGAAGGAAGCTGCCACCTCTGGTACGATAGTCACTGGAACTCTCTGTTTAAATTCAAAACCATTTTGTGTATTGTTTGATTTGGGTGCCAGTCATTCATTTATATCTACTCGATTTGCTATGTAATTGAACCTTGAGAATAAGAAGGCAGAAACCAATTATAGAATCAAGTTACCCAATGACTCTATAGTTGAGTGTCCTATCTCCTATAAGCTTATCCCTATTACTACTAATGGAGTCATATTTCTTGGAAACTTGATTCAATTTGATATTTTATACTTTGATATCATTCTAGGGATGAACTGGTTATGTATGCATGGGGTCAAGATTGATTGTGAAGACCTTAAGGTTATTTTGAGGAATGAAAGAGGGAGAGAAGTATGTTTTTATGGGCAATGTGAGGAAGGACCTTGTGCCTTAATTTCTACCATGAAAGCAAGCAGGCTATTGTGTCAAGATTTATTGGATATTGGTGTTATGCCATAAATACTCAAGAAAAGGAAGAAAAAGCATAAGATAGTCATGTAGTTTGCGAATTTAGTGATGTTTTTCCTGAAGAGTTATTAGGATTGCCCCCTTAAAGGAAAATTGATTTTGAGTTTGAATTAGTCCTTGGTGCCCAACCCATCTGCAAAGCCCCATATCGTATGGCCCCAATGGAACTTAGAGAATCGAATATTCAATTAGATGAGCTATTACAGAAGGCGTTAATAAGACCGAGTGCGTTACAATGGGGTGTCGCAGTTTTTTTTTTTGTAAAGAAGGATGGAACCTTGAGGTTGTGTATCGATTACAAGGAACTGAACAAGATTATCATCAAAAACAAATATTCATTCCCTGAATAGATGATTTAATTGACCAATTGCAAGGAGCATGAGTCTTTTTCAAGATTGATTTGAGGTCTTGATACCATCAGCTTAGGATTAAACCTGAAGACATCTCCAAAACCGCGTTTAGGACCATGGATGGACATTACGAATTCACGATGATGCCCTTTGGCCTGACTAATGCCCCTACGACCTGTATAGATCTTATGAATAGAGTTTTTAGATCCTATTTAGACAAGTTTGTGACGATGTTTATAGATGACATCTTGATATACTCCAAAGACAGAGATGAACACACCACTCATTTGAGAACAGTGTTACAAATCCCGAGGGAACACCAATTGTATGGCAAATTAAAGAAGGGTGAGTTCTGGTTAAAAGAAGTGGTATTTTAAAGACATGTAGTTTCAAAAGAGGAAATTAAGGTTGACCTTCAGAAGGTGAAAGCAATTACAGAGTCGCCAAAGCCAACCAATGCCACTAAGAGTAGAAGTTTCTTGGGCTTAGCTGCTATTACTGAAGGTTTGTGAGGGATTTTTCGGAGATAGCATCTCCCATGACCAATTTGTTGAAGGAAGCTATTAAGTTTGAGTGGACAAAGAAGTGAGAAAGGGCATTTTAAGAACTAAGACAACGATTAGCTACCGCCCCAATCCTAAGACTACCAGGAGAAGGTAAGGAGTACACTATCCATAGTGATGCATCGAAAAATGGGTTGGGCTGTGTTATGATGCAAGAAGATAATGTGGTAGCTTATATCTCCCTATATCTCAAGCCTTATGAGAGAAACTACCCAACCCACAATCTGGAACCAGCGACTTTGGTCTTTGCATTGAAAATCTAGAGACATTACTTATGTAGAGTATCCAATAAGATCTATATTGATCATCAAAGTTTGAAGTATATCTTCACTTAGAAGGAGCTCAATTTGAGATAAAGGCGTTGGCTAAAATTACTTAAAGATTATGATATGTAGATCCAATATCACCCAGGAAAGGTAAATGTTGTGGCAGATGCCCTAAGTAGGAAGGCACAACATAGCTTGAATACTGTAGGGATTACTCAGTTGAACCTCTTGAGAGAGCTTGAGGACTTGGGTATTCAATTATTGTCACATGGGCAGGCAATCGTCCAATTATAAACTCTCACTCTAGTGCCCTCCTTAGTGAAGGAAATTTGAGTGAACCAGGAAAATGATCCTGAGCTCCAAAGGATAAAGCATAATCTAGAGAGAGGGAAGTTGCTTAGATTTGTTGTGCATGAAAATGGGACCTTGAGATTTCGGAACTGTCTGTATGTACCCAAAATATGGAGTAAAGGAAGAAGACCTTAGAGGAGGCTCACAACACTCGATACTCGGTGCATCCAGGAGGTACCAAGATGTATAGAGACCTGAGGTAATACTTTTGGTGGAATAATATGAAGAAAGAGACTGCAGAGTACGTAGAAAGTGTCTGATTTGTCAAAAGATTAAAGTTGAGCATCAACATCCCATAGGCAAACTCCGACCTTTAGAAATTCCCACTTGGAAGTGGGACTTAATCTCAATGGACTCTATCATGGGATTAACTCTTTTTGCTTCAAAGAAGAATGCCATTTGGGTAATAGTTGATCGACTCACTAAATCTGGCTATTTTATGCCAATTTGGGATACTTGGGGAGTCAAAAGACTGGCCCAGCTATATGTTAAGGAGATAGTTCGATTGTATGGAATTCTAATAGGCATAGTGTCAGATAGAGATAAGAGATTTCAAGACCGTTTTTGGCAAGCACTTCAAAAAGCCTTTGGAACCAAATTAAATTTTAGTAGCTCTTATCATCTTGAAATAGATGGGCAAGCTGAAAGAGTGAATCAGATTTTACAAGAAATGTTAAGAGCCTGTGTATTGGAGTTCCAAGGGAAATGAGAAGATGAGTTATCATTGGTGGAATTTTCATACAACAACAGTTACTGGTCCACCATTAAAAGGGCCCTGTTTGAGGCTCTATATGGAAGAAAATGTAGAACTCCTTTGTGCTAGAGTGACTTAGATAAGGCATTGCCCTTGGGCCTAGAACTGATCTAAGAAACTACTAAAACAATAAGGAAGATTTGGGAGCATATTTAGGTTGCCCAGATGGTCGAAAAACTATACTGACAAAAGAAGAAGGCGTATGGAGTTTTAGGTAGGTGATAAGGCCTTTATGAAAGTTTCATCAAGTAGGGGTATAAGGAGGTTTGGAGTGTGAGGCAAATTGAGCCCAAGATATTTTGGATCATATGAAATCATTCAAAGATCGAGTCCCGTAGCTTATCGCCTGAATCTACCTGTAGAACTCGAGCACGTACATACATGTTTCATATCTCACAACTTAGGAACTACATTCCAGATCTTAACCATGCTATTGTAACCCAGCCCATTGAAGTCACTAAGGATCTAGCGTATGAAGAGTGCCCAATGTAGATAGTAGATCATAGGATTAACAAGCTATGTGATAAGTAGACACCTTTAATCAAAGTACATTGGACAAATCATACCTCTTAGAAGCCACTTGGGAAACGGAAGAAGAAACAAAACCCAAGTACCCACACCTATTTGAGGTAATCTTGCATGTTTTATCAAAGTTCATACGTTTCGGGGACAAAACTCTTTAAGGGGGGAAGGATGTAGTAGCCCGACCTTTAATTATATTTATTTATTTAATTAAGCCATATTATTAATTTCATCGCATTTCATCAGTTCGGTTCGGAAAATTCATTTTGGGTCCCACTTTGCAATTCAAGTTTTAATTATCGTAAGATTCGCGAGAATCGATAATAGGCCCCAGTAAATATGATTAATCGATAAATTAGTTTCCATAACATCACAAAATTTTAATTTTGAGCTATGCAAAGATTTTATCGCAATAGAATGCTACTTTTTCGAGCCCAACTAATTTGAGCCCAATTGGTGGCTCAAAAGTTGGTATAATTGAAGTTAGCTAATTATCATTATTTATGCCAAATTATAATTAGTAAAAGTTACTTTATAGATGGATAAATATCAGCTAAATTTGTCAAGATAAGTTAAAAAAAAAAATAATCTTGCCAAGCCAAGTCCATCTTTTCGTTCTCTTCTCTCATCCCCCACAGCTGCCCTGTTCTGTTGCCCCTGCTTCTACTTATTGCTGCTGCTACCTCTGGTTGCCACTGTTGCCACCTGTTGGCTACGGTTGGCCACCCTCTCAAACCCAGCACCACCAGCCCACTAGCCACAACCCCCACAACCAGCAGACACCACCTCCATCTCTCTTTTTTAAGCTCCCAAGTGAGGTAAACCCTAACTCTATTCTTGTTTAATTTGAGCTTTTATGAATGATTTGATCATGGATCATGTTATGTTGATAAAAATAAGTGCTAGTTTGGTGTTTTATTATGGGTGGATGAGTTTGCAAGTATGTAAGATTTGGAATCATACATGATCATGGAATCTTAACGTTGAAAATGATGAACTTTTGATATTTTTGATTTAATGTTGTGATCCTTAGTATGAAAACTGAATTTAAGTTTGTGGATGACCATATTTAATCCATTTATGGTGGTTTGGATGTGAATTTCAATTGAGCATAACTTAGGGTTTTATGACCAAGCATGATTTAATTTGATTTTTGAATCAAATATGTTATTTGGATTGAATTAGATGGAATTTGTAGATTGGATATGCTACTGACTTGAAAAAGGTGTTGCACGAGTTTTGACAAAATAATGGATTATAGAAAATTTCATGAGTGACCAAAAGAGGTTGTTTGGTTTAATAATTCAAGTAAGTGAGTTTATGAGAGCATTTTGAGTGTTTATGTGAAGAAAAGTATTGAAAAATATGTAAAGTTGATCATATTGTAATTTTTGAGTGTATTGACTAAAATAAGGTAATTATAAGAAGGAAACAAAGGTCAATGGCCACAAAGGGAAATATAGTTTAATTATGAGAGAAAAGAGAAAAACCAAAATTTTGGGAGATTCATTGGAAGTTTTTAAGTAATTATGGATGTTCCAAAGAAGATACAGCTTTTAGTGAGTTCAATAATTTTGATTATGCTTAGAAACTTTGTTGAGTTGGAAAATTTAACTAAGGGTGTATTTGGTAGGGGGAAAAATCATTTTCCCAGAAAATCATTTTCCATGAAAAATATTTTTCCAAGAAAAATGATTTTCCACTTACATTTTCAGCTGTTTGGTAGAATGGAAAATCATTTTCTTTCCACTTCATTTTTTGTTATTTGATAGAATGAACCTCCCGTCCCCACTTCATTTCTTTTTACCATCAACCCCCTTCCCTGCTCACTACTCTGACCCGACCCAACCAACGAATTCTGTTTCTCTCTTCTCTTCAAAAATCAAACCCAAAACATTAGTAAAAAATATACCCAGTAACAAACCCAACAAAAGAGAGAGTCAATATTAATGAATCTCAATTTTTTCACTATTTCCAAGGATTACCCAGTTGACTTTGAGTGATATTAAATCCACATTAAAAAAAATACCGAACACGGAGACGATGGGTGTCTCAGATTGCGGAAGTTCTTCAAAAGGGCAACTGTAACAAGATCAGAAAACTCAAGAAACAATTACAGAGATTAACGATGAAAATCATCGATGAACATGAAGAAGAGGGGAAGAATGAGAGACAAAATGAGAATGAAAATATAGTGATTCTAGGCACAATTAAAAGAAAATAGAACGAGAGACAAAATTGGGCAACGAAAATTGGGCTTGAAAAATCGTTTTCCCTACTTTTTCAAGGAAAAATAATTTCCTTCAAATGGGGTAAAATGATTTTTCCCTCCTTGTTTTACCAAACGACGTAAACTGGGAAAATCATTTTCCGGGAAAATGATTTTCCCCCCTACCAAACGCACCCTAAATGGAGATGTGAATGAAATTGGAGAAGTGGGGAGTGTAATGACCTAAGAACAGTGTTTGTTGGGCCAAGCTGGGGTAACTTTAAGCCATCCCAGACCTATCCACATCCCTCTTGGCTTTAAACTCTTGTTATCCATCTTAGAAATATCAACAATTGACATTCCATTTATAACCACCAAAGCCTATTATAATCCCAATTATTTTATTTTGGTCTATTTTACTCCAAATTATTTTACCTCCAGTCAAATTCCCTTAATTTATTTAGTTTTCAAATCATTTTAGTGTAACTTGTCCTCTATTGGATGGCTTGAGTTATAGATTCCTTTTAATTAATAAATTTCCATTAAAGTTCTAAATTATGTAAGTGTCGTTTACTAATTATGTATACCTATGATTACATTTCTGAATCAGAATTAAGGCCTAAACTATTATTTACCCTCATTGTGCATAAATATTGTCAAGTGAGATTGCATTTTAAGAACACCAGGTACATCCATTGCCTCTATCTTTAGAAATTAGGATGTATTTATCAAAGTGCAATGTCTTGGTAAGTATATCAACAAATAAGTTTATCCAGTGATTTATCACCTAATTATTGAACCAGTCAGTTATAATTTATAGGGCATTCACCCTTTAGTTACCTGCAAGGCCTCAAGCCCAGTCTCCTCATCAGCTTGGCAGGTGTAAATCTATCTATAGATCATAACAGTTACCAGGGGTTCACTACTATATAATAACTAGCAATGCAGTTTTATGTTATTCTCATTCACTATTTTAAATTAAAATGAATTGTAAAGCAGGCCCAACCAATTTGTTAGTGATCATTTAACAATACAGGAATGCATGTATTGAACTTTGGCTCACGTTTTGAAATGTTCGTCATGTTTTGTTTTAGGCAAATATTCAGTGGATCGCCCTCATGGTAGCAAACCAGCTGAGGGAAGTAAGTGAGCAAAGGAATCTGGATGGATCAGTAGTAATGTTAGATCATGAATATTTGGGAAAGCTGTATTTTGGGATTCAATTGTGGAGTTGTAAACTTTATGGACAATTACTCTATGATGGTGTGTACACCTTATGGTAGTTAGCAGCTATTGTATATGGTTTTGATCATGTTTGAATGTGTATGGTTGTAATCTATACTTATCTATATTATATCTAGTGCACATACTTAAAGCCTTGTCCTTTTGGATAGCGGTAACGCCCCAAACATTGCGTTTATCAATTCTAATTAAGGGAATAATTAAACAATATACAATCAGTGACACATGAGCATTAGGGGTGTTACAAAACCTCACCCCCACAAGTCAAGGCTCTTGACAAGGGTAAGGGTATTGCTAGTGAACCACCTAAAAGGTTGGAAGGAAAGAAGTGTCATAACTGTCATGGTTTTTGCACTTTCAATCTGATTGTCCTAATAGAAATGCCCTTACCATCAAGGAAGTAGAAGAGATTTGAGCTATTGAGGAAGAATCAAGTGAAAAAGATGATGGTTCTACCTTGGTGACCTCGGATGTTGGAGAATTGTTATTGGTCGAGAGGTCCCTACATGTTACAAAGGCTCCTTATGGAGGTAACCAAAGGGAGAAAATATTCAACTCAAGGTGCACCATTAGAGGCAAGGTTTGTGATTTAATCATAGATGGTGGAAGTTGCAAATATGTGGTATCTAGCACACTCATTAAGAAGCTTTAAATTCCCATCAAGAAGCATCCTACTCCATATACTTTTCAATGGTTAGGACCAAGCTATAAGGTAACTGCTTCGAGGCAAGCTCTTATTTCATTCACAATTGGTCCCTATTATAGTATAGTGTTATATGACATTCTTCCTATGAATGCATGTCACTTGTTACTTGGTAGGCATTGGTTGTATAATAATCATGTGATTTATGATGGGCACGCTAATACTTATTCACTTAAGCACAATGGCAAAAGCCTCACGTTGACTCCTTTACCTCCACCCAAACCTCACAGTGCTAAACTGGGAAAGTGAAGTAAGAATAACCCCTACAAGAGTGAAACACAAGAAGAGTGTACCACTACTAAAAGCAAACCACAAATTACCTTACTAATGGTAAAGCCAAACACAAGTGAGAGAGTGGAACCTTTACCCCTCTTATCTCCCCAAGCGCTTGATGATAAAATCCCAAAAGAATCCATCCCCAAGGTCCCATTACCTATCAAAATGGTGATGGAAGAAGGCCCTGACGAGGCTGATCAAGCCACAAGTGACACCTTTCTTAAGTATAATAAGTTTGAGTCATCTTGTGATGAGTGTGTTGCGATCTTCAATGAGCTCACGAGGCATAGAAGAGCTACTAATTGCTTTGATGTTCTCCTAAAAATCTTCAACAACTACTACACATTTAAGAAAAGAGGAGTACATAGTACTTTAGGAGTTTTCAAACCCAAGAATGGTAAAGGGCATGTAAGCTTGATGTCATGGGATTTCAACCATAAGGATTTGGCGCAAATCCTCTTTAAGGGGAAGGGGTTGATGCAGAGCAAGTTCCAAGCCTAGGCCTACTCTCATTATAAGGGTCTTGAACCAAGTTAGTCCAATGTTGATCCTAGGTCAAGGACTAGGTTCCCCTATGTCAATGTTGACTTGGGACCCTTTAGAAGGTCCACATACACTTAGGAAAGGTGTTGGACAATTTGTAGCCCTAAGTAAGGAGTTTAACCACCCAATTATCCCAAAACCACCTCATTAACTCATTTTCAGTTTCATAGGTAGAATACTTCATCTTATTTCTAACTCAGTTTTAACCAGGAAAATGGGCTCTAATTTTTACAAATTATAAATGAATGGAAATCCCTAGAAGTCTATTTTCCAACAAGCCTTGAATTATGTTTAAAATCCAAGTATTCAGAAAGTTATGGACTATTAATCGAGCAAGGGTCGGTCTAAGGCTGAAAAATGCACGATTTTGATTATGTGCTTAATTGAAGAGGATACAAGTGTAATCTTAGAGTTTAATTAGTATGAGGTGATTCTACACACACAAAGAAAGATTTGCTAAGTGGAAACATCTCCGTTGGTAGAGCAGAGCCTTCTCAAAGCTCTCTAGAAAATAGAAGATGAATCCTGGAAAATACAACTCATCTTAATTACAATTATCTTAAGTATCTTGATTTATTTTTCAAGGATAATTTTGTATTCCTCCTATTGTCCCACTTGCCCCACTAATCTACATCTAGTTCCCCCTCTAAAATTAGGTGTTTATAGACCCAATTGCGTCCATGAAAATTCAGACTTGTTGAATGATACGAGAGCTTGAAGCTTGGTGGGTTTTTCAAAATCTCAAGTTCTTTGTCTCTAAGGAGGATGGTTATTTAAGTTCACCCCTTTAATTTATTCCTCGGTGCTAAGGCTTTAAAGGGTTAGAAGGTGGGTTGATTTAATCTACATGGTGGTTTAGCATTTATCCTAGATATATCCTCTTTGATTTATCTCTTGGTTACATATTTCAAGTATTGATTTATCTCCATTAGAGGTTTTCTTCTAATTAGGGATTCTTTCTCTTGGTTCATCTTTGGAAAGATTGGTCTTCAACATCCATTGGGCTCACCTACATGAATTTTATAACTTTATCTGGCCAAATGGAGTTCAGCATGCATCAGGAAGGAAGAGAGGAAAGAGTTTTCCAAGTAGAGAATAGGGGGAAGCAGTGCAGGTAGAAGAGGCGATGTAGCAGCCGGGGGGAAGAAAAAGGCCAAAGGTGTCCTAAATTCGCCCAAATAGACTTTACAATGGGTCCAATAGCCTAGAATCAAGGTGGTAAATCTTTGTTCTTCGCTTAGATCTAATTTTATATTTCAAACCTAGCCATGAAGTTTGATTAGTTATGGAAAAAATTAGGGTTTTCGAATGTCAAGTTAAAATTTGATTGTGGAAAAAAGTCGGAGCGGCCTTATGGAGAAAGTAGATAAATTTGTTGAAATAATGATGGTATGTGAATGATTGTTGATACTTGAGGTTAATTTGGGATAGTGCTAAATAAGGGAGAATAGGTAGGGATGAAGGTGTGATGTGAATTCATAAGTGTCCAATTTGATTTGTTTAGTTGGGGACTATGAATATGACTTGCTAACCAATTCTAATATTAGCATCAGATCTTGGTGGGAGACTTGCTTTGTATGTGTTTGATTGTGACAGGATTGAAAAGGAGAAGAGCTAATATTGATTTCAAAGTCCGGTCCAAATCTAGATCGTGGCTGTGAACCAGGAAACATATCAACCCTAGTTTAACTCTGCCCCTTCTTTTTGGTTTATTTACTAAATGATAGGTTCCTGTTGATATATTTAACTGAAAGTGAAAAGCGATTATGTTTGTTTACAATCAAATGAAATGGATTTATATGAAATGTGGATGTTGGAGTGCTTAAATTTGATAATTAAGGTGACCAAGACAGATTTAAAAGGTTAATTTGACTTGATTAGCTCTTGAAATGGTTTGGTTCAAAACCGTTATAAACTAAGTTGTGAACTGTGTTCGAATGTGTTTGAAACCAAGGTTTAGTGAGCTGCTTGTGAAATTGAATTACACCAAATCTTTTGGGATTGTTAAATCTTCTCATAATGCTTCCAAAACAATTTGAAGGGTATGTTATAGAAAAAACTTGATTTTAGGAACTTCTTTAGGTTAAAATTGTTGCTACTTTCCATGCAACCGATGTTTGCTAACACCCAAAATCATTCTAGCAATGCATAATTTGTTTTTTTTTTAAATTATTGAAAGTGAATTTGCACTTTAACACATTTTAGGCTAGGATGCTAGTGCTAAGAAAAGACTTCATCTCAAGAGTAGATCATAGGATTCTAAATCGAGTAGGAATCCTGGTTACCAATACCCTGATTAGGGTAGGAGTTCCTTGTTTAGGGGAAGCATCAAGGATACAAAAATCATGGGTTATGATTACCAACTCAAAAAGAGCGCTCAATATCGAATCCAACACCCAAAAAAGTAGCTTTACACCTTCATCTATTATGAGTTTGCAATTTATCTATTCCTAAATCAGTCATTGTATCATTTTAAAGAGTGCAAAAGCTCTTTAAGAAGGTTTCAGCTGAATCAGCAACAACTTTCTTTGTGTGAAATATCTGTGTATTGGCAAGATTGACTTCAATTAGAGTTTTATAGACCTTTTACTATTTGTTACCACATCTAAGCTTTCAATGTTTACCTGGTAAGTGGCCCCAGCTGAACCTCAAAAGTTAGGATGCTGCATTAGAGTTAGAATAATTCACTTCATTTCCTTCCTTACTTGTTGCTAGTGAGCAAGTTAGGTATTGGTTGTTTGAATTGTGCTTAATATGCAAATATTAACTAATGTTCTACGTGGTTGCTACTAATCATATTTTATCAAACGTTTTCATTTTAAGGATGTAGATTACCCACTGAGCATGTAGTAGATCACCACTCCCCTTTTCCCCTTTTCTTCAAGTTGTTTAGAAGCATTTGGACATTATTAGTTTATGTGGGATGACATAATTTATTGCAACTACTTTTGTAATAGATGTTAAGGGAATTATACATACGTATACCTAAGTACATGAGTTAAATGATGTTATGTGATCAATTAATATGTCTTTTTGAGAAAATGTAAGTCCGACACTTGAGTTCATGTATTACATAGTGCATAGTTGTCGCTTTGAATGGCAGCGCGAGCCAACCATGTGGCTATGATTCGTCTCCTACTATTTTTAATGAATGTTTCAGGATGTAAATCCTTTGTACTCTAGTGTGTGAATCATTGAGTTGTACAATGATTTATTTAGCTATATATAAATACATAGATCATGTTCTCTACGTATGTGGCCCATATAATTACATTACTTCAGTGTATTCCTGTCAACTTTATTTACAATTGCCTTTTGTGTTTTTATTATCATAGATGCTAATTTAAGACTATGGTCCAAGCTTATGACCAAATTTTAGGAAGAACTCTATCTATTTCATTCCAAAATTCAAGAAATTACCAAAACTAGTAGCCTCAAGGGTGGGGGTGTTACGAAAAGTGATTAGAGATTAGGGAACATGGTAGAGAGTATGGATCCAAGGTAAAGGAGATATGTATTAAATGTCATAAGCATGGACAAAGGCCTAGGTTTAGAATGAGTAAAGACTGTATAGGACAGAGGCTTGAGGCTAAGAACCAAGGTAAAGAATCTGGGACGAGGGTAGAGATTCGGATGGGAGACAAAGGTCGGAGGATGATGTCTACAATGTTTTGGTCGAAAGGTGAGAGTTGAGTTGACAAGACACCTAGATTAGGAACCAAGGGTGAAGCATTGGTGCTATGTCAAGAATGTAAGCTAGATAAGGTGGTGACTAGTTTATGTTTTGAAGGTAAAACATGTGTGGTCCTAAGTTAAAGTTCAGGACAAGGATAGTGCAAACCTTATTTCGGCTTGGGATAACTCATGTCTGACTCTAGGGTTGGTCCGTGGTTAGACAATGCATGATGGCATCGTCTATACTTGGGCTAAAGAATATGCATGATGATACATCCTAAAAGGGCTGAGCCACTTGCAAACAGGGATTGTCCTAAGTAGGCTAGCATGCAAAAAGCTCTAATGGTTGTCATGGGTTGGTGTATCATGTGTGCAAATGTGCTTATGTAAGATGGGTTAGTATGTGTACAAGAGAATTCAACCTAAGTTAGTCGAGGTATATAAATGATGAACCATTCTAGAAAGTGTTTGTGGGATGACATGACTTAAGGGGATGCAAGACAAACTATGAATGCATGGCTTATTATGGATAGGCTAATATGGATGCGTGAGGATGATCAGCCTAGACTATGATGCATCACGTAAGATGAATGCAAGATGGGCCAACTAATGTGCTTCCTAATGGATTAATATTGATGTATATTTTCCAGAGAGGTTTTTAATCCTGTTTACTGAACTTCATTGACGGTAAGCTCAACACAAGTTTATGCAAGGCAGGAAGCTTTTTGGGCTCCATTATTTGAATTTCATGACAATCGACACTTTGTAGAGTTCTATTTGAACTAAAAAAGGCCATTTTAAAAAGAGGAATTCATATGGGGCTCACAAGCACTTTGCATTTCAAAAGGAAAACGAGAATCAAGCTTAAAATCAGGTCAAGGTAGTTTTGTTTCTACAAGATTTGTGCAATTCGTGTTCTTAATACAAAATGTATCTTTGAAGCTTCAAATTTGATTTTTTGAAAGATAATGGAGTCCACTTTTGTTTTATGTAATTTATTTTAAGGTGAGTCTTGTCTCAGTTTTGAAATTAGGCATAGAAGCTAAAGTGTTAGTCCTATCAGTGTATGTAATTTAAGGCCTTAATTTTGTTGTAAATATTTTCCGTAGCTATGATGTTCATTTTGGGTATGAGAGTGTTCATATAAAATCTTAGGAAGTATATTTTATGCGCATGTGAGTAAAGTTAGTGCAAGTCAATAGCTCAGAGGAAATGACTAATGTACAGTTGCTGATAACTCCACAACTAGAACAGGCGGCTTCAATTCATGCAGATGGTTCTCATGCCTAACACTTTTGATGTGATTTAGTTTGGATTTCTAAACAAAAAGATAAAGCTTCTTGTAAGTTTTAGAGCGTCTATTTTGATTTAGTGATGTGACAGTTATAGCTTTTTAAAGTTAAAAACCTTGCAAATCAACACAACAGCTTGTCAGTGCACCAGGCTGTATTTCATAGGGTTGCATCACATGTTTGGTTAATGTAGGTAGGATGTCCACATACCTAGGACAAATTTTAGGGTGTCCTCTTTCCAACGAATCAAGTTTCGCACGCATCAGACATCATTTGGTCTTTCAAATTCGAACTCAAAGTCAGAAGGTCATTCTGTAGTTTACTAGTTCACAGGTCTGGATATATACCGATTAGTACTCCTTGATTAACCTTATGATTTCATTGATTTAGGACATCAAAATATGCCATAATATTTATCAAAACTGTCCCCAAAACATACTGCAAATATGTAGTAAAGGCATGAATTATCTAGCTAAAGTGTGCAGGAAAATGTTATTAACTGGTTAAAGATTTTTGTGTAGGCCACTGCATTCTTTCCATTTAAAACCAATCTAAAGATGTTGCAGGTAGCTTTCTTTGCCATACTAAGTATCAGAGAGATGTATTTGGGTGTATTAAGGTTGTGATACCTCTTTTGCTTTTTTGGTTAGATAAATGAGGTTTAAAGATCTCATTTTACCTTCGTAATTTTTAGTATTTATTAGGTTGCCGTTGCATTCTATTGGCTCAGACAGAATGTAAGGGGATTATAAATACCCCCATACACAACATGTAATATTCAAATTATGAGTTAATCCAAAATCTAAAGTGACAACTCCTTTGCAAGAGCGGATTTTCTTGCGTCGAACTCCTCCGTTTTGTATCTCTAAGTCAATTCCATAAAGTGGTGATCTTTTATGTCCAAATCCACTCCTCAATAGCGCTTCGTATCGTCAAGCATTTCGGGTCGTGTTCCCTTCTCTCCAAGTGTGGATTCATTTGGATGAGTTGATTTCATATATTTCATATCTCTTTTAGGCAGTTCATTGTAATTTTTTTTGGATCTTTATAAACCTTATAAAATCCCAAAAAATTCTATTCAGGTCCTCTTCTTTAATTCTAAAATAGATTGGTGCGCTCGAACTCTCCTTGGAATGTATTTGAGGTTTTGACATATACTCTTAAATATGAATGCATAAGGATGATGGATTTGGGTTTGTGATGGCTGTTGGGTTTAATGGCCCAAAATCAGCCCCCACATCTACATGGGCTTCAAGGAGTTTGGGATCGTGGCGGCTAGGGTTTTGTTGTATTGGTGGCTAGGGTTGCCCCTAGGGTTTTTTGCATCCTTGTACCTCTAAACCCTATATAAAGGGCCTAGGGTTGCCCCTAGGGTTTTGTTGTATTGGTGGCTAGGGTTGCCCCTAGGGTTCTAAAGATCATCCCAATAACACATAAACACAAGCATCCATAAGAGCTTAAGTTATGCTATTCCTGTTTTGTGAGAGAGCGTTCTGAATGATTTGTAATCGCTTTCTGATATCTTCCTAGAGCACATCGCTTTGAGATCAGTTTTGTACTCTCCCATCTCATAGTGGATTCTTCGCTCATCGCCGTCTATGGTTTTCTCCCATTTTGGGTTTCCACGTAAATCTTGGTGTTTTGTATTGTTCTTGTTATTGTTGTTTTACTTTTGATTATCATTATTCATCCTAACACTTCCAAAATTAGTTTGCTCTAATTCCTAACAAGTGGTATCAGAGCGAGGTTTAGGATGTCTTCAATCATGAAGGTTGATATTTAGAAGTTTGATGGAGAGATTAGTTTCAATATCTGGAAAGTGTAGATGAGAGCGGTTCCCATTCAACATGGGTTGTGGAGGGTTCTCTCAGGACCTCATACGAAACCCAGTACGATGACAGAAGAACAATGGGTAGAACAGAAAAAGAAAAAGCATGGTTCTTTGACAAACTACGAATGGGAAGAACTGGAGGAAAAGACACTTTTGGCCATACAGTTGTGCTTGGCGCCACATGTCTTGCAAGACGTGCTTGATAAAACAACTGTAGTAGGTCTTTGGGTTCGACTGGAGGAACTCTACATGACGAAGAGTCTTGCCAACAAGATCCGATTAAAGGAAAGGTTGTACACTTTCAAGATGGCAGAAGGTACTCCTGTTCAAAAACATCTAAACGATTTTAATTCAATTATTGTTGATCTTAAAAGTTTAGATGTAAAGATTGAGGATGAGGATAAGGCTATATTGCTGGCTGTCTCTTTGCCCTCCTCCTATAAACACTTCAAGGAAATTTTGTTGTATAGCAACAACGACACTTTATCTTTTGAGGATGTTAAGTCTAACTTACTATCCAAAGAAAAGTTGGATCTTGAAGTGTGTTTTGATGACAAAGCAGAAGGTTTTTTTTGTAAGAGGAAGATCCTCTGAAAAGGAGGGTACAAACAGGAGAAACTCCATATTGAAGTCGAAAGGCCGTAAATCCGGCAAATTCTACAAGTACAGCAGAAAGTCAGGGCATCTGGTCGCGGAATGCTACAAACTGAAGAACAAGAAGCAACGGGAAGAGAAAAACAGTCAATCTGCTGAAGCTGCAGTTGTTGGCGCTGGGTTAGATGGTGATGTCTTACTAGTCACCACAACTGACAACAAAGGTGCTACTAAGTGGGTTATGGATTCCGACTGCACCTATCATATGTGTCCCCACAGGGACTAGTTTTCAACATATGAGCCGCTGGATTCAGGTGTCGTTCTCATGGGCAATAATGCTCAATGCAGTGTTGTAGGCATTGGCACTGTTCAGATCAAGACCCATGACGGTGTACTGAGGACTCTTTCCAATGTCCGTCACATTCCTGACCTGAAGCGCAACCGTATTTCACTTAGCACCCTTGAATCTAACGGGTGTAGGTATTCTGCTGAAGGTGGAGTCCTGAAAATCTCCAGGGGTGCGCTGGTTCTTATGAAAGGAGTAAGACGTAGGAGTCTCTACATACTCCGAGGTTCCACAGTGACTGGTTCTACTGCAGTCACCACCCCCTCATCCGAAGCAGAGTGTAGTCAATTGTGGCATGCTCGCTTGGGCCACATGAGTGAGAAGGGAATGACAATTCTGAGCAAGCGAGGTCTACTTGTCAACGAAGGTGCGGGAAAATTTGATTTCTGCGATCATTGTGTTTTTGGAAAACAAAAGAGAGTCAATTTTTCTACTGCTACTCACCATACTAAAGGTACCCTTGATTATATACATTCTGACTTGTGAGGTTCGTCTAGAGTTCCTTCTATTGGAGGAAAACGTTATATGCTGACCTTTGTAGATGATTTTTCTCTAAGAGTTTGGGTTTATTTTTTGAGACAGAAAAACAAGGCTTTTCCCATGTTCAAGAAATTCAAAGCCCTCGTAGAGAACCAGATTGGGAGAAAGATAAAGAAACTCAGGATTGACAATGGTCTCGAGTTTTGTGAGTCTGATTTCAATGAGTTCTGCACCACTCAGGGTATCGCCAGACATAAGACCCTAGTCGGAAAGCCTCAACAAAATGGAGTCACAGAACGTATCAATCAGACTCTACTTGAAAGAGCTCGTTGTATGCTCTCCAATGCTAACCTGTGGCATCATCGTGATTTCTAGGTAGAGGCTGTTTCAACGACCTGTTAGTTGGTGAATTGTTCTTCACACTCCTCTATTGACTTCAAAATTCCAGAAGAAGCCTGGTCAGGTAATCCTGTTGACTATTCTATTCTGCGAGTATTTGGATGCTCTACCTATACACATGTTAACAACGGGAAGTTATCCCCTCGAGCTGTCAAGTGCATGTTTTTAGGTTATGCATCTGAATCTAAGGGATGCCGACTGTGGTGTCCTGACTCTAAGAAGCTCATTCAAAGCCGGGATATAACCTTCAATGAAACTGTTATGTTTTCACCGGGAAAGAGTCTGTTTCTACAGGTAATCAAGAAGATGTTAGTGAGAAGGTGGAGTTTGAGATTCCTGCAGATGTCCCTCAAGGTGGAGACACGTTACCTCATTCTAGTAGTGAGGTCCAGTCAGAGGAAGTCAATCCCAACATTCCAAGTCCAGAACAGCAGGCCACAGATTCTTACTCTCTTGCTTGTGACAGACCATGAAGAACTATCAGAAAGCCTGCACGTTACTCAGCTGATGATGAGAATGGGCTGATTGCATATGCATTGGCCGTTGCACAGGAGATACCTGAAGGTGTTGAACCTTCCTCGTATTCTGAAGCCATTTCCTTTCCCAACTCCTCAAACTAGCTTATGGCTGTGCAAGAGGAAATGGAGAGTCTATACAAGAATGAGACTTGGGAGTTATGTGATCTGCCGAAAGGTCGTCGTGCTATAACGACCAAGTGGATCTACAAGCGAAAGGAGGGCATTCTCGGCGCTGAAGATGCAAGGTGGAAAGCACGACTAGTTGCTCGAGGCTGCAACCAGGAGAAAGGTATTAACGTTAATGAAGTCTTTTCTCCTATAGTACGTCATACCTCAATTAGAGTGCTGCTTGCTTTTGTTGCTCTATTTGACTTGGAGTTGGAGCAACTTGATGTTAAAACCGCGTTCCTTCATGGTGAGTTGGAGGAGGAGATTTATATGAGGCAACCTAAAGGATTTATTGTTCCTGGAAAGGAACACAGGTTGTGTCGACTGAAGAAGCCCTTGTATGGACTTAAGCGAGCCCCCAGACAATGGTACAATTGATTTGATGCATTCATGATAGGACAAGGCTATACATGATGTTATCATGACAATTGTGTATATTTTCAACAATCTGGTGGTTCCTTCATTTATTTGTTGATATATGTTGACGATATGCTCATTGCTTCCAAGGATAAGTCATTGATCGACAAGTTGAAATCTCAACTTAGTGATGAGTTCAAGATGAAGGATCTAGGCACAACCAAGAAGATACTTGGCATTGAGAATCATAGAGATCGAAAGGCCGGCAAACTATACCTATCTCAAAGGAAGTACCTCGAGAAAGTCCTTGATAGGTTCAATATGAATAATTGTAAATTAGTATCCAATCCTCTGGCTGCGCATTTCAAGATTTCAGTAGAATCCTGTCCTAAGTCTGAAGAGGAGATGGAGAGAATGTCTGACATCCCCTATTCTAGTGCAGTTGGAAGTCTCATGTACGCTATGGTCTACACTAGACCTAACTTAGCCTATGCGGTTAGCATAGTGAGCCGCTATATGCACAATCCTGGTAAGGATCATTGGGAGGCTTTAAAATGGATCCTTTGCTACGTGAAGGGTTCTCTTGACAGATGTTTGGTGTTTGACAAATCCAAGACTGCAACCTATGATGTTGCAGGTTTCGTTGATTCTGATTACGGTGGAGATCTTGATCGTAGGCGTTCTATTTCTAGCTATATTTTTACCCTGTGTGCGGGTGTAGTCTCGTGGAAGGCATCACTACAGTCTATTGTAGCTTTATCCACTACTGAAGCTGAATATATCGCTGCAACTGAGGGTGTCAAAGAAGCTACATGGTTGAGAGGCCTTATTACTAAGCTTGGAGTTTCACAAGGTGTCACTACTGTATGTTCCGATAGCCAGAGTGCTATTCATCTCACCAAAAACGATGCCTACCATTCAAAGACCAAGCATATTAGTATCAAGTACCACTTCATAAGAGATACTATTGTTGCATGAGACATTACGGTGAAGAAAGTTCATACCTCGGAGAATCCTGTAGATATGCTCACCAAGTCTCTTCCTATTGCTAAATTCCAGCGTTGCTTGGACTTAGTTGGCATTCAGTACCTTTGATTACCCTTCGGGGTCCTTTGACGGTGTTTTCTATGGGTCTTGGTGATTTTGGTCCAAGTTGGAGATTGTTGCGTTTAATGGTCCAAAATCAGCTTCGCAGATCTACCACGGGCTTCAAGGAGTTTGGACTACGGACCGTGGCAGCTAGGGTTTTGTTGTACTGGTGGCTAGGGTTGCTCCTAGGGTTTTTTGCATCCTTGTACCTCTAAACCCTATATAAAGGGCCTAGCCTAGGCTCTAAATATCATCCCAATAACACATAAACATAAGTATCCATAAGAGCTTAAGTTATGCTATTCCTATTTTGTGAGAGAGCAATCTGAGTGATTTGCAATTGCTTTCTGATCCCTTCCTAGAGCACATCACTCTGAGATCAGTTTTGTACTCTCTCATCTCATAGTGGATTCTTCGTTCATCGCCGTCCGTGGTTTTCTCCCATTTTGGGTTTCCCCGTAAATCTTGGTGTTCTTTATTGTTCTTGTTATCGTTGTTTTACTTTTAATTATCATTGTTCATCCTAACGCTTCCGAAATTAGTTTGCTCTAATTCCTAACAATGGATGTAACCCTGCATGGTCCATGATAATGGCCTATTCTAGGTAGGCTACAATGACAAACTCTCATATGAGTAAAACAGCTAGATATACAAAGGCCTATATGAGGAATGTTAGATGATCTATTAGGCATGATGAAATCATGGTTGATGATTATGATCATCGACGATTAAAAGAATTTACCCTAGATGAACATGCACAAAGAAGGAAAAATACCCTCAAGTAAGACCCCAAGATACATGTCTTTGAAGATCATCATTTTGAGGTAGCCTAATAGATGGGCTGGAGGAATCCTTAAGGCTAGTAAGGTAAAGCATCCTACCATTAGACTCCTTTAGCACCCAGCGACATTATAAGAATTACCGCTATGTTGTGGCAACACTCTATTACTGGCGTTGGGATAAAATTCTAGCCCAACTGATATAAAACAAGTTACCATTGGTTTCTGCCCTTAAGAAACTGATGGGAATGCCTTACATAGTTGGTGGACATAGAGTTTTTGGTCAAAAACTCACTAGATTAATGCTCAGTTTTTAAAATTAAAGGAACTAAAGCGCCTAAGCCTTGATAATTGATAATTGGTAAGTCCACTTGGTTAGGTGACAAAATGATGCTTGAAAATGATTCATTAAATAATTGTATACTATTATGAAATTTTGATATTTATAAAAATATGTGAAATTTAGAAAGGTATAGGCAATAAACATGCATTGTTTCTTGAAATATGTTTTTTGCCTCAAAATTTAACTGGGAGACGGCTTGTTGGTGATGTCATCGCCTTCTGTTTTTGAAAAGACACTAAAATCATTAATAGTTCACATAATTTTGTCCTATTAATTATGTACGTAAATGTGATACACTTGGGCATGTTTATTAAAAGAGATATATTTATAACCTCCACTCTCTAACTTGCTATCATTGTTTTGGCCATTGGTGCCGTTGTTGTTGCTACGGCTACTATACTACTACAGCAACAACAACAACTACAACAACAACAACTACTACTACTACTGTTATTATTATGATTATTGTTGTTGTTGTTGTTGCGGTTATTATTATTTCCCCTGAAGTAATGCTTTTCTCTTCTTCTTTTTTTTTTTTTTCCATTGTGAACCTCTAATATCTATTCTATCCCCTTGATTATTAGTTGATTGTGAAAGAGTTAGGTTGAACATGCTAGATTTGTATAATTTGACTCATTGGGATCATTCCATTATCATACAACACTGGGGGTTACAAGGCTATTTCACTTTAAATTTAGAGTGGATTTTACTTATAACTTTGTTTGATTAAAGAATATTTTATGTTGTTATTGTCCATTAAACAAAAAATAGGACTTCGAATCACATTCCTGTCGATAAGCCCTATTTGTATTTTGTCTTCCCCTTAACTTAGTAAGCCATGACCTTTACCTTAATAATTTATTTCTCTTTGACACGCCTTACCAAAATCTCTTTTCAACCAGCTCATTAATCACTATTCCTAATCATTTTGAAATAGACTAACTCACCCTACTAATCACCCGTCAACTAAACATTATCACAAAATCCTTTCAGTTGCATGTACTAGTTTATCCACACTCAAATTCCAATAGAAAGTTGTTTTTGCTCTTAAAAATAATTTTGCATAACTAATCTAAGATTTGAAGTCCCCTTTCTTTCTTCTATTTCTTACATGCCCCAACAAGATTATTTTTCCTACAACACCCATCGCGAAACTTCAAACCAATTACTAAATCACCCAAATAATGCCATTCTCTCAAACTTTGAAGTTGAAATTACACCTCAACCCTTCCAACTTTAGTTACATCACAATTCATTCAAGATTCTCAATGTAAAGCTCAAAGTGTCTTTGATTATTCTAAAATCTTCAAATTTACTCATTCCATTCTCTCTTTGCAACTTTCCCTCCATTACTCAACTCCAATCAAGTATCACTCACTATATTTAATCCAAAATAACAATTACTCCTTTAATTGATAAAATTCAATCAAAACATTAAGAAAGAAAAAACATTCCTCAACACTACCAATTCGCCCCTTAAACTTGGTCTTCCAACACCCCAACCCTAGTTTCATTCCATCTCAATCAACCAAAATCAATACCCCATTCCATGCGTAAATACTAATCTAATCCAAAATATACACACCAATCTTATAACTGCAAGAAAATTAATCAAGAACATGTGAACAGGGGGCGAAGGAAGTTTGACTTATGGCTTGAAAAGTTGCGGGAAATCGGCAAGAACAAGTGGAACATAGGTGGTAACAGTGACTGCTGTGTTTCGCCGACACCGCAGCAGCAGCTGGATGACCTGGCGGCGTGCAGCACCTAGTGGCTTGGGCTGATTGGGGCGGGACACAGCAGGGGGGAAGGAGGGAGAAGAGAGAAATAGTCTTGATGTTTAGGTGAAAAAATCACATCTATTTTAGGTGAATTTTAACTCTATTTTGATTTTTTCCTTTGCTATTAATTTTTTTTTTGTCTTGTTGCTGCTTTTCTTTTCCTAATTACCCACCTTTATTTATTTATTTATTTATTTTTAAGACAGATTGTTTTCTTTTTACTAATTAATTAGCTAATTGATTGGTTTATATATTATCTACTTATTTGCTCAATTACTTTATATCATTCCAACTTTAATGATAAAGTCTAAAACATGTATTTTATAAGTTAAACTTTGTTAATTATGTTGCATATTTCCCATTAAAAGTTTTATTATTATATTATTATAACCTTAATATTAAATAATTAGATAGTCAAAATTGAAATTTTTTTTATCGCGAGTCTAGTGACACCACTCAAGCCTTACAAAACATGTAAATTTCAATCATTGAATTGAAGTGCATGCACTCATTTTGACTAAAACTTCATTAAGTAAAAATCATTAAAGTAAATTATGTTCAGGCTATTACAGTCTTCTCTCTCTTAGAAAGATTTTCGTGCTCGAAACTTGAAAGTTGATGTAAGTTTGCCATGAAACAACTAAATATGCGTGTTTGTTTTAGTCGTCATGTCTTCTCGGACTGCTTGTAACGTTTAGTTTGTCATGTTCGACTTAAAGGTCCCAAGCTAAGAACATAGGTGTATTGAGCTTGCTTCTCCTGCTCTTAATCCTGTGCTCGCACATCATATTATTTGTACTCCTATGCAATTTCTATATGTCCTTGTACATTTTGACATCAGATCTCCCTCAAGAGTTGCGAACTTAGGAATATAACGCACAGTGCGGTAAGGTACTCAGAGGTCAAAATTTAAGTATACCTTGAGACGTACATTATTAACCAATCTCACATGACCTTGGAATTAAGGTCCCCATGTCATCCTTGATTTAGTCTAATGTCCAAACATTAACCCTTATTTTGAGCACCACATCCTCATGATCGTATAATCATGCACCTTTCATATCCAATCGTGCACCTTTGATATTTATAACTTGCTGGATTTGCCAATCTGGAAGGGTATCAGTGGGAATGTACAAGCATACGAAAAGGGTTGGTGATTGTCAAAGAAGTTGCCATTGATTTTAAACATATAGGCTATTAATCATAGAAATAGTGGGAGCAAAGAATCGACATAATTAGGGCATGGCAAGAGATTTATCAAGTGAACCAGTATTTTCAAGGCTAGACAACATAATTCAATATTCAATAAAGAAAGAGCAAGATATCAATGATATCAAACAAGCATGTAGCCAAAGGGCTTCAAAATAAATAATAGTGAGAATATGCCCTAATTTAGTAGTAAGGTGACCGATATTAATTTGGAAGCAAGCCAATAGCCCAATGGCATATATGGTCGCTCACGCTCTTTATGCACATGAATGAGGGTCTTGAGGACGATATTATGCAGTAGCACCACTATTCATATGAAACGGAGTTCTCTGAACCGCTAATTTCAAGAATAGATGATGGGCTTACGGTAATCAAAGTAACATTTACTCACATCGAACAAAGTTGGTTTGTGTGTTGATTCAAAATTTATTGTGCGAACATGTTAGTATAAATGAATGAAGTGAGGTATGATTGTACATAAGCATACTTTCAATAAAATGGGAAATAGGTTATGATAATAAATAGCATCAGAGTTACAAGGATTTCTTAAGTTGTAAAGGAGTGCATTCTGCCGGAAATGGATGTATTCAATCAGAACAAACATATGAATGTAACAAAATCCATAGACAGTTTTAATCATGCTAAAAAGTTGACATAAGTATTCTTGAGGATCTATAAGGCTTCCAATGAATGAAGTTGAAAGTAAGAAATAATGTCGGAAGGAAGCTAGTATTAAAGATAAGGTGTTTTTTTTACATGTCAAAGAAAACGACACTTATAATTCCTAGAATTAGAGGATATGAGGCATGTTAAAGGAAATAATTTTAATATAAAAGATGACTTTATTTGTTCACGACCCTTTACATAAATGGTTTAAATCAGAAAGTATGGAGAAGTTAAGGAATGCTGCTGATGATAAAAGCATAAGTGGATAAGGGAAAAATATGCCAATAATTGAAAGTAATGAGGAACATTGCTAATGTGAGTCATTATTTTCAAAGCATGGATAACAGAGGCCCTATTCTTTTCGTTGGTATATTGTAGGTGTGGAATAGAAATTAATGAAAAGGAGCGGGAAGAAGTGGGTGGGAGTGGGAAGAAGTAGGTGTGAGTTGGTAGGAGTGGTTTGTTGCACGTGGCAGTGGGAATGAGTGGGAAGGAGTGGAAGAATTGATATCAGTTATGTTAATGATTTATGCAACAAAATAACAATTATTAATTAATCTTCAAAGTAATAATTAATCATAATAATAATTATTAATATCAATAATAATTAACAATAATAATTACAATAATTAATGATAATGTTAATAATTATTCATAATAATAATAATTAATAACAATACAAATACTAATATTAATAATAATAATTTCTATTATTATTATTATTATTATTATTAGTGAATACTAGTAATGATTACAATGATAATTATACTAATATTAACAATAATTAATAATAATAAAAATAATAATCGGTAATGTTAATAACAGTAGTTATTAATATTAATAATTATGAATATTAATAATTATTAACTAATAATTAATTAATTAATAATAGTAATTATTATTATTCAAATTAGTTAATATACTCTTATTATTCACTTATAATAGTTAATAATAAAAATAAATAAATAAATATTTAATCATAATTTTTATCATAATAATAATTTTTAGTTAATTATGAAAATAATAATGAATCATTAATAATAATATTAATAATCATTAATTAGCAATAATGACTACAATGATAATTCCTGTTAATATCCATAATAATCACAATAATTGTTAATGTTAATAATAATAATTATTATTGCTAATATTAGTATTAATAGTAATAATTATTGTAAACAATTAAGAATAATAATAACAATAATTATAATTATCGTAATGATCATTATTATTATTAATGAATATCAGTGGTAAATACAGTAATAATTAGTATTCATATCAACAGTAATTATTTCCTTTCCTTTAACAACAACAACAACAACAACAACAACAACAACAACAACAACAACAA
>JACYFF010031954.1:59323695-59363492 GCA_017589665.1 Selenicereus undatus
ATAATAATAATAATAATAATAATAATAATAATAATAATAATAATAATTAATATTAATATTAATATTAACAAAAATTACTAATTACTAATTACTAATATCAATGATAATCGGTATAAAAAAATTAATAATTAATAATTTTAAGAAGAATAGTAAAAATTCTTATTAATATTATAAATAATACTTAGTAGTAATAATTATTACTATTAATATTTAACAGTAATAATAATTAAAAATAATTAAAATAATAATAATTATTAATGTTAATGATAATAATTGTAATAATTGTTACAATTAATAATAATTAGTAATATTAATAATTAAAAATCATTAGTGATAATAATTATTATAGTTACAATTATTATACTTATTATTATTAATGAAAATTTGTAATAATTACAGTAATAATTATTATTTATAATAATAGTAATAATGATAATAATTATGACTGTAAATAATAGCAATTAATATTAACATTAATATTATTAATCACAACAATTACTAATTGATAATATTATTAATAATAAATATTAATAAAAATAACAATTAAGAATATGAATAATAGTTATTATTATTAGTATTGTCAATAATAATAATTAATAAAATAATAATAAATAGTAATAGCTGTTATCTAATAATTAAGTAATTAAATTAATAATAATAGTTATTAAAAATAATTACTATTAATATAATCACTAGTTAATAATAATTATTGTTAATTATGATTATTAATTAAAAATAATTATCTATTAAAAATAAAAATAAGAATTAATATTTAAAATAATTATTATTATTGTTAATAATAATAATTAACAATAATAATCATAATGATAACACTTATTAATATCAATAATGAAAATCATAATAAAAATGGGTGGTGGTGGGAAGGAGTGGGAAGGGGTGGTATTTATTTTGAGGAGTGGAAAGGAGTGTGATAGAATGGAGTGGAAAGATTGACCCACAAAAAGAACAGGGTCAGAATATGGAATGACATGTAAAGGAAGTATATTACGAACGATGTGATATTAAAATAATTGTAGGCATGAATAGGCTTGGAATGGGTGGCAATAAGTATCAATCATTGCCAAATATAATTACATATAAAAAGAGAAGATTCAACTTTGATTTAAAAGTCAGGCAAGTGGCAAGAATGAGCAGTTCAAGAGATTGCTCAAAGGACTAGCAAGCAAAGGGTATTGATACAAATTAAGGATGCGAAATTATCTATAAAGCTTCTTTTCCTAGGAACTCCATCTGAGGGCCGCGATGTTCAAATGGCTGTGATTCAAACTGATTATGAAACAACCTTACTTCAACTCAAGGTGAATAATGAAACTAGCTTGAGCACCAATCGATGAAATAAGGACTTGTAGTAGCGTCTTCCACTTGCTAGGAATGGATGGTAGGCTTGTGTAATTAGAAAGGCAAATTTCACAATAGGACCCCAATGTATTCTCGAAAGTCAGCAGACCATAATAAAAGTGTCAAAGTTTTAGGTATGAATGGGTTGCAAGAGCATCAATGAGGGCAAATGATGTGAAGGAAAAGCAAAGAAGGGGTTTTATTCATTAGCTTGTTCAATGAAATTCTCTGAAATAAAGAGGACATCTTCTGATAGGGAATAAATTTAAGCAGAATAACAAAAGGGAGTAATGAGAGTTTAATTTGATTATGAGCAGGGTAAGAGATGTTAATAATAAAGGAAAAGTTATACGAAGTAACTTGAGCATGAGTGATTAACTAAAGCTAAAAAGATACATTTCAATTTGATGTTAGAATTTCACAAAAACAATAATATCACGGAATGATTCCATGGGAGAATGCTATCAAATAGATCATTACTAAGGTAACTAAGCAATTTGACGAATGACAGGTTAACATGGCTCCAAAAGGACATACTAGTAGGTTGTGTTAGATGCAAAAAGGTCAAATAGAAATTGAAAAGTGATATAGAAAGTGACTGACTCTTAGAGACAAATGTTTTCGATGGCCAAATACTCAATATTCATAAGGGCATACAATTGGTAGTTGTTGTAGAAATTGAGGAAAAAAAGTATTGGGAGCATCCTAATTGTCATAGTTTCATAACAAGTTTGATTCATTCGAGTATTCGAGGTAAAATACAAATTATACAACAACATAAAGAATGCTGGCAGTGGCTTGAAATAAAGTGGCTCCTCAAATAAAATTGAGAATACTTCAGGTTCAATATACTGTCTTGAGTAGGTAGAATTTATAATCACTTACGTTCATTGGGAAAAAGAAACATAAGAATGTACATTGCTAATGGATTCTCAGTTGAAGGGAAAATGCGATTTAGGGCAAAGAATTAAGGTTACCACAGAGAGATAAGACACTTTAATAGCAATGAAAAGGAATTTAGTACAAATTAGCATTAGGAGAGTCACTAACAAGGGTAAGAGGAGAAAGAATTTCAACCATGCTTTATCATCGCAAAGATTATGACTCTTGAAAAGGGTTCAATAGGAGGTATTTCCAAAATAATATGACTACAACAATTAATCCTTCAAAAGATTAAGGAATCAATGTACAGTAGGTGAAAATAAGAGTTGGCATGCGTTAGAAATAGGGCATCTCTTAAAAAGCAACTCTTTCATATCATCTCAATGGGTGTCAACACTCTATGTAGTTCTAATCAATAAATAAAGTATCATGGTTAATTTAGAATCATAAATATCCACAATTTGCACTCTAAGACCTAACTAAAGTAGTAGTCAGTAGTTCATGACTGTTTACATGAGTCACTTACTTCATCATGCTGTTCACAGATGAATATGCATTACTCATACATTGTTATATCAAATGTCGTGTATAATTCATATATCACATAAAAAAAAAATGACATTTGCAGAATATTTAATAACATTCAAGTTTGTAGGGGTTATTAATCCTTATATGGCTTTACTTTAGCTTCTCCTTACTGGTTCTCAGATGACTGAAATAGTACGACATAAATGTTCACTGTATATTTGAATGCTACAATATTTGATGCTATATGAGTCATTATCAAACTCTATCAATCCCCATTAGCAATGCCTAGGAAAGATCTATCTAGTTGGCTCCCTGTACAATGGTTTAAAGGGTAAAAGTATCTCATAGAAAACAGAGCGCATATTATTCAATTACCTAGACATTTTGCGTTCCCCAGCTATTTATGTTTTAAAAGCTCACTAAATATAATAGCCCAATTTTAGATAATGTTTATTTATTTAATTAAGCCATGATATAAATTTCTTCGCATTTATTTATCGCATTTAATCATTCTAGTTTGAAAAAATTCATTTTGGGCCTACTTTGCAGTTCTAGTTTTAATTATTATAAAATTTTAGGTGAATTGATAGTAGGCCTTGAAAATTATGGTTTAGGAGATTAAATTAATTTTCATGAAATCACAAAAATTTAATTTCGAGCTACCAAAATAAAAAATAAAAAATTTTGGGTCGCAATACAGCATTGTATCTTCTTGAACCCAATTCGCTTAAGCCTAATTCAAGGCCTAACAAGTTGATTCATTTAGTTAATTACCATTATTTAGATCTAATTATCATTAATAAAAAGCGACTTTATGAAGGTTAGATATCATCCAAGTGAATTTAGTCAGGATAAAGTATAAAGCAAGTAAAACACTTACTCCATTTCTCCCTATTTTCTTTCTACCCACTGCTGCCTCTCCGTTGTTTCCGCCACTAGTTTGCTTCTGCCCAGCCTTGCTGCTAGCACCTGCTACCACCAACCGGCCACCCACCAGCCACCCCCTAAACCCCCTCCTACATCAAACAACACCTTCATCCCTTGCTATTTATCCTACAGGTGAGGTAAATCCTAACCTTTGCCATGTTTAATTTTGGTTGTTATGGATGATGTGAATATGGATCATGTAAATGAATGCTATTTTGATGTTTTACTTTGTTTAGGTAAGTGAGGAAGTGAACAAGTCAAGTGAAAAGTTGAATTCATGCATGATCATGTAAGCCTTAAGCATAAAGTTGATGGATTTGGTTTTGTGCTCTAATTTTATAACCTCGAGCATAAAAAATGAATATGATGTTGGGTAAGATGATTTTGAATGAGTTTGGATGCAAATTTCATGTAACTATAAAGTAGGGTTTTATGATCAAGCATGATCTAATTTGATTTTTGAATCAAGTATACTTATATGGATTGAATTAGATGAAAATTGGAGGTTGGTTATGTTAAGGGGTAAAGGAATGGTGTTACATGCATTTTGTTAAATTTAATGGATTATGGAGAGTCCCAAAAGTGACCAAAAGAAGTTGTCTAGATTGATAATACAAGTAAGTGAGTTTATGGGAATTTTTTTGAGAGTTGATGTGAAGAAAAGATTCAAAATAGGTGCATTAGGTTTATAAACAGACCCAAAGCAGGGGTCACTTTGGGAATAAACAAGTATTGGTTGGTACATCGAAAAATTATGATTTTTGGTGGGTAGATAGCTTAATGAGTGAAATGGTCTCTGGAATTACTTAATTTTGAGTTTCGTCGACAAAGCTATGATCAATTTATGGAGACTGCACAGAATAAATTGGAGATGTGAACGGTTTTGTTCAAGCGTAATTTTAGAGGTCGTGTGGTGATAATTGTGTTTTGCACTATGAATGAAATTGATACAGGATTTCTTAACCTTTTCATATTGGGGTTTGAGGCCTCAATTTGAGGTCAGGGGTGAAAGATATGAATTATTTTCCAGTACACCTATGAAGCCTCTACTTTATAACCTAAATTGTTTGCCTTGGTCCATTTCTCTCCAAATTATCTAACCTTGGTTTAAACTAAATTGCCATAATTTATTTAGTTTTGTATCATATCAATGTATCCTATCTTATATTTTCTCAGCGAAGTTTGAGTTCCCTTCTATAATACATTTCTATTAATGTCAACAGTTATGAGAATGAGAACTATTTACTAACTACGTATATCTACAATGACATTTCTGAAACAGAATTGGTGCCTAGTCTATCGTTTCTCTTTTATGCATAATATTATCCAGTGAGATTGCATTACAAATCCCAGGTATGCTCATTGCCTGTATCTTTAGAAATCAGAATATATTTATCAAAATTATAATATTTTGGTAAGTACATCAATGAATCAGTTAATGAGTTTGCTCACTATGATGTATACCATATGGTTGTCATCACCTACACATGTATGAATTTGGATGATGTTGATCATTTATGGGCTTGAATTATGCTTCACTATATGTATTTAGTGTGATTGCTTTAAGCCTTGTCCTTTTGGGATGACGATAACACCTCAATCATTGGGATTATCACTCTAGATCAAGACAATTATTGAAGAAACTGCAACAGTGAAGCATGTCCATTTAGGGGCGTTATAGATTTGATATCAGAGTTAGGTTCAATTTTTCTTGATAGGTTATGGAGTGTGGAGAGCAGAAATAGATGGGAGAGGGCCTTGGTTAGTAAGGCTTATTATTATACCATTAGAGATTCGTAAAAATAGAAAAGCCTGTTGATTGGCTTGCAAGCGCAAGGTGTTGTTGTAGCAATCAAGGTCGATTCCACAAAGACTAGGTTGATCTATTGGGCTATATTGTAACGCTCCGCCCGAAGAGGACAAGCGCGTCACCGCCCTGGATGCCCAAGTAGGAACATCCACAAGGCTTTCCAAACTTCTCAACCTTAATTAACATGGTCATAGGCAATAGCAGCGGAAACTCTTATTAAAGTCAAACTAAAGCTTGGGCAGGGTGATTCTAAAACATGTATTACATACATATTTAAATCGTATCCATAATGTTCTTACACATATGTAATCCCAAAAATACGTTCAAAGCTGTATTTACTAAACATAATCATAGCATAAACATAGAACAAGGCTTGCACTCCCAACTCGGTTCTTCAAAAGTGTTTCACAATTGGCTAGCTTTCTTAATGTTCTTACGATCCCTTTTTGCTTCCAAACTTGAAAAATGGTGAGGTCATGAGCTCCCCGAGCCCAATGGATAACCCTTACCTTCCCCATTGTTACACTTTGCACATTAACCGGTTAACAAATAATCATACAATACACGTATCTTATGACATAGAAATAGAACATAGTATATGGCATATAGAAGGTGACATAAGAACATGTTCATACTTCATAAATCAAATAAACTCATATCTTTCATATCCAACATGTTTTCGAACTTTACAAACACATACACATATTTGTTATGAGGTAGGCAATTAGACTAACCTAGTCGTACCTGTCCCATACCAGGTACGTTTCAAGGACTCTCATTTTCACTTAAGTCCCTGAACAAACTCTGCTGTTAGTCTATTCACTAAACTAACCATGGTTGTCCCATACCAACCATGTCCTTTGGGCTCCTAATTCTCATTGAAGTCCAAAAGAAAGCAAAACCTACTAAATCATGCTAATGGCCTGCCCGTAACCATACTTAATGCATACATAAAGCATATTCCATTCAAAAGTCAACATACATGCTTTAAACACATCATATATTTTTGTAAACATATTTAACGATCACACATATGGTTCAAATCGATCACAATTTCATAAATATCTTGAATGATTCTTCAAATCCAAAGTCAAGTCCAAATCCAATGTCAAAACCAATTTTACAACACATCACATATTCTCAACTGAATCCAAAACTTTTAGTTTAGGGGAAGTTAATCATGACTCACACAAAGAACCATCACAAAACGCACGGGTTACAAACACATCTTGGCGGACCGGGCGATACCCACTTAAGGTATCGACCAGGGACCCAACGCTCTAGAGTACATAGAGGTCCTCAAATCACAAACTGATGAGTCACATTCACATCCTGGAGTACCAGGGACCCATACAGCTCCCACATAACACAAACTGGAGAGTCAATTGGCGGATCGGGCAGTGCCCACTCAAGGTAACAACCAACGACTTACACAGCTCCAAACACAAAGACAACTACTTCTACGGCCATAGCTCTAGAATGCTCTATAATAGCCTTAGACAAGACATGAACCTCTTTCCCCAAAAACGTAACTTAATGAAATCATATAATCACATTTTTATTTTCAAAGAAATTCAATTTCACAATTTGAACAAAAACGTAATCAAAACAAAGCATAATTCCATTCAAAATACTTTTCACAAGTTTCCAATAAATCATAACCACATTTTACTATTATAATGCGTCAAATCATCACAAACGTGATTATTTAATTTATGCGTACGAATAACCCATAATTACACCAAAAATAGCGTTTCATTGAAAAATCGTAACTCAAAGGATACACATCCAACATAAACAAAAATTGGTAGACAATTACAAAATAATATCGTGCATTCACTATAATATTTTCATAATTTTATGCTGAGCCAGTCCTCCATAGTAATCGAAACAGTATCAAGAATTATGCTTTAAACAACACAATTTCAATAAAAAATTCACAACTCATGAAGTACATCTCCAAAGTTCATAAAACATTCCACAAAATTTACAAACATCATACAAAACCTATGTTAAAATGTTCACAATTTTATGTCAAGCCAATAATTAACAGAAAATTCAGACAGCAACTACACTTTGGGCACTAAAACAGGGTTGTTCCATCAAAAATTCATAACTCACAAAGTACATATCCAAATTTTATGAAACTTCACACAAAACTTCCAAATAACATGAATACGCTACGGTAAAAATTATATAAGTTTTATCCAACACAATAGCTCACAATAATCAAAACATTAACCACATTTCAGCGCGAATTTACAGGACAAATTCAATCAAAAATTCGTAACTCACAAACCAAATATCAAAAATTCACGAAAGGTTATAGAAAATTGCCCAATGTCCTGGGTAAGCTACAATAACAATTTCAGGAATTTTCGCCAACCCAATAATTCACAAAAATGCAAACAGTTCCCAGCTGTGCGCAAAATCCGAAAATTCAACCCCTATTTTTCTACTCTCTTGGTCATCCAATACAAATAATCAATACAAAAATCCATAGTTTAGCATATATTTCACAAAATCACAATATAAACATCAACCCACAATATTCACATAACCCCAAAATCACAAATCACTAATACAATTTTGGTTGTAGGTTTCTAACAAATGAATTTAAGGTTCAAATCTGCTAAACTTTGAAACATCAAATTTATAGCTTCAATTATCAATTGATTTCCCAAATTAGAACATAAATCAACAAACTAATCTTGCCCTAATCAATTTTAGGTTGAGAAAAATAAGAATTACTCACCTTGAATTGATTGCAAAATCAAAAACTTTAATCTTCTCCTCCTCCTCCGCCTCCTCCTCTTTCTTCTTCTTCTTCTTCTTCTTCTTCTTCTTCTTCTCCTCCTCCTCCTCTTCTCTTTCTCTTTCTCTGTGCGTGAGATGGGGTTGGGGTTTGGGGAAGAAAGCAAAGAAAACCCTCCTCCCCTCATACTTATCACGTGATATGAGAAAAATTCCCCGTTCCTCTTTCTTTTTCTTTTCCCTTTTTCTAGGTCAAGCCCCCCTTTTGACTCTCCCTTCAATTCCGTTTTTTTTTCCCTGGTACACTTAGTACTAAATAAGACATGCTTTCTAATTACTCCTTAGAACATAATAATCATAATAACATAAAACACATATGTGCCTAAAATAAAATGCGTACATTATAAACGTAATTTACATATTGCACATAATTCAAATAAGTAACAAAAAAATAAAAATCAAAATTTCGGGGCATTACATCCTTCCCCTCTTAAAATAAGTTTCATCCTCGAAACTTACCATCACCAATTTTCTAATCGCAATTTCCATGTCAAACAAATTCACATTGCAACTCAAGTAACGTAGAGCACACATAGTGCACAGAATCATGTAGATGCACATCATCAAACATATACTCAATCACGTACGCACACAGGCCATTCAGGTTAGAGGTCGCAGAATTATTGCTCGAAGACCACTTCTGTAACACACCGCCTGAAGGGGACGGGCACGTCACCACCGTGGACGCCTGAGTAGGAACATCCACAACGCTATCTAAACTTCTTAACCATAATTAACCTGTTCAAAGGCGATAACAACGGAAGCTCTTGTCAAAGTCAAACTAAAGCTTGGGCAGAGTGATTCTAAAACGTGTATTACATACATACTTAAATCGTATCCATAATGTTCTTACACATATGTAATCCAGAATTTATTAAACTTCACACGAAACTTCCAAATTACATGAATAGTCTAAAGTAAAATTTTTATAATTTTTCTCCAAAACAATAGCTCACAATAATCAAAACATTAACCGAATTTCAGCACGAATTTAGAGGGCAGATTCAATCAAAAATTTGTGACTCACAAACAAAATATCAAAAAGTCACGAAACGTTATAGGCAATTGTCCAATATCATGGGTAACCTACAGCAAATGTTTCAGGAATTTTCGCTAATCCAATAATTCACAAAAATTCAAACAGTGCCCACCTGTCTGCAAAATCCGAAAATTCAACCCCTATTTTTCTACTCTCCTGTTCATCCAATACCAATAATCAATCCAAAAATTCATAGTTTAGCATACATTTCACAAAATCACGACATAAATATCAACCCACAACATTCACACAACCCCAAAATCACAAATCACTAATACAATTTTGGTTGTGGGTTTCTAACAAATGAATTCAGGGCTTTAATCTATTAAACTTTGAAACATCAAATTCATAGCTTGAATTCTCAATTGATTTCCCAAATTAGAACATAAATAAAAAAACTAATCTTGCCCTAATCAATTTTAGGTTGAGGAAAACAAGAATTACTCATCTTGAATTGATTTCAAAATCAAAAACTTTAATCTTCTCCTCCTCCTCCTCCTTCTTCTTCTCCTCCTCTTCTCTGTCTCTTTCTCTATGCGTGAGATGGGGTTGGGGCTTGGGGAAGAAAGCAAAGAAAACCCCCCCTCCCCTCACATTTATCACGTGATATGAGAAAGCCCTCCCTTCCTTTTTCTTTTTCTTTTCCCTTTTTTTTGGGTCAAGCCCCCCTTTTGACTCTCCCTTCAATTCCTTTTTTTTTTTGGTACACTTACTACTAAATAAGACATGCTTTCTAATTACTCCTTAGAACATAATAATCATAATAATGTAAAACACACATGTGCCTAAAATAAAATGCGTACAATATACACGTAATTTACATATCACACATAATTCAAATAAGTAACAAAAAAATAAAAATAAAATTTACGGGGTGTTACATCCTTTTCCTCTTAAAATATATTTCGTCTTCAAAACATACCATCACCAATTTTCTAATCGCAATTTCCATGTCACACAAACTCACATCGCAACTCAAGTAACGTAGAGCACACACAGTGCAAAGAATCATGTAGATGCACATCATCAAACATATACTCAATCACATGCGCACACAGGCCATACAGGTAAGAGGTCGCAGAATTATTGCTCTGAAATCACTTCTGTAACGCCCCGCCCGAAGGGGACGGGCACGTCACCGACGTGGATGCCTGAGCAGGAACATCCACAAGGCTCTCTAAACTTTTTAACCTTAATTAACCTATTCATAGGCGATAGCAGCGGAAGCTCTTATCAAAGTCAAACTAAAGCTTGGGCACGGTGATTCTAAAACATGTATTACGTACATACTTAAATCGTATCCACAAAGTTCTTGCACATATGTAACCCAGAATTTATGAAACTTCACACGAAACTTGCAAATAACATCAATAGTCTAAAGTAAAAATTTTATAATTTTTCTCCAAAACAATACCTCCCAATAATTAAAACATTAACCGAATTTCAGTAACAATTTATAGGGTAGATTCAATGAAAAATTCGTAACTCACAAACAAAATATCAAAAAGACACGAAACGTTACAGGAAATTGTCCAATATCATGGGTAACCTGCAGTAAATGTTTTAGGAATTTTCGCCGATCCAATAATTCACAAAAATTCAAACAGTGCCCACCTCTCTGCAAAATCTCAAAGATTCAACCCCTATTTTTCTACTCTCTTCTTCATCCAATACCAATAATCAATCCAAAAATTCATAGTTTAGCATATATTTCACAAAATCACAACATAAATATTAACCCACCACATTCACATAACCCAAAAATCACAAATCACCAATACAATTTTGGTTGTGGGTTTCTAACAAATGAATTTAGGGATCTTATCTACTAAATTTTGAAACATCAAATTTATAGCTTCAATTCTCAATTGATTTCCCAAAGTAGAACACAAATCAACAAACTAATCCTGCCCTAATGAATTTTAGGTTGAGGAAAACAAGAATTTCTCACCTTGAATTGATTTGAAAATCAAAAACTTAAATCTACTCCTCCTCCTCCTCCTCCTCTTCTTTTTCTCTTTCTCTGTGCGTGAGATGGGGTTGGGGTTTGCGGAAGAAAGCAAAGAAAACCCCCCTGCCCTCATACTTATCACGTGATATGAGAAAAATCCTCCGTTCCCTTTTCTTTTTCTTTCCCCTTTTTTTTGGGTCAAGCCCCCATTTTGACTCTCCCTTCAATTCCTTTTTTATTTTTGGTAGACTTACTACTAAATAGGACATGCTTTCTAATTACTCCTTAGAACACAATAATCATAATAACAAAACACACACATGTGCCAAAAATAAAATGCGTACATTATACATGTAATTTACATATTGCACATAATTCAAATACGTAACTAAAAAATAAAAATAAAAATTTCGGGGCGTTACAACCTTCCCCTCTTAAAATAAGTTTCGTCCTCGAAACTTACCATCACAAATTTTCTAATCGCAATTTCCGTGTCACACAAATTCACATTGAGACTCATGTCACGTAGATCACACATAGTGCACAGAATCATGTAGATGCATATCATCAAACATATACTCAATCACATGCGCACACAGGCCATACATGTCAGAGGTCGCAGAATTATTGCTCTGAGACCACTTCTGTAACGGCCCGCCCGAAGGGGACGGGAACGTCACCGACGTGGATGCCTGAGTAGGAACATCCACAAGGCTCTCTAAACTTTTTAACCTTAATTAACCTATTCATAGGCGATAACAGCGGAAGCTCTTATCAAAGTCAAGCTAAAGCTTGGGCAAGGTGGCTCTAAAACATGTATTACGTACATACTTAAATCGTATCCACAAAGTTCTTGCACATATGTAACCCAAAATTTATGGAACTTCACATGAAACTTGCAAATAACATCAATAGTCTAAAGTAAAAATTTTATAATTTTTCTCCAAAACAATATCTCCCAATAATTAAAACACTAACCGAATTACAGTAGGAATTTATAGGGCAGATTCAATGAAAAATTCGTGACTCACAAAAAAAATATCAAAAAGTCACGAAACGTTACAGGAAATTGTCCAATATCATGGGTAACCTACAGTGAATGTTTTAGGAATTTTCGCCAATCCAATAATTCACAAAAATTCAAATAGTGCCCACCTCTCTGCAAAATCCCAAAGATTCAACCCCCATTTTTCTACTCTGTTGTTCATCCAATACCAATAATCAATCGAAAAATCCATAGTTTAGCATATATTTGACAAAATTAAAACATAAATATCAACCCACCACATTCACATAACCCAAAAATTACAAATCACCAATACAATTTTGGTTGTCGGTTTCTAACAAATGAATTTAGGGCTCTAATCTACTAAATTTTGAAACATCAAATTCATAGCTTCGATTCTCAATTGATTTCCCAAATTAGAACATAAATCAACAAACTAATGCTGCCCTAATGAATTTTAGGTTGAGGAAAACAAGAATTTTTCACCTTGAATTGATTTGAAAATCAAAAACTTAAATCTACTCCTCCTCCTCCTTCTCCTCCTCCTCCTCTTCTCTTTCTCTTTCTCTGTGCGTGAGATGGGGTGGGGTTTGCGGAGGAAAGCAAAGAAAACCCCCCTGCCCTCATACTTATAACGTGATATGAGAAAAATCCCCTTTCCCTTTTCTTTTTCTTTCCCCTTTTTTTTGGGTCAAGCCCCCCTTTTGACTCTCCCTTCAATTCCTTTTTTATTTTTGGCAGACTTACTACTAAATAGGACATGCCTTCTAATTACTCCTTAGAACACAATAATCATAATAACAAAACACACACGTGCCAAAAATAAAATGCGTACATTGTACACGTAATTTACATATTGCACATAATTCAAATACATAACTAAAAAATAAAAATAAAAATTTCGGGGCGTTACAACCTTCCCCTCTTAAAATAAGTTTCGTCCTCGAAACTTACCATCACTAATTTTCTAAACGAAATTTCCGTGTCACACAAATTCACATTGCAACTCTCGTCACGCATATAGCACATAGTGCACAGAACCATGTAGATGCATATCATCAAACATATACTCAATCACATGCGCACACAGGCCATACAGGTCAGACGTCGCAGAATTCTTGCTCTGAGACCACTTCTGTAACGCCCCGCCCGAAGGGGACGGGAACGTCACCGATGTGGATGCCTGAGTAGGAACATCCACAAGACTCTCTAAACTTTTTAACCTTAATTAACCAATTCATAGGCGATAGCAGCGGAAGCTCTTATCAAAGGCAAACTAAAGCTTGGGCAAGGTGGTTCTAAAACATGTGTTACGTACATACTTAAATCGTATCCACAAAGTTCTTGCACATATGTAACCCAAAATTTATGGAACTTCACACGAAACTTGCAAATAACATCAATAGTCTAAAGTAAAAATTTTATAATTTTTCTCCAAAACAATATCTCCCAATAATTAAAACACTAACCAAATTTCAGTAGGAATTTATAGGGCAGATTCAATGAAAAATTCGTGACTCACAAACCAAATACCAAAAAGACACGAAACGTTACAGGAAATTCTCCAATATCATGGATAACCTACAGTAAATGTTTCAGGAATTTTCGCCAATCCAATAATTCACAAACATTCAAACAGTGCCCACCACTCTGCAAAATCCCAAAGATTCAACCCCTATTTTTCTACTCTCTTGTTCATCCAATACCAATAATCAATCCAAAAATCCATAGTTTAGAACATATTTCACAAAATCACAACATAAATATCAACCCACCACATTCACATAACCCAAAAATCACAAATCACCAATACAATTTTTGTTGTGGGTTTCTAACAAATGAATTTAGGGATCTAATCTACTAAATTTTGAAAAATCAAATTCATAGCTTCAATTCTCAATTCATTTTCCAAATTAGAACATAAATCAACAAACTAATCCTGCCCTAACGAATTTTAGGTTGACGAAAACAAGAATTTCTCAGCTTGAATTAATTTGAAAATCAAAAACTTAAATCTACTCCTCCTCCTCCTTCTTCTCCTCCTCCTCTTCTCTTTCTCTTTCTCTGTGCGTGAGATGGGGTTGGGGTTTGCAGAAGAAAGCAAAGAAAACCCCCATGCCCTCATAATTATCACGTGATATGAGAAAAATCCCCCATCCCTTTTCTTTTTCTTTCCCCTTTTTTTTGGGTGAAGTCCCCCTTTTGACTCTCCCTTCAATTCCATTTTTATTTTTGGTAGACTTACTACTAAATAGGACATGCTTTCTAATTACTCCTTAGAACACAATAATCCTAACAACAAAACACACACATGTGCCTAAAATAAAATCCGTACATTATACACGTAATTTACATATTGCACATAATTCAAATACGTAACTAAAAAATAAAAATAAAAATTTCGGGGCGTTACAACCTTCCCCTCTTAAAATAAGTTTCGTCCTCGAAACTTACCATCACCAATTTTCTAATCGCAATTTCCGTGTCAAACAAATTCACATTGCAACTCACGTAACGTAGATCACACATAGTGCACAGAATCATGTAGATGCATATCATCAAACATATACTCAATCACATGCGCACACAGGCCATACAGGTCAGAGGTCGCAAAATTATTGCTTTGAGACCACTTCTCCAACGCCCCGTCCGAAGGGGACGGGAACGTCACCGACGTGGATGCCTGAGTAGGAACATCCACAAGGCTCTCTAAACTTTTTAACCTTAATTAACCAATTCATAGGCGATAGCAGCGGAAGCTCTTATCAAAGTCAAACTAAAGCTTGGGCACGGTGATTCTAAAACATGTATTACGTACATACTTAAATCGTATCCACAAAGTTCTTGCACATATGTAACCCAGAATTTATGAAACTTCACACGAAACTTGCAAATAACATCAATAGTCTAAAGTAAAAATTTTATAATTTTTCTCCAAAACAATACCTCCCAATAATTAAAACACTAACCGAATTTCAGTAGGAATTTATAGGGCAGATCCAATGAAAAATTCGTAACTCACAAACATATAATCAAAAAGACACGAAACGTTACAGGAAATTGTCCAATATCATGGGTAACCTGCAGTAAATGTTTCAGGAATTTTCGCCGATCCAATAATTCACAAAAATTCAAACAGTGCCCACCTCTCTGCAAAATCGCAAAGATTCAACCCCTATTTTTCTACTCTCTTCTTCATCCAATACCAATAATCATTCCAAAAATCCATAGTTTAGCATATATTTCAAAAAATCACAACGTAAATATCAACCCACCACATTCACATAACCCAAAAATCACAAATCACTAATACAATTTTGGTTGTCGGTTTCTAACAAATGAACTTAGGGATCTAATCTACTAAAATTTGAAACATCAAATTCATATCTTTAATTCTCAATTGATTTTCCAAATTAGAACATAAATCAACAAACTAATCTTGCCCTAATGAATTTTAGGTTGAGGAAAAAAGGAATTTCTCACCTTGAATTGATTTGAAAATCAAAAACTTAAATCTACTCCTCCTCCTCCTCCTTCTCCTCCTCTTCTTCTCTTTCTCTTTCTTTGTGCGTGAGATGGGGTTGGGGTTTGCGGAAGAAAGTAAAGAAAACCCACCTGCCCTCATACTTATCACGTGATATGAGAAAAACCCCCCTTCCCTTTTCTTTTTGTTTCCCCTTTTTTTGGGTCAAGCCGCCCTTTTGACTCTCCCTTCAATTCCTTTCTTATTTTTGGTAGACTTACTACTAAATAGGACATGCCTTCTAATTACTCCTTAGAACACAATAATCATAATAACAAAACACACAGATGTGCCAAAAATAAAATGCGTACATTATACACATCATTTACATATTGCAAATAAATCAAATACGTAACTAAAAAATAAAATAAAAATTTCGGGGCATTACAACCTTCCCCACTTCAAATAAGTTTCGTCCTCGAAACTTACCATCCAAAATTTTCTAATTGAAATTTCCGTGTCACACAAATTCACATTGCAACTCACGTCACGTAGATCACACATCATGCACAGAATCATGTAGATGCATATCATCAAACATATACTCAATCACATGCGCACACAGGCCATACAGGTCAGACGTCGCAGAATTATTGCTCTGAGACCACTTCTGTAACGCCCCGCCCGAAGGGGAAGGGAACGTCACCGACGTGGATGCCTGAGTAGGATCATCCACAAGGGTCTCTAAACTTTTTAACCTTAATTAACCTATTCATAGGCGATAGCAGCGGAAGCTCTTATCAAAGTCAAACTAAAGCTTGGGCAAGGTGATTCTAAAACATGTATTACGTACATACTTAAATCGTATCCACAAGGTTCTTGCACATATGTAACCCAAAATTTATGAAACTTCACATGAAACTTGCAAATAACATCAATAGTCTAAAGTAAAAATTTTATAATTTTTCTCCAAAACAATACCTCCAAATAATTAAAACACTAACTGAATTTCAGTAGGAATTTATAGGGCAGATTCAATGAAAAATTCGTGACTCACAAAAAAAATATCAAAAAGTCACGAAACGTTACAGGAAATTGTCCAATATCATGGGTAACCTGCAGTAAATGTTTCAGGAATTTTCGCCGATCCAATAATTCACAAAAATTCAAACAGTGCCCACCTCTCTGCAAAATCCCAAAGATTCAACCCCTATTTTTGTACTTTGTTGTTCATCCAATACCAATAATCAATCCAAAAATCCATAGTTTAGCATATATTTCACAAAATTATAACATAAATATCAACCCACCACATTCACATAACCCAAAAATCACAAATCACCAATACAATTTTGGTTGTCGGTTTCTAACAAATGAATTTAGGGCTCTAATCTACTAAATTTTGAAACATCAAATTCATAGCTTTGATTCTCAATTGATTTCCCAATTTAGAACATAAATCAACAAACTAATGCTGCCCTAATGAATTTTAGGTTGAGGAAAACAAGAATTTCTCACCTTGAATTGATTTGAAAATCAAAAACTTAAATCTACTCCTCCTCCTCCTCCTCCTCCTCCTCCTCTTCTCTTTCTCTTTCTCTGTGCGTGAGATGGGGTTGGGGTTTGCGGAAGAAAGCAAAGAAAACCCCCCTTCCCTCATACTTATAACGTGATATGAGAAAAATCCCCTTTCCCTTTTCTTTTTCTTTCCCCTTTTTTTTTTGGGTCAAGCCCCCCTTTTGACTCTCCCTTCAATTCCTTTTTTATTTTTGGTAGATATACTACTAAATAGGACATGCCTTCTAATTACTCCTTGGAACACAATAATCATAATAACAAAACACACACATGTGCCAAAAATAAAATGCGTATATTGTACACGTAATTTACATATTGCACATAATTCAAATACATAACTAAAAAATAAAAATTAAAATTTCGGGGCTTACAACCTTCCCCTCTTAAAATAAGTTTCGTCCTCGAAACTTACCATCACTAATTTTCTAATCGAAATTTCCTTGTCACACAAATTCACATTGCAACTCTCGTCATGCAGATACTCAATCACATGCGCACAGAGGCCATATAGGTCAGAGGTCGCAAAATTATTGCTTTGAGACCACTTCTCCAACGCCCCGTCCGAAGGGGACGGGCACGTCACTGACGTGGATGCTTGAGTAGGAACATCCACACGGCTCTCTAAACTTTTTAACCTTAATTAACCTATTTATAGGCGATAGCAGCGGAAGCTCTTATCAGTGTCAAACTAAAGCTTGGGCAAGGTGATTCTAAGATATGTATTACGTACATACTTAAATCATATCCACAAAGTTCTTGCACATATGTGACCCAGAATTTATGAAACTTCACACGAAACTTGCAAATAACATCAATAGTCTAAAGTAAAAAATTTATAATTTTTCTCCAAAACAATACCTCCCAATAATTAAAACATTAACCGAATTTCAGTAGGAATTTATAGGGCAGATTCAATGAAAAATTCGTGACTCACAAACCAAATATCAAAAAGACACAAAACGTTACAGGAAATTCTCCAATATCATGGATAACCTACAGTAAATGTTTCAGGAATTTTCGCCAATGCAATAATTCACAAAAATTCAAACAGTGCCCACCTCTCTGCAAAATCCCAAAGATTCAACCCCTATTTTTCTACTCTCTTGTTCATCCAATACCAATAATCAATCCAAAAATCCATAGTTTAGCATATATTTCACAAAATCACAACATAAATATCAACGCACCATATTCACATAACCCAAAAATCACAAATCACCAATACAATTTTGGTTGTGGGTTTCTAACAAATGAATTTAGGAATCTAATCTACTAAATTTTGAAAAATCAAATTCATAGCTTCAATTCTCAAGTGATTTTCCAAATCAGAACATAAATCAACAAACTTATCCTGCCCTAATGAATTTTAGGTTGAGGAAAACAAGAATTTCTCACCTTGAATTGATTTGAAAATAAAAACTTAAATCTACTCCTCCTCCTCCTCCTCCTCCTCGTTCTTCTCCTCCTCCTCATCTATTTCTCTTGTTCTGTGCGTGAGATGGGGTAGGGGTTTGGGGAAGAAAGCAAAAAAAAACCCTCCTCCCCTCATACTTATCTCGTGATATGAGAAAAATTCCCCGTTCCCTTTTCTTTTACATTTTCCTTTGTTTGGGTCAAGCCCCCTTTTGACTGTCCCTTCAATTCCTTTTTTTTTCCCCGATAGCCTTACTACTAAATAAGACTTGCGTTCTAATTACTCCTTAGAACATAATAATCATAATAAAAAAAACACACATGTGCCAAAAATAAAATGCGTACATTATACACGTAATTTACATTTTGCACATAATTCAAATAAGTAACTAAAAAAAAATTAAAAATCGGGGTGTTACATCCTTCCCCTCTTAAAATAAGTTTCGTCCTAGAAAATTACCATCACCAATTTTCTAATCGCAATTTCCGTGTCACCCAAATTCACATCACAACTCAAGGCACGTAGAGCACACATAGTGCACAGAATCATGTAGATGCACAACATTAAACATATACTGAATCACATGCGCACACAGGCCATATAGGTCAGAGGTCGCAGAACTATTTCTCTAAGACCACTTCTGTAACGCCCCGCCCGAAGGGGATGGGCACGTCACCGTCGTCGATGCCCGAGTTGGTACATCCATAAGACTTTCTAAACTTCTTAACCTTAATTAACCTGTTCATAGGCGATAGCAGCGGAAGCACTTATCAAAGTCAAACTAAGGCTTGGGCAGGGTGATTCTAAAACATGTATTACATACATACTTAAATCGTATCCATAATGTTGTTACACATACGTAATCCAAAGCTTATTAACTTCACACGAAACCTCCAAATAACATGAATAGTCTAAAGTAAAAATTTTATAATTTTTCTCCAAAACAATAACTCATAATAATCAAAACATTAACTGAATTTCAGCACGAATTTACAGGGCAAATTCAATCAAAAATTCGTGACTCACAAAAAAAATATCAAAAGGTCACGAAATGTTACAGGAAATTGTCCAATATCATGGGTAACCTACAGTAAATGTTTCAGGAATTTTCGCCAATCCAATAATTCACAAAAATTCAAACAGTGCCCACCTGTCTGCAAAATCCGAAAATTCAACCCCTATTTTTCTACTCTCATGTTCATCCAATACCAAAAATCCATAGTTTAGCATATATTTCACAAAATCACAACGTAAATATCATCCCACGACATTCACATAACCCAAAAATCAAAAATCACCAATACAATTTAGGTTTTGGGTTTCTAACAAATGAATTTAAGGTTCTAATCTACTAAATTTTGAAACATCAAATTCATAGCTTCAATTCTCGATTGATTTCCCAAATGAGAACATAAATCAACAGACTAATCTTGCCCTAATCAATTTTAGGTTGAGGAAAATAAGAATTTCTCACCTTGAATTGATTTCAAAATCAAAAACTTTAATCTACTCCTCTTCCTCCTCCTCCTTCTTCTTCTCCTCCTCCTCATTTCTTTCTCTTTCTCTGTGCATGAGATGGGGTTGGGTTTTGGGGAGGAAAGCAAAGAAAACTGTTGAGTTATTATATTTAAGTTTTGATGATAACCAATCCAAGTGTAAAAATGTGTCCAAGTAATGTTGCTCCAAACACGATCTCCAAACAGGCCTAACTGGTGTTTATAATCTTTATTGTATTAACTGGTTTGCTACATGTGAGAACAAGTCTTTAAAATAGGTTTTACTTGGTGATTCTACATTAAGTCAAGAACGCCATCTCGACAGTTGATTGTAAGGCATGTTCCTGAACTCTAGCAATGCAAAGAACAACCCCAGCAAACAAGGTGGCCTTGGTGTTCACAGCAGCTCTACAAATCTTGGACAAGATGACTGATTCAAAACAAGAAGTATTGGGTATATAGGTTTTATTTATTTAGACTCTTGTTAATATGCCAATATTGAAAATGCTTTTTAAACATCTCTTGAATCGGTATTTGCGCTAAGTACTTCAGAACACCAGTTGCGAACAACCCTGCAAACAGGGTGCCTAGGGTGTTTCTGAACTGAAGTGGTCATACCCGGTTATCTTTGAAAATTCATTTCGGTTGGCCAAGATCTCCAGAATACTTTCTTTAAACTCCAAGATTGCTATTTTTCTGGAAAGGATATTTCTTGAAAATATTATGGGAGATTTGCGAAAATAGGTTTTAGGAGATTTGCCAATACTAAAAGATTTCCTTTGCCCATATTTTCGGATAAGATAAAATTTCAAAAGCTGAAGATTTCTGGTTGCCTTTTGAATCTTCTTCACGGCTATGGGAAGAGAAGGGTTATCTCTTAAGATAACAAATCCCTTAAACATTGGGAAAAACTTGTCACTAGCCGTTGGGGAGTATTCTTTTGAAAAGATCATTTCCCATACTTAGCTGATTCTCTTGGATTTTAACCGTTGGAATTCTTGTTTAAATATAGCATTTTACTCCCATTAAAAGACACATACACACACAGAGAATAGCAAGAAAAGAAAGCAAGAGAAAATCTAGAAACACAACACACGCAAAAAGCAAAATTCCAAAAGTGGTTTTTCTAGTGGAAAGAATTTTTAGAGCTACACTTGAGAAAAGAAAAACCGATACAAGTTGTGTTTAAACCAAGCTTTCAATATATTGGCATACTAGGACTTCCTTGTACCTTACATCTGCTTAGTAAGAAGCACCCCCAGTAAGGTGTTTGTTGACCTTGATCCCAGATCAGTCGAAAGTGAGAAAGTGTGTCCTAGTCGTGTGGACTTTAGACGTGTCCAATCTGGTGAGATTTGGACGTGGTGTAACCTGTCTTAGAGAAGGAGGTTACGTGGTTGCAAGTTGTAACAAGGTGTGTTACTTTTGTAACGAGTTAAGCCCGGTTTAGTGAAGTGGTTAAATCCTACACGAGGTAGGTCGTGGTTTTTCACACCTCAGTTGGGCTAGAGGTGTTTTCCACGTAAAAATTATGTGTGCTTTATTTTCCGCATTTATCTTGGTGATTTTCGCACTTGCAATATTTGAGAACACCCTCTGCAAACAAGTCACAAGGGTGTTTGCTATTCACAAACGCGAAAATCAGACACCACAATTCACCCCCCCTCTTGTGGTAGATTACTCGTGATCTTAACAAAAACCCCCCTCCCCTCATACTTATCACGTGATATGAGAAAAATCCCCCCCGCTTTTCTTTTTCTTTTTCATTTTTTTTGGGTCAAGCCCCCCTTTTGACTCTCCCTTCAATTCCTTTTTTTTTTCCCGGTAGACTTACTACTAAATAAGACATGCTTTCTAATTACTCTTTAGAACATAATAATCATAATAATATAAAACACACATGTGCCTAAAATAAAATGCGTACATTTTTCACGTAATTTACATATTGCACATAATTCAAATAAGTAACAAAAAAATAAAAATAGAAATTTCGGTGCGTTACATTCTTCCCCTCTTAAAATAAGTTTCATCCTCGAAACTTACATCACCAATGTTCTAATCGCAATTTCCATGTCACACAAATTCACATTGCAACTCAAGTCACGTAGAGATCACATAGTGCAGGGAATCATGTAGAAGCACATCATCAAACATGTACTCAATCACGTGCGCACATAGGCCATACAAGTGAGAGGACGTAGAATTATTGCTCTGAGACCACTTCTGTAACCCCCTGCCCGAAGGAGATGGGCACGTCGCCGCAGTGGATGCCCGAGTAGGAACATCCACAAGGGTCTCTAAACTTCTTAACCTTGAATAACCTGTTCATAGGCGATAGCAGCAGAAGCTCTTATCAAAGTCGAACTAAAACTTGGGCAAGGTGATTCTAAAACATGTATTACATACATACTTAAATCATATCCGTAATGTTCTTGCACATATGTCATCCAAAACTTATGAAACTTCACACGAAACTTCCAAATAACATGAATAGTCTAAAGAAAAAAATTTATATTTTTTCACCAAAACAATAGCTCACAATAATCAAAACATTAAATGAATTTCAGCACGAATTCACCGGGCAGATTCAATCAAAAATTCGTGACTCACAAACAAAATTTCAAAAGGTCACGAAATCTTATAGGAAATTGTCCAATATCATGAGTAACCTACAGTAAATGTTTCAGAAATTTTCACCAATCCAATAATTCACAAAAATTCAAACAGTTCCCACCTGTCTGCAAAATCCGAAAATTCAACCCCTATTTTTCTACACTCATGTTCATCCAATACCAATAATCAATGCAAAAATCCATAGTTTAGCATGTATTTCACAAAATCACAACATAAATATCAACCCACCACATTCACATAACCCAAAAATCACAAATCACCAATACAATTTTCGTTGTGGGTTTCTAACAAATGAATTTAGGGTTCTAATCTACTAAATTTTGAAACATCAAATTCATAGCTTCAATTCTCCATCGATTTCCCAAATTAGAACATAAATCAACAAACTATTCTAGCCCTAATCAATTTTAGGTTGAGGAAAACCAGAGTTTATCACCATGAATTGATTTCAAAATCAAAAACTTTAATCTACTCCTCCTCCTCCTCCTCCTCCTTCTTCTTCTCCTCCTCATCTGTTTCTCTTGCTCTGTGCATGACATGGGGTTGGGATTTGGGGAAGAAAGCAAAAAAAAAAACCCCTCCCCTCATACTTATCATGTGATATGAGAAAATTCCCCGTTCCCTTTTCTTTTACTTTTTCCTTTTTTTTGGGTCAAGCCCCCCTTTTGACTCTGCCTTCAATTCCATTTTTTTTTCCGGTATACTTACTACTAAATAAGACATGCTGTCTAATTACTCCTTAGAACATAATAATCATAAAAAAAAACACACACATGTGCCTAAAATAAAATACATACATTATACACATAATTTACATATTGCACATAATTCAAATAAGTAACTAAAAAAATAAATAAAAATTTTGAGGTGTTACATCCTTCCCCTCTTAAAATAAGTTTCGTCCTAGAAACTTACCATCACCAATTTTCTAATTGCAATTTCCGTGTCACACAAATTCACATTACAACTCAAGTCACGTAGAACACACATAGTACACAGAATTATGTAGATGCACATTATTAAACATATACTCAATCAGATGCGCACATAGGCCTTACAGGTTAGAGGTTGCAGAATTATTGCTCTGAGACCACTTCCGTAACGCCCCGCCCGAAGGGGAAGGGCACGTCAGCATTGTGGATGCCCGAGTTGGTACATCCATAAGGCTTTCTAAACTTCTTAACCTTAATTAACCTGTTCATAAGCGATAGCAGCGGAAGCACCTATGAAAGTCAAACTAAAGCTTGGGCAGGGTGATTCTAAAACATGTATTACATACATACTTAAATCGTATCCATAATATTGTTAGACATATGTAATCCAAAACTTATTAAACTTCACACGAAACTTCCAAGTAACATGAATAGTCTAAGGTAAAAATTTTATAATTTTTCTCCAAAACAATAGCTTACAATAATCAAAAAACATTAATCGAATTTCAGCACGAATTTACAGGGTAGATTCAATCAAAAATTTGTGACTCACAAAACAAATATCACAAGGTCACCAAACGTCATAGGAAATTTTCCAATATCATAGGTAACCTATAGTAAATGTTTAAGGAATTTTCGCCAATCCAAAAATTCACAAAAATTCAAACAATGCCCACTCGTCTGCAAAATCCGAAAATTCAACCCCTATTTTTCTACTCTCATGTTCATCCAATACCAATAATCAATCCAAAAATCCATCGTTTAGCATATATTTCACAAAATCACAACGTAAATATCAACCCACGACATTCACATAACCCAAAAATCAAAAATCAGCAATACAAATTTGGTTGTGGGTTTCTAACAAATGAAGTTAGGGTTCTAATCTAATAAATTTTGAAACATCAAATTCATAGCTTCAATTCTCAATTGATTTCCCAAATGAGAACATAAATCAACAAACTAATCTTGCCCTAATCAATTTTAGGTTGAGGAAAACCAGAATTTTTCACCTTGAATTGATTTCGAAATCAAAAACTTTAATCTACTCCTCCCCCGCTCCTCCTCCTCCTACTTCTGCTTCTCCTCCTCTTCTCTTTCTCTTTCCTTGTGCGTGAGATGGGGTTGGCGTTTGAGGAAGAAAGCAAAGAAAACCCCCCTCCCCTCATACTTGTCACGTGATATGAGAAAAATCCCCCCTTCCCTTTTCTTTTTCTTTCCCCTTTTTTTTGGGTCAAGCCCCCCTTTTGACTCTCCCTTCAATTCCTTTTTTTTCCCGATACACTTACTACTAAATAAGACATGTTTTTTAATTACTTCTTAGAACATAATAATCATAATAACATAAAACACACATGTGCCTAAAAAAATGCGTAAATTATACACGTAATTTACATATTGGACATAATTGAAATAAGTAGCAAAAAAATAAAAATAAAAAATTCAGGGTATTAAATCTTTCCCCTCTTAAAATAAGTTTTGTCCTCGAAACTAACCACCACAAATTTTCTAATCGCAATTTTCGTGTCACACAAATTTACATTGCAACTCAAGTCACGTGGAGCACACATAGTGCACAGAATCATGTAGATACACATCATCAAACATATACTCAATCACATGCGCACACACGACATACAGGTCAGAGGTCGCAGAATTATTGCTCTGAGACCACTTCTGTAACACCCCGCTCAAAGGGGAAGGCTCGTCACCGTCGTGGATGCCCGAGTAGGAACATCCACAAGTCTTCCTAAACTTCTTAACCTTAATTAACCTGTTCATAGGCTATAGCAGCGGAAGCACTTATCAAAGTCAAACTAAAGCTTGGCAGGGTGATTCTAAAACATGTATTACTTACATACTTAAATCGTATCCATAATGTTGTTACACATATGTAATCCAAAACTTATTAAACTTCACACCAAACTTCCAAATAACATGAATAGTCTAAAGTAAAAATTTTATAATTTCTCTCCAAAACAATAGCTCACAATAATCAAAACATTCACTGAATTTCAGCACGAATTTACAGGGAAGATTCAATCAAAAATTCGGGACTCACAGACAAAATATCAAAAGGTCACGAAATGTTATAGGAAATTGTCCAATATCATGGGTAACCTATAGTAAATGTTTCAAGAATTTTCGCCAATCCAATAATTCACAAAAATTCAAATAGTGCCCACCTGTCTTCAAAATTCGAAAATTCAACCCCTATTTTTCTACTCTCTTGTTCATCCAATACCAATAATAAATGCAAAAATTCATAGTTTAGCATGTATTTCACAAAATCACAACATAAATATCAACCCACCACATTCACATAACCCAAAAATCACAAATCACCAATACAATTTTGGTTGTGGGTTTGTCACAAATGAATTTAGAGTTCTAATCTACTAAATTTTGAGACAACAAATTCATAGCTTCAATTCTCAATTCATTTCCCAAATTAGAACACAAATCAACAAATTATTCTTGCCCTAATCAATTTTAGGTTGAGGAAAACCAGAATTTCTCACCTTGAATTGATTTCAAAATCAAAAACTTTAATCTACTCCGCCTCCTCCTCCACCTCCTCCTCCTTCTTCTTCTCCTCCTCTTCTCTTTCTCTTTCTCTGTGCGTGAGATGGGGTTGGGGTTTGGGGAAGAAAGCAAAAAAACCCCCCTCCCCTCATACTTATCACGTGATATGAGAAAAATTCCCCGTTCCCTTTTCTTTTACTTTTTCCTTTTTTTTTGGGGTCAAGTCCCCCTTTTGACTCTCCCTTCAATTCCTTTTTTTTTCCGATACACTTACTACTAAATAAGACATGCTTTCTAATTACTTCTAAGAACATAATAATCATAATAACATAATACATACATGTGTCTAAAATAAAATGCGTACATTTTCCACATAATTTACATATTGCACATAATTCAAATAAGTAACAAAAAAATAAAAATAGAAATTTGCGGGCGTTACATCCTTACCCTCTTAAAATAAGTTTCATCCTCGAAACTTACCATCACCAATGTTCTAATCGCAATTTTCATGTCACACAAATTCACATTGCAACTCAAGTCACGTGGAGCACATATAAAGCATAGAACCATGTAGAAGCACATCATCAAACATATACTCAATCACGTGCGCACACAAGCCATACAGGTAAGAGGACGCAAAATTATTACTCTGAGACCACTTATATAACGCCCTGCCCGAAGGAGATGGGCAGGTCGCCGCAGTGGATGCCCGAGTAGAAACATCCGCAAGGCTCTCGAAACTTCTTAACCTTGAATAACCTGTTCATAGGAGATAGGAACAGAAGCTATTATCAAAGTCGAACTAAAACCTGGGCAGGGTGATTCTAAAACATGTATTACGTACATACTTAAATCGTATCCATAATGTTCTTACACATATGTAATCCAGAACTTATGAAACTTCACAAGAAACTTCCAAATAACATGAATAGTATAAAGTAAAATTTTTATAATTTTTCTCCAAAACAATAGCTCACAATAATCAAAACATTAACTGAATTTCAGCACAAATTTATAGGGCAGATTCAATCTAAAATTCCTGACCCACAAACAAAATCGCAAAAGGTCACGAAATGTTCAAAGAAATTGTCCAATACCATCGGTAACCTACAGTAAATGTTTAAAGAATTTTCACCAATCCAATAATTCACAAAAATTCAAACAGTGCCCACCTGTCTGCAATATCCCAAAATTCAACCCCTATTTTTCTACTCTCTTCTTCATCCATTACCAATAATCAATGCAAAAATCCATAGTTTAGCATGTATTTCACAAAAGCACAACATAAATATCAACCCACCACATTCAAATAACCCAAAAATCACAAATCACCAATACAATTTTGGTTGTGGGTTTCTAACAAATTAATTTAGGGTTCTAATCTACTAAATTTTTAAGCATCAAATTCATAACTTCAATTCTCAATTGATTTCTCAAATTAGAACATAAATCAACAAACTATTCTTGCCCTAATCAATTTTAGGTTGAGGAAAACCATAATTTCTCACCTTGAATTGATTTCAAAATCAAAAACTTTAATCTACTCCTCCTCCTCCTCATCCTTCTTCTTCTCCTCCTCATCTGTTTCTCTTGCAATGTGCGTGAGATGGGGTTGGGGTTTGGGGAAGAAAGCAAACAAAACCCCCCTCCCCTCATACTTATCACGTGATATGAGAAAAATCCCCCGTTCCCTTTTCTTTTACTTTTTCTAACACACATGTGCCTAAAATAAAATGCGTACATTATACACGTAATTTACATATTGCACATAATTCAAATAAGTAACTAAAAAATAAAAATAAAAATTTCGGGGCGTTACATCTTTCTCCTCTTAAAATAAGTTTTGTCCTCGAAACTTACCATCAACAATTTTCTAATCCCAATTTCCGTGTCACACAAATTCACATTGCAACTCAAGTCACGTAGAGCACACATAGTGTACGGAATCATGTAAATGCAAATCATCAAACATATACTCTATCACATGTGCACACATGCCATACAGGTCAGAGGTCGTAGAATTATTGCTTTGATACCACTTCTGTAATGCCCCGCCCGAAGGGGAAGGGCACGTCACCGTCGTGGATGCCCGAGTAGGAACATCCACAAGGCTTTCTAAACTTCCTAACCTTAATTAACTTGTTCATAGGCGATAGCAGCGGAAGCTCTTGTCAAAGTCAAGCTAAAGCTTGGGCCGGGTGATTCTAAAACACGTATTACATACATACTTAAATCGTATCCATAATGTTGTTAGACATATGTAATCCAAAACTTATTAAACTTCACACGAAACTTCCAAATAACGTGAATAGTCTAAAGTAAAAATTTTATAATTTTTCTCCAAAAAAATAGCTCACAATAATCAAAACATTAACCGAATTTCAGCACCAATTTATAGGGCAGATTCAATCAAAATTTTGTGACTCACAAAAGAAATATCAAAAGGTCACGAAACGTTACAGGAAATTTTCCAATATCATGGGTAACCTACAGTAAATGTTTCAGGAATTTTCGCCAATCCAATAATTGACAAAATTCAAACAACGCCCTCCTGTATGCAAAATCCGAAAATTCAACCCCTATTTTTCTATTCTCTTGTTCATCCAATACCAATAATCAATGCAAAAACCATAGTTTAGCATGTATTTCACAAAATCACAACATAAATATCAACCCACCACATTCACATAACCCAAAAATCACAAATCACCAATACAATTTTGGTTGTGGGTTTCTAACAAATTAATTTAGGGTTCTAATCTACTAAATTTTAAAACATCAAATTCATAGCTTCAATTCTCAATTGATTTTCCAAATTAGAACATAAATCAACAAACTATTCTTGCCCTAATCAATTTTAGGTTGGCAAAAACCATAATTTCTCACCTTGAATTGATTTCAAAATAAAAAACTTTAATCTACTCCGTCTCCTCCGCCTCCTCCTCCTTTTTCTGCTTCTCCTCCTCATCTGTTTCTCTTGCTTTGTGCATGAGATGGGGTTGTGGTTTGGGGACGAAAGCAAAGAAAACCCCTCTCCCCTTATACTTATCACGTGATATGAGAAAAATTCCCCATTCCCTTTTCTTTTACTTTTTCCTTTTTCTTTGGGTCAAGCCCGCCTTTTGACTCTCCCTTCAATTCTTTTTTTTTTGGTACACTTACTACTAAATAAGACATGCTTTCTAATTACTCCTTAGAACATAATAATCATAATAACAAAAAATACACATGTGCCTAAAATAAAATGCGTATATTATTACACGTAATTTACATATTGCACATAATTCAAATAAGTAACTAAAAAATAAGAATAAAAATTTCGGGGCATTACATCCTTCCCCTTTTATAATAAGTTTCGTCCTCAAAACATACCATCACCAATGTTCTAATCGCAATTTCCGTGTCACACAAATTCACATTGCAACTCAAGTCACGTAGAGCACACATAGTGCACAGCACCATTTAGAAGCACATCATCAAACATATACTCAATCACGTGCGCACATAGGCATGCAGGTCAGAGGACGCAGAATTATTGCTCTGAGACCACTTTTGTAACCCCCTGACCGAAGGGGATGGGCACGTCGCCGCAGTGGATGCCCGAGTAGGAACATATACTAGGCTCTCTAAACTTCTTATGCTTGAATAACCTGTTTATAGGCGATAACAGTGGAAGCTCTTATCAAGGTCGAACTAAAACTTGGGTAGGATTCAATAATTCACAAAAATTCAAACAGTGCCCACCTATCTGCAAAATCCGAAAATTCAACCCCTATTTTTCTACTCTCTTGTTCATCCAATACCAATAATCAATGCAAAAATTCATAGTTTAGCATGTATTTCACAAAATCACAACATAAATATCAACCCACCACATTCACATAATCAAAAAATCACAAATCACCAATACAATTTTGGTTGTGGGTTTCTAACAAATGAATTTAGGGTTCTAATCTACTAAATTTTGAAACATCAAATTCATAGCTACAATTCTCAATTGATTTCCCAAATTAGAACATAAATCAACAAACTATTCTTGCCCTAATCAATTTTAGGTTGAGGAAAACCAGAATTTCTCACCTTGAATTGATTCCAAAATCAAAAACTTTAATCTACTCGTCCTCCTCCTCCTCCTCCTTCTTCTCCTCCTCATCTCTTTCTCTTTCTCTGTGCGTGAGATGGGTTTGGGGTTTGGGGAAGAAAGCAAAAAAAAACCTCCCCTCCTCATACTTATCATGTGATATGAGAAAATTCCCCGTTTCCTTTTCTTTTACTTTTTCCTTTTTTTTGGGTCAAGCCCCCCTTTTGACTCTGCCTTCAATTCCATTTTTTTTTCTGGTATACTTACTACTAAATAAGACATGCTGTCCAATTATTCCTTAGAACATAATAATCATAAAAAAAAACACATGTGCCTAAAATAAAATGCGCACATTATACACATAATTTACATATTGTACATAATTCAAATAAGTAACTAAATAAATAAATAAAAATTTCGAGGTGTTACATCCTTCCCCTCTTAAAATAAGTTTCGTCCTAGAAACTTACCATCACCAATTTTCTAATTGCAATTTCCGTGTCACACAAATTCACATTACAACTCAAGTCAAGTCACGTAGAACACACATAGTGTACAAAATTATGTAGATGCAAATTATTAAACATATACTCAATCAGATGCGCACATAGGCCTAACAGGTTAGAGGTTGCAGAATTATTGCTCTGAGACCACTTCTGTAACGCTCCGCCCGAAGGGGAAGGGCACGTCATCGTTGTGGATGCCCAAGTTGGTACATCCATAAGGCTTTCTAAACTTCTTAACCTTAATTAACCTGTTCATAGGCGATAGCAGCGGAAGCACTTATGAAAGTCAAACTAAAGCTGGGGCAGGGTGATTCTAAAACATGTATTACATACATACTTAAATCGTATCCATAATGTTGTTAGACATATGTAATCCAAAACTTATTAAACTTCACATGAAACTTCCAAGTAACATGAACAGTCTAAGGTAAAAATTTTATAATTTTTCTCCAAAACAATAGCTCACAATAATCAAAAAACATTAATCGAATTTCATCACGAATTTACAGGGTAGATTCAATCAAAAATTCGTGACTCACAAAACAAATATCACAAGGTCACCAAACGTCATAGGAAATTGTCCAATATCATGGGTAACCTACAGTAAATGTTTAAGGAATTTTCGCCAATCCAAAAATTCACAAAAATTCAAACAGTGCCCACCCGTCTGCAAAATCCGAAAATTCAACCCCTATTTTTCTACTCTCATGTTCATCCAATGCCAATAATCAATCCAAAAATCCATAGTTTAGCATATATTTCACAAAATCACAATGTAAATATCAACCCACAACATTCACATAACCCAAAAATCAAAAATCAGCAATACAAATTTGGTTGTGGGTTTCTAACAAATGAAGTTAGGGTTCTAATCTAATAAATTTTGAAACATCAAATTCATAGTTTTAATTCTCAATTGATTTCCCAAATTAGAACATAAATCAACAAACTATTCTTGCCCTAATCAATTTTAGGTTGGGGAAAACCAGAATTTCTCACCTTGAATTGATTTCAAAATCAGAAACTTTAGTCTACCCCTCCTCCACCTCCTCCTCCTCATCTCTTTCTTTTTCTCTGTGGGTGAGATGGGGTTGGGGTTTGGGGAAGAAAGCAAAGAAAACCCCCCCTCCCCTCATACTTATCACGTAATATGAGAAAAATTCCCCGTTCCCTTTTTTTTTCTTTTCGCTTTTTCTTGGGTCAAGCCCCCCTTTTGACTCTCCCTTCAGTTCTTTTTTTTTCGGTACACTTACTACTAAATAAGACATGCTTTCTAATTACTCCTTAGAACATAATAATCATAATAACATAAAACACACATGTGCCTAAAAAAAATGCGTACATTATACACGAAATTTACATATTGCACATAATTCAAATAAGTAACTAAAAATTAAAAATAAAAATTTCTGGGTGTTACATCTTTCCCCTCTTAAAATAAGTTTCGTCCTCAAAACTAACCATCACCAATTTTCTATTCGCAATTTCCGTGCCACACAAATTCACATTGCAACTCAAGTCACATAGCGCACACATAGTGCACAGAATGATGTAGATGCACATCATCAAATATATACTAAATCACAAGCGCACACAGGCCATACAGGTCAGAGGTCGTAGAATTATTGCTCAGAGACCACTTCTGTAACCCCCCGCCCGAAGGGGAAGGGCATGTCACCGTCGTGGATGCCCAAGTAGAAACATCCACAAGGCTTCCTAATATTCTTAACCTTAATTAACCTGTTCATAGGCGATAACAGTGAAACCTCTTATCAAAGCCAAACTAAAACTTGTGCAAGGTGATTCTAAAACATGTATTACATACATACTTAAATCGTATCCATAATGTTCTTACACATATGTAAGCCAGAATTTATGAATCTTCACACGAAACTTTCAAATTACATGAGTAGTCTAAAGTAAAAATTTTAGAATTTTTCCCCAAAACAATAACTCACAATAATCAAAACATTAACCGAATTTCAGCACGAATTTACAGGGCAGATTCAATCAAAAATTCGTGACTCACAAACAAAATATCAAAAGGTCACAAAATGTTACAGGAAATTGTCCAATATCATGGGTAACCTACAGTAAATGTTTCAGGAATTTTTGCCAATCCAATACTTCACAAAAATTCAAACAGTGCCCACCCGTCTGCAAAATCCGAAAACTCAACCCCTATTTTTCTACTCTCTTGTTCAGCCAATACCAATAATCAATGCAAAAATCCATTGTTTAGCATGTATTTCAAAAAATCACACCATAAATATCAACCCACGACATTCACATAACCCAAAAATCACAAATCACCAATACAATTTTTGTTGTGGTTTTCTAACAAATGAATTTAGGGTTCTAATCTACTAAATTTTGAAACATCAAATTCATAGCTTCAATTCTCAATTGATTTCCCAAATTAGAACATAAATCAACAAACTATTCTTGCCCTAATCAATTTTACGTTGAGGAAAACCAGAATTTCTCACCTTGAATTGATTTCAAAATCAGAAACTTTAGTCTACCCCTCCTCCTCCTCCTCCTCCTCCTCCTCATCTCTTTCTTTTTCTCTGTGCGTGAGATGGGGTTGGGGTTTGGGGAAGAAAGCAAAGAAAACCCCCCTCCCATCATACTTATCACGTAATATGAGGAAAATTCCCCGTTCCCTTTTCTTTTTCTTTTCCCTTTTTCTTGGGTTAAGCCCCCGTTTTGACTCTCCCTTCAACTCCTTTTTTTTTCCAGTACACTTACTACTAAATAAGACATGCTTTCTAATTACTCTTTAGAACATAATAATCATAATAACATAAAACACACATGTGCCTAAAAAAATGCGTACATTATACACGAAATTTACATATTGCACATAATTCAAATAAGTAACTAAAAAATAAAAATAAAAATTTCTGGGCGTTACATCTTTCCCCTCTTAAAATACGTTTCGTCCTCGAAACTAACCATCACCAATTTTCTATTCACAATTTCCGTGCCACACAAGTTCACATCGCAACTGAAGTCACATAGCGCACACATAGTGCACAGAATCATGTAGATGCACATCATCAAATATATACTAAATCACATGCACACACAGGCCATACAGGTCAGAGGTCACACAATTATTGCTCAGAGACCACTTCTGTAACACCCCGCCCGAAGGGGAAGGGCATGTCATCGTCGTGGATGCTCGAGTGGAAACATCCACAAGGCTTTCTAAACTTCTTAACCTTAATTAATCTGTTCATAGGCGATAGCAGTGGAAGCTCTTATCAAAGCCAAACTAAAACTTGTGCAGGGTTATTCCAAAACATGTATTACATACATACTTAAATCGTATCCATAATGTTCTTGCACATATGTAAGCCAGAATTTATGAATCTTCACTCGAAACTTCCAAATTACGTGAATACTCTAAAGTAAAAATTTTATAATTTTTCCCCAAAACAATAGCTCACAACAATCAAAACATTAACCGAATTTCAGCATGAATTTACAGGGCAGATTCAATCAAAAATTCGTGACTCACAAACAAAATATCAAAAGGTCACAAAATGTTACAGGAAATTGTCCAATATCATGGGTAACCTACAGTAAATGTTTCAGGAATTTTTGCCAATCCAATACTTCACAAAAATTCAAACAGTGCCCACCTTTCTGCAAAATCCGAAAACTCAACCCCTATTTTTCTACTCTCTTGTTCATCCAATACCAATAATCAATGCAAAAATCCATTGTTTAGCATGTATTTCACAAAATCTCACCATAAATATCAACCCACCACATTCACATAACCCAAAAATCACAAATCACCAATACAATTTTGGTTGTGGGTTTCTAACAACTGAATTTAGGGTTCTAATCTACTAAATTTTGAAACATCGAATTAATAGCTTCAATTCTCAATTGATTTCCCAAATTAGAACATAAATCAACAAACTATTCTTGCCCTAATCAATTTTAGGTTGAGGAAAACCAGAATTTCTCACCTTGAATTGATTTCAAAATCAGAAACTTTAGTCTACCCCGCCTCCTCCTCCTCCTCCTCCTCATCTCTTTCTTTTTCTCTGTGCGTGAGATGGGGTTGGGGTTTGGGGAAGAAAGCAAAGAAAACCCCCCCTCCCATCATACTTATCACGTAATATGAGGAAAATTCCCCATTCCCTTTTCTTTTTCTTTTCCCTTTTTCTTGGGTCAACCCTCGTTTTGACTTTCCCTTCAACTCCTTTTTTTTTCCAGTACACTTACAACTAAATAAGACGTGCTTTCTAATTACTCCTTAGAACATAATAATCATAATAACATAAAACACACATGTGCCTAAAAAAATTGCGTACATTAGACACGAAATTTACATATTGCACATAATTCAAATAAGTAACTAAAAAATAAAAATAAAAATTTCTGGGCGTTACATCTTTCCCCTCTTAAAATAAGTTTCGTCCTCGAAACTAACCATCACCAATTTTCTATTCGCAATTTCTGTATCACACAAATTCACATTGCAACTCAAGTTACGTGGCGCACACATAGTGCACAGAATCATGTAGATGCACATCATCAAATATATACTAAATCACATACGCACACAGGCCATACAGGTCAGAGGTCGCACAATTATTGCTCAGAGCCCACTTCTGTAACACCCCGCCCGAAGGGGAAGGGCACGTCAGCGTCGTGGATACCCGAGTAGAAACATCCACAAGGCTTTCTAAACTTCTTAACCTTAATTAACCTGTTCATAGGCGATAGCAGCGAAAGCCCTTATCAAAGTCAAACTAAAACATGGGCAGGTTATTCCAAAACATGTATTACATACATACTTAAATCGTATCCATAATGTTCTTACAGATATGTAAGCCATCATTTATGAATATTCACACGAAACTTCCAAATTACATGAATAGTCTAAAGTAAAAATTTTATAATTTTTCTCTAAAACAATAGCTCACAATAATCAAAACATTAACCGAATTTCGGCACGAACTTACAGGGCATATTCAATAAAAAATTCGTGACTCACAAACAAAATATCAGAAGGTCACAAAATGTTACAGGAAATTGTCCAATATCATGGGTAACCTACAGTAAATGTTTCAGGAATTTTTACCAATCCAATAATTCACAAAAATTCAAACAGTGCCCACCTGTCTGCAAAATCCGAAAATTCAACCCCATTTTTCTACTCTCTTGTTCATCCAATACCAATAATCAATGCAAAAATCCATTGCTTGGCATGTATTTCACAAAATCTCACCATAAATATGAACCCACCACATTCACATAACCCAAAAATTACAAATCACCAATACAATTTTGGTTGTGGGTTACTAACAAATGAATTTAGGGTTCTAATCTACTAAATTTTGAAACATCAAATTCATAGCTTCAATTCTCAATTGATTTCCCAAATTAGAACATAAATCAACAAACTATTCTTGCCCTAATCAATTTTAGGTTGAGGAAAACCAGAATTTCTCACCTTAAATTGATTTCAAAATCAAAAACTTTAATCTAACCCTCCTCCTCCTCCTCCTCCTCCTGATCTCTTTCCTTATCTCTGTGCGTGAGATGGCGTTTGGGTTTGGGGAAGAAAGCAAAGAAAACCCTCCCTCCCCTCATACTTATCACGTAATATAAGAAAAATTCCCCGTTCCCTTTTCTTTTTCTTTTCCCTTTTTCTTGGGTCAAGCCCCCCTTTTGACTCTCCCTTCAGTTCTTTTTTTTTCCGGTACACTTACTACTAAATAAAACATGCGTTCTAATTACTCCTTAGAACATAATACTCATAATAACATAAAACACACTTGTGCCTAAAAAAAATGCGTACATTAGACACGAAATTTACATATTGCACATAATTCAAATATGTAACTAAAAAATAAAAATAAAAATTTCTGGGTGTTACATCTTTTCCCTCTTAAAATAAGTTTCGTCCTCGAAACTAACCATCACCAATTTTCTATTCGCAATTTTCGTGTCACATAAATTCACATTGCAACTCAAGTCACGTAGCGCACACATAGTGCACAGAATCATGTAGATGCACATCATCAAATGTATACTAAATCACATCCGCACGCAGGCCATATAGGTCAGAGGTCGCAGAATTATTGCTCAGAGACCACTTCTGTAACACCCTGCTCGAAGGGGAAGGGTACGTCACCGTCGTGGATACCCTAGTAGAAACATCCACAAGGCTTCCTAAACTTCTTAACCTTAATTAACCTGTTCATAGGCGATAGCAGCGGAAGCTCTTATCAAAGTCAAACTAAAACTTGGGCAGGGTGATTCCAAAACATGTATTACATACATACTTAAATCGTATCCATAATGTTCTTACACATATGTAATCCAGAATTTATGAATCTTCACATGAAACTTCCAAAGTACATGAATAGTCTAAAGTAAAAATTTTATAATTTTTCTCTAAAACAATAGCTCACAATAATCAAAACGTTAACCGAATTTCAGCACGAATTTACAGGGCAAATTCAATCAAAAATTCGTGACTCATAAACAAAATATCAGAAGGACACGAAATGCTACAGGAAATTGTCCAATATCATGGGTAACCTACAGTAAATGTTTCAGGAATTTTTGCCAATCCAATAATTCACAAAAATTCAAACAGTGCCCACCTGTCTGCAAAATCCGAAAATTCAACCCCTATCTTTCTACTCTCATGTTCATCCAATACCAATAATCAATGCAAAAATACATAGTTGAGCATGTATTTCACAAAATCACAACAAAAATATCAACCCACCACAGTCACATAACCCAAAAATCACAAATCACCAATACAATTTTGGTTGTGGGTTACTAACAAATGAATTTAGGGTTCTAATCTACTAAATTTTGAAACATCAAATTCATAGCTTCAATTCTCAATTGATTTCCCAAATTAGAACATAAATCAACAAGCTATTCTTGCCCTAGTCAATTTTAGGTTGAGGAAAACCAGAATTTCTCACCATGAATTGATTTCAAAATCAAAAACTTTAATCTACCCCTCATCTTCCTCCTCCTCCTCATCTCTTTCTTTTTCTCTGTGCGTGAGACGGCGTTTGGGTTTGCGGAAGAAAGCAAAGAAAACCCTCCCACCCCTCATACTTATCACGTAATATGAGAAAAATTCCCCGTTCCCTTTTCTTTTTCTTTTCCCTTTTTCTTAGGTCAAGCCCCCCTTTTGACTCTCCCTTCAGTTCTTTTTTTTTCCGGTACACTTACTACAAAATAAGACATGCGTTCTAATTACTCCTTAGAACATAATAATCATAATAACATAAAACTCACATGTGCCTCAAAAAAATGCGTACATTATACACGAAATTTACATATTGCACATAATTCAAATATGTAACTAAAAAATAAAAATAAAAATTTCTGGGCGTCACATCTTTCCCCTCTTAAAATAAGTTTCGTCGACGAAAATAACCATCACCAATTTTCTATTCGCAATTTCCGTGTCATACAAAATCACATTGCAACTCAAGTCACGTAGCGCACACATAGTGCATAGAATCATGTAGATGCACATCATCAAGTATACACTAAATCACATGCGCACACAGGCCATACAGGTAAGAGGTCGTAGAATTATTGCTCAGAGCCCACTTTTGTAACACCCCGCTCGAAGGGGAAGGGCACGTCACCGTCGTGGATGCCCGAGTAGAAACATCCACAAGGCTACCTAAACTTCTTAACCTTAATTAACCTATTCATAGGGCATAGCAGCGGAAGCTCTTATCAAAGTCAAACTAAAACATGGTCAGGCTGACTCTAAAACATGTATTACATACATACTTAAATCGTATCCATAATGCTCTTACACATATGTAATCCAGAATTTATGAATCTTCACATGAACTTCCAAATTACATAAATAGTCTAAAGTAAAGATTTTATAATTTTTCTCTAAAACAATAGCTTACAATAATCAAAACATTAACTGAATTTCAGCACGAATTTACAGGGCAAATTCAATCAAAAATTCGTGACTCACAAACAAAATATCAGAAGGTCACGAAATGTTACAGGAAATTGTCCAATATCATGGGTAACCTACAGTAAATGTTTCAGCAATTTTCGTCAATCCAATAATTCACAAAAATTCAAACCGTGCCCACCTGTCTACAAAATCTGAAAATTCAACCCCTATTTGTCTACTCTCATGTTCATCCAATACCAATAATCAATGCAAAAATACATAGTTGAGCATGTATTTCACAAAATCACAACATAAATATCAACCCACCACATTCACGTAACCCAAAAATCACAAATCACCAATACAATTTTGGTTGTGGGTTTCTAACAAATGAATTTAGGGTTCTAATCTACTAAATTTTGAAACATCAAATTCATAGCATCAATTCTCAATTGATTTCCCAAATTAGAACATAAATCAACAAACTATTCTTGCCCTGATCACTTTTAGGTTGAGGAAAACCAGAATTTCCCACCTTGAATTGATTTCAAAATCAAAAACTTTAATCTACCCCTCCTCCTCCTCATCTCTTTCTTTTCTCTGTGCGTGAGATGGGGTTTGGGTTTGGGGAAGAAAGCAAAGAAAACCCCCCCTCCCCTCATACTTATCACGTAATATAAGAAAAATTCCCCGTTCCCTTTTCTTTTTCTTTTCCCTTTTTCTTGGGTCAAGCCCCCCTTTTGACTCTCCCTTCACTTCTTTTTTTTTCGGTAGACATGCTTTCTAATTACTCCTTGGAACATAATAATCATAATAACATAAAACACACATGTGCCTAAAAAAAATTCGTACATTATACACGAAATTTACGTATTGCACATAATTCAAATAAGTAACTAAAAAATAAAAATAAAAATT
>JACYFF010031954.1:59434987-59448909 GCA_017589665.1 Selenicereus undatus
AAGCCAAGTCCAAATCCAATGTCAAAACCAATTTCACAACACATCACATATTCTTAACTGAATGCAAAACTTTTAGTTTAGGGGAAGTTAATCATGACCCAGACAAAGAACCATCAAAAAACACAAGGGTCACAAACACATCCTGGCGGACCGGGCGATGCCTACTCAAGGTACCAACCAGGGACCCAACGCTCTAGAGTACGTAGAGGTCCTCAAATCACAAACTGATGAGTCACTTTCACATCCTGGAGACCAGGGACCCATACAGCTCCCACATAACACAAACTGAAGAGTAAATTGGCAGACCGGGCAGTGCCCACTCAAGGTACCAACCAACGACTCACACAGCTCCAAACACAAGGACAACTACTTCTATTGTTACAGCTCTAGAACGCTCTGTAATAGCCTTAGACAAGACATGAACCTCTTTCCCCAAAAACGTAACTTAATGATATCATGTCATCACATTTTTATTTTTAAAGAAATTCAATTTCACAATTTGAACAAAAATGTAATTAAAACAAAGCATAGTTCCATTCAAAATACTTTTCACAAGTTTTCAATAAATCATAACCACATTTTACCTTTATAATGCGTCAAATCATCATGAACGTGATGATTATTTAATGTATGCATATGAATTATGCATATGAATAAGCCATAATTACACCAAAAATAGTGTTTCATTCAAAAAATCATAACTCAAGGGATACACATCCAACATAACAAAAATTGGTGGAAAATTACAAAATAATATTACGCATTAACTATAACAGTTTGATAAATTTATGTTGAGCGAATCCTCCATAATAATCGAAACAGTACCAAGAATTATGCTTTAAACATCACAATTTCAATCACAAATTCACAACTAATGAAGTACATCTCCAAAGTTCATAAAACTTTCCACAAAATTTACAAAAATCATAGAGAACCTATGTTAAAATGTTCACAATTTTATGCCAAGCCAATATTTACTTGAAAATTCAAACAGTAACCGCACTTTGGGCACTAAAACAGGGCAGTTCCATCAAAAATTCATAACTCACAAAATACATATCCAAAATTTATGTAACTTCACACGAAACTTCCAAATAACATGAATATTCTATGGTAAAAAGTTTATAGCTTTTCTCCAATACAATAGCTCACAATAATCAAAACATTAACCGAATTTCAGCACGAATTTACAGGGCAGATTCAAACAAAAATTTGTAACTCACAAAAAACATATTAAAAATTCAAGAAACATTATAGGAAATTGCCCAATATCATGGGTAACCTACAGGAACAACTTTAGGAATTTCAGGAAATCCAATAATTCACAAAAATTCAAACAGTGGATAGTTGTGTGCAAAAATTTGAAAATTCAACCCCTATTTTTCTGCTCTCTTGTTTATCCAATACAATAATCAATCCAAAAATCCATAGTTTAGCATATATTTTATAAAATCACAACACAAATATCAACCCACAATATTCAGATAACCCCAAAATCACAAATCACCAATACAATTTGGTTGTGGATTTCTAACAAATGAATTTATGGTTCTAATCTACTAAACTTTGAAACATCAAAATTATAGCTTCAATTCTTAATTGATTTCCCAAATTCGAACATAAATCAACAAACTAATCTTGCCCTAATCAATCTTAGGTTGAGGAAAACAAAAATTACTCACCTTGAATTGATTTCAAAATTAAAAATTTTAATCTCCTCCTCCTCCTCCTCCTCCTCCTCCTCATTGTTCTTCTCCTCCTCTTCTCTTTCTCTTTCTCTGTGCATGAGATGGGGTTGGGGGTTTGGGGAAGAAAGAAAAGAATACCAAGGTTGCCAGAACTAGACCAGTGAGTGAACCGGTGAAGCTAGCGGGTCATTGGTTGGATCGGTTGGATCGGTCGGACCGTATTAGACTGGATTTTTGAATTATTCAAATTAACAACTATTCGTAAATATTTGTACACTAAGCATTTAAGTTATTGGCTTTTAGACTAATCAATACAAAGTATTAACTTTGAAAATTTAGTAAGTTTTTAAATAAAAATAAGTAATTCATCTACATATTCTTAAATTTTTATATTTGTCTACAACATAAAATATATTATTATTTATTTTAGAAAATAAATTAATAAGAAAATGCACCCACAATATAATTTGAGTTGATAATATGTTATCAATTCATTATATAAAGTGTCACAATGGAATAAATTTTTTAAAAAAAGAACGAAAAGTGGTTGAACAAATCCATTTGGTCAAAGACAATGGAAGAGCCATTATATAATAAAGCAATGAAGTGGGTTAATGGCACAAAAGTGTGATTGCTCTAGTGGTTGAATTGGATGAAGAATGCATGGAATGAACATGACGAGCATGGTTCGAATCTGCTTATTGGCAATGCTATTATTTTGTGAAACTGTTTCAGCCCCCCCAAAAAGTCAATCGGTTTGGGCAACTAGTTCAATCGGCAGAACGGTGCGGTTCAGCCGGTCTTTGACTGGTTCTTGACCGGCCCATCGATGTAGTGGTTCAATACCAGCAATCAAACCATACTATGGTCCTGTTCCCGGCTGAATCGGTTAAACTGGCCGGTCTGGTCCGGTTTTGGTAACCATGAGGAAAACCCCCCATCCCCTCATACTTATCACGTGATATGAGAAAAACCCCCCCTTCCCTTTTCTTTTTCTTTTCCGTTTTTTTTGGGTCAAGCCCCTTTTTGACTCCTCCTTCAATTCCTTTTTTTTTGCTACACTTATTGCTAAATAAGACATGCTTTCTAAATACTCCCCAGAACATAATAATCATAATAACATAAAACACAGATATGCCTAAAATAAAATGCGTACATTATACACATAATTTACATGTTGCACATAATTAAAATAAGTAACAAAAAAAAGACAAAAATTTCGGGGCATTACATCTTTCCCCTTTTAAAACAAGTTTCGTCCTCAAAACTTACCGTCACCAATTTTCTAATCGCAATTTCCATGTCACACAAATTCACATTGCAACTCAAGTCACGTAGAGCACAGATAGTACACAGAATTATGTAGATGCACATCATCAAACATATGCTCAATCACATGTGCACACAAGCCCTACAGGTAAGAGGTCGTAGAATTATTGCTCTGATACCACTTTTGTAACGCCCTGCCCGAAGGGGACGGGCGCGTCACTGCCGTGGATGCCCGAGTAGGAACATCCACATGGCTCTCTAAACTTCTTAACCTTAATTAACCTGTTCATAGGCGATAGCAGCGGAAGCTCTTATCAAAGTCAAAGTAAAGCTTGGGCAGGGTGATTCTAAAACATATATTACATACATACTTAAATCGTATCCATAATGTTCTTACACATATGTAATCCCAAAAATACATTCAAAGCTGTGTTTAACTAACATAATCATAGCATAAACATAAAACAAGGGCTGCAATCCCAACTCGGCTCTTCAAAAGTGTTTCACAACTGGCTAGCTTTCTTAATGCTCTTACGATCCCTTTTTGCTTCCAAACCTGAAAAAAGTTGAGGTCATGAGCTCCCTGCACCCAATGAATAACCCTTACCTTCCCTGTTGTTACACTTTGCATATTAACCGGTTAACACGTAATCACACAGTACACGTATCTTTTGACATATAAATAGAACATAGCATATGCCACATAGAAGGTGACATAAGAACATGTTAATACTTCATAAATCAAATAAACTCATATCTTTCATATCCAACATGTTCTCGAACTTTACAAACACATACATATATTTGTTATGAGGTAGGCAATTAAACTAACCTACTCATACCTGTCCCATACCAGGTACGTTTCAAGGGCTCTCATTTTTACTTAAGTCGCTGAACAAACTCTGTTGTTAGTCTATTCACTAAACTAACCATGGTTGTCCCATACCAACCATGTCTTTTGGGCTCCTAAACGTCATTGAAGTCCAAAAGAAAGCAAAGCCTGCTAAATCATGCTAATGGCCGGCCCGTAACCATACTTATCACATACATAAAGCATATTCCATTCAAAAGTCCTCATACGTGCTTCAAACACATCATATATTTCTGTAAACATATTTAACGATCACACATATGGTTCAAATCGATGACAATTTCATAAATATCCTGAATGATTCTTCAAATCAAAAGCCATGCCCAAATCCAATGTCAAAACCAATTTCACAACACATCACATATCCTTAACTAAATGCAAAACTTTTAGTTTAGGGGAAGTTATTCATGACTCACACAAACAACCATCACAAAACACACAGGTCACAAACACATCATGGCGGATCGGGCGTTGCCCACTCAAGGTACCAACCAGGGACCCAACGCTCTAGAGTACGTAGAGGTCCTCAAATCACAAACTGATGAGTGACATTCACATCCTGGAGTACCAGGGACCTATACATCTCCCACATAACACAAACTTAAGAGTCAATTGGAGGACCAAGTAGTGCCCACTCAAAGCACCAACGAACGACTCACACAACTCCAAACACAAAGGCAACTACTTCTATGGCCATACCTCTAGAATGCTCTATAATAGCCTCAGACAAGACATGAACCTCTTTCCCAAAAACGTAACTTAATGAAATCATATAATCACCTTTTTATTTTCAAAGAAATTCAAGTTCACAATTTGAACAAAAACGTAATTAAAACAAAAAATAATTCCATTGAAAATACTTTTCACAAGTTTTAAATAATTCATAACCACATTTTACTATTATAATGCATCAAATCATCACAAACATGATGATTATTTAATTTATGCTTATAAATAACCCATAATTACACCCAAAAACAGCGTTTCACTCAAAAAATCGTAACTCAAAGGATACACATCTATCATAAACAACAATTGGCAGACAATTACAAAATAATATCATGCATGCATTATAATATTTTCATAATTTTATGCTGAGCCAGTCCTCCATAATAAAACAGTACCAAGAATTATGCTTTAAACATCACAATTTCAATCAAAAATTCACAACTCATGAAGTACATCTCCACAGTGCATAAAACTTTCCAAGACATTTAACGACATCATAGAGAACCAATGTTAAAAATTTCACAGTTTTATGGCAAGCCAATAATTACCAAAAAATTTAGACAGCAACCGCACTTTGGGTACTAAAACAGGGCAGTTCCATGAAAAATTCATAACTCACAAAGTACATATCCAAAATTTATGAAACTTCACACGAAACTTTCAAATAATATGAAATATTCTACAGTAAAAAGTTTATAATTTTTCCCTAACACAATAGCTCACAATAATAAAAACATTAACTGAATTTCAGCACGAATTTATATGGCAGATTCAATAAAAAATTCGTAACTCACAAACCACATATCACACATTCACGAAAAGTTACAGGAAATTGCCAATATCGTGGGTAACCTACTGTAAACATTTCAGGAATTTTCGCCAACCCAATAATGCACAAAAATTCAAACAGTGCCCAACTATGTGCAAAATCTGAAAATTCAACCTCTATTTTTCTACTCTCTTGCTCATCCAATACCAATAATCAATCCAAAAATCCATAGTTTAGCATATATTTCACAAAATCACAACATAAATATCAACCCACAACATTCACATAACCCCAAAATCACAAATCACCAATACAATTTTGGTTGTGGGTTTCTAACAAATGAATTTAGGGTTCTAATCTACTAAACTTTGAAACATCAAATTCATAGCTTCAATTCTCAATTGATTTCCCAAATTCGAACATAAATCAACAAACTAATCTTGCCCTAATCAATTTTAGGTTGAGGAAAACAAGAATTACTCACCTTGAATTGATTTCAAAATCAAATGTTTTAATCTTCTCCTCCTCCTCCTCCTTCTTCTCCTCCTCTTCTCTTTCTCTTTCTCTGTGCGTGAGATGGGGTTGGGGTTTGGGGAAGAAAGCAAAGAAACCCCCCTCCCCTCATACTTATCACGTGATATGAGAAATATCTCCCATTCCCTTTTCTTTGTCTTTTTCCCTTTTTTTTGGGTCAAGCCCCCCTTTTGACTCCTTCTTCAATTCCTTTTTTTTTTGGTACACTTAGTACTAAAAGACATGCTTTCTAATTACTCCCCCCAACCTAATAATCATAATAATGTAAAACATACATGTGCCTAAAATAAAATGCGCACATTATACACGTAATTTACATATTGTACATAATTCAAATAAGTAACAAAAAAAAATAAAAATTCAGGGTGTTACATATATTCCCTCAAGATATGGTAAGCAAAATTCTAATTCAAGTAGTTTTGATTAACAACTGCAAATAAACTCATCTAAATCAATAAGAGAAAAACGTCTAGGAATTTTCGCAGTTATGGAATAAAATTGGATCAAAATTAATAAGCGTGTGCTATTCTCTAATTGGTTAATTCTAAGGAATTAGAATCTTCTCTAGAACTTTGATATGTTCTTTCGAAATCAATCAAATTTTCCTAAACTAAGCAAATGTCGTTCTTTCAAATTAATTTGACTTACTTCAAGTTAAATATATTCGATTACTTACGAGCCCTCCTAACATATAAACCTCTCTTTCGGGACAAAGTTAAGCTTTATGTATTCAAGCAATCCAATAACCAAATGTCGTCTTGCGAATGTTCACTCGATTGTTTCAAGTGTGGAAGTAAATTTTGGCCAAAAATCAACTCACAACATATTAAACACTTGATAGAACAAAATCATACCAATCATGAAAACAAGACAATTCTTTAGATTAAAACATGATCCAACTATACTTCCAAAAATTACTAAATTCCTAGACTAAGAAAACTACTCAGACATGAAAAAAGATTAAACAACTAACTGCTCTAAAATGATAAATCTAAAGAGGAAAAACGAGGAGAAGAGAGAAGAATTGGTCAGCCAAAAATGATAAATCTAGACTAAGGAACCTGGGATGGAATTCTTGCAAGTCTTCACTTCAAATCTATCTCACTCTCCCTAATCTAAACTAATCCTATTCTACTTAAAGAAAAGAAAGGAGTATAAGATGAGATGACCGGGCTTGTGTGAGGATGAGAGGCCCCCCTTTTTATAATAAAATTTCGGAAGGCGAACAGCCACACGTAATAATGGAATAATAACTGCTAGGAAGTTGAAGAGCTTGCGAGAAAACAAAAAGCCTCAAACGAAATAGAGACACCAAAGACCATGGGACGCACCACGGATCGATCGTGGTGTCCATTACCTCGACATTCTTCTGTTCTTCTTTCTTCCATGGGTGTGACAACTCAGGGGTATCTGTGGAGAGTAAAAAATACTCTCATTTATGGGTCAAATCTGGGGTCAAATGGTTTAAAAACCTGCAAAACACAGAAAAGAACCATACCCGAGCGTAAAATGGAAAAGGGAGTATAAATTATAACATAAAGCACATAATTTTCCCTAACAATGCATTAAAATGACCGTAAAATGATGTACACTTTTAGTGCTTATCAAACTCCCCCATGCTTAAACCGTTGCTTGTCCTCAAGCAAACACTAGAGAAAACCAACCAGGAAAGATGCAACGAAACAACCTCTTTAAAATAGGCAAACCATAGCATGTCGCAAGCAAGAATAATAATCAACGACAACCCCAAGTAATGCACAAAATATTTCAAAATCAGAAGGAAAAGAAGGTTTTTGAAAAAGTATAAGACCAAAAGCTCAATATCAAACTTAATGTCCCCCAAAGAACCATAAAGCATGTCATGCAAGTACATGAAATTGAGTAGAGCCAAATGGACTGGTAGAACCTGACTTTTGGGAAATGTAATGTGTTTGAAATATAGCATATGTCCACTCAAGACTCATTCCAAAGATTCAATCTACCATAGGCTTGCAAAGACTCTCAAACTCTCCACCACTAAAATGTAATGTGCACAAGACAATCAAGAAGACTTTAATGGGGATGTAATGTGGGCTAAAAAGGTTAAGGGAAAGGAGTGGACAAATGCACTTGGACAATGTGGAGTTATTTAGCCAAATGACTATGGAGCAACCCACAAGGCACCGATTAACCAACAAGTTCACCAACTCTCCAAACCTCAAAACACAATGAACATACCCCATGAATAAAGTAGGAAACGAGTTGACAAAGAAAGAAACGAAAGCTACTTACATGCCTAATGCCAATCACTTATTCATTCTTGTTTTTTTCACTTCCCCTTTTTTTCCCCCTTTTTTTGTTTATTTCTTTATTTTCTTCCTTTTTTTTTCTTTTCTTTAACATGTCTTTTTTTCTTTTTCTTTTTTTTTGTTATGGAAAATGAAACAAAAATTGCAATTATTGAAAGACATAAGATCACTAACTATTAACCCACAATCGAATACATATATGTACACAACCCAAATAAGAGGGAACCAAAGCAAAATGCTCAATATCATCAATCCCTCAACAAACTAACATTCCAAAGCCACCTTAAAACTCAATTATCCACAAAACCACCCACTACATGAATGAAGTGATGCTCCATAGACTTGGCTTAAAGGTAGGAATATGTGTTTAGCCAATGGCCAAGATGAAGGGATCACAACAAAAATGGATATAAGCTCAAAGGGGCTAGCAAAGGGAAAAAACATGTAACACCAGGGTAGGATATTTGGTTATGTGGCTAAAATAACCAAAGAACGAAATGCCTCTATCATATCATCAAATATCTACATGCTAATGTGGTTTTGAATAAGAGTCTATACAAGTTCTAGAGATGCGACACGGAAGAGTCAGACACATGAAAGAAACATGAGGCTAAATATAATGATCAATCCAAATACGGCTCAAAATCTTACAGGATATCTGGTAAAGTCTTAATTAGCTCATAAAATAACTCCCATGTACCAACATTAGTGCTAAAGACACTAGGAAGTAACATAGTTCTCAATTAAGACAAGAGTCAAAACAAGAAATATTTACAAACCCTTCACAAATTTTAGCACCAAAAGGGATTACACATCAAAAGATATTCAAACTCATGAAATCTATTTTGCTTGAACAAAAGCATCATTGGATGTTATCTCACACCATCCTTCATGCAATCCTATATGAAAACCTAAAATGCAACTAAATGCGAAATACTAATGCAAACAAAAAGGAAACCTAAAACTATATGCTCTAGCATGTATGCAAGCTAATAACCAAAATAGAAAAACATAGAACTACCTTTTCCCTATGCTTAGATAAAGCATTATTATTCAAAGGAAAGAAAGTAAAAGAAGGGAAAGGAAACAAAATATAACGATCTCACCAAATTAGGTGCAGAGTGCACCTAAGCTAATGCCTCTATGTAAATGGGGCAAATGGAGCATCAACCACTCCATCATATCTTCAAGACTTGGCTCACGAAAGCAGACACTGCTAAAGCACGCAGGAGCTTATCAAACTACTGAGACCATAGTTCAGAAAATAAAAGGTAGGAGGAAATAACAAAAATCACACCAAAGACATCTAATATCCTCTTAACCTTATCAATAGCCATAGAAAAATCATAGGAATGATTAAAGAATGTAGTCTACATGATTTTCTTAGGTAAGTCTCCTAGGCATACACAATAAGGGTCAATGCGAGGATCATATCCTCTAAAGTAACCTAGGGACACATAATTATCAAGATTCCCACAAAGCATATTAAACATGTTCTCATCATAGCCCAAATCAATATTAACATCACAAATCATAGGATTATCATTGGGCGCATCGATATAATACTCGGGGGAAGGAGAGGGTGGTAACTAAGTAGGTGAAACATGGGAATGATCAAGGGGATTAGAGAGATCAATATTACAACTAAGGCTAGGAGATTCCTTATGCATAAACATATCACGTAACCCCTCTAAAGGAGTCTTATCTAGATCATGCACCTTATCTAAAATATCTTCGGACTTAAAACATGCATTAGAAACATCAAACCTAGCATCAAACCCAAAAGGCTCACCCACCTCGAGTCCCGTGCACTAAGCTAAAGGGAAGGACGAGTCAGGCAAGGTCAGGATAACATCAATATTATCTGTGGGTGATGCAAAATTAGGTTGCGCATAACATGCATAATAAGGAAATGACTTAGTTTTATGGTCAGAAAAATTACAGAAATCACACCAAAAAGGAGCATAATAAGATCTAAAATAGAATGTGCAAGGATAAGAAATTGAATATTTGAAAATAATAGTAGCCTTCCTAAATTCAAATGAACCCCAAGCAATCCACTTAAGCAAATACCATGCATGATAAACATTTTTAGCATGAAAACCCCAGTACTCTAAAAGAGTTCGTATTTCACTATTCACACCCTCATCAACAATGTCCAAAATTTTCATTTACCAACACAATAACCACACTGAACAAGAAAAGCATTTAAACGCTTAAAATACCTGCAAACTAATTCATGCTCGAATTATGGGAAATGGAAAATTGCCATTGTTGTTTTCATTTTTTCTGGGTTAATTTTCAATTTTTTTTAATTTTTTTTGTCAAAGAAAAACAAAATGCTTAGTCAAACCTATCAGGAAAAACCCAATATTCGATGCTAGTTCCCGGCAACGGTGCCAAAAACTTCATAGGTCCGCAAGCACTCGGTGGCGTTGTAGCAATCAAGGTCGATCATACAGAGACTAGGTTGATCTATTGGGCTATATTCCCTCAAGATATGCTAAGAAAAATTCTAATTCAAGTGGTTTTGATTAATAATTACAAATGAACTCATCTAAATGAATAAGAGAAAAATGTCTTGGAATTTTCGCAGTTATGAAAGAGAATTGGATCAAAATTAATAAACATGTGCTATTCTCTAGTTGGTTAATTCCGATGAATTGTAATCTTGCCTAAAAACTTGATCTATTTTTTAAAATCAATCAAATTTGCCTAAACTAAGCAAACGAACTAATTTGACTTAATTCAAGTTAAATATATTCGATTACTTACTAGCTCTCCTAACATATAAATCTCTCTTTTGAGGTGAAGTTATGCTAAGTCTATTCAAGCAGTCCAACAATCAAATGTCATCTTTCGAATGTTCACTCGATTGTTTCAAGTGTGCAAGTAAATTTTGGCCAAAAATCAAATTACAACATATCAGGCACTTGATAGAAAGAAATCATGCCAATAACTAAAATAAGCATAATTCTTTGGATTAAAACATGATCCAACTATACTTCCAAAAACTACTAAATTCGTAGACTAAGAAAATTACTCAGACATGATAAAAGATTAAACAACTAATTACTCTAAAATGATAAATCTAAAGAGGAAAAGAGAAGAGAAGAGAGAAGAATTACTCAGCCAAAAATCGCGCTTGAACCGTCGTGCAAACCTGGGATGGAATCCTTACAAGTCTTCACTTCAACTCTATCTCACACTCTCCCTAATCTAAACTAATCCTAATCTACTTGAAGAGAGGAAAGGAGTATAAGATGAGATGATGGGGGTTTGTGTGAGGATAAGAGCCCCCCCCCTTTAAAAGTAAAATTTCGAAAGACGAACAACCATGCGTAATAATGGAATAATAACCGCTAGGAAGTGGAAGAGCTTGCGAGAAAACAAAAAGCCTCACAGGAAATAGAGACACCGCGGACTGACTGTGGTGTCCATTGCCTCAGCATTCTTTTGTTCTTCTTTCTTCCACAGGTGTGGCAACTCAGGGATAATACACTCATTTATGGGTCAAATGGTTCAGAAACCTACAAAACACAGAAAAAAACCATACCTGAGCGTAAAATGGGAAAAGGAGTATAAATTGTAACATAAAGCACATAATTTTCCCTGAAAATGCAGCAAAATGACCCTAAAATGATGTACACTTTTAGTGCTTATCACCTGTGTGTATCTCTTACATGCTCTTCATTTATGTCTTCCTTGTTAGATGGATCCATATGTGGTAAACATGATGCCGGGTACACCTGTGGCCGCCCACATCTTTCTTGTTCATGCTAGTATGATAGCTCGATGCAGGACCCCTTTCGAAGTTCCATAGCATTACGGTTCGTGCATGTAGACTACTATGGTTCTTACCTATGGCTGCCCCCTGGGTTGATTTTAGGATCCGTTATCATGATTTCATAATGACGGGAGCCTCGGGGTTGCATGGACCTAGGTTTCAGATACAGGGGGCTTGGGCTGCCATCACTTCTGAGTTGTTCCTCAGAGAGGAGTTCGAGTAGAGGGGGATCACCATAGAGACATTGCAGCATATATTTCCTTTACACCATGTACCTGCCCCACCCACACCACCTGCTCCAGCTCAGGGACCACCATTACCGCATGCATCGGGCTCTCTTCAAATGCTTGATAGTCCAGTGCCATCAGGATTGGGGAAGGCTCATGTGGTCATGGATGTCCCTGATTGGCTAGAGGTAGTAGTGATCAGCTCAGATGATGAGCCCATGTAGGATCTCGAGGACCACTTATAGGTAGAGGACGATCCAGAGGAGGATCTGGAGTTAGGGGAGCAGTAGGTCGATCAAATTGTTGTTGATGCAAAGCCAGAGGAGCAGACAGCAGTTTTGACTCAAGGGGGAGCCTGAGGATGATTCTGACTTGGACTGCTATCCATCTAGGGTCGTTAGACTGATTTAGGTTTTGACTTTTACTAGGTTCTTTTGGAGCCCGCATGCATACAATATGATCGGTTTGATCAATGCATTTTGTGTAGCGTATGACATTGTATATAGTCAGGCAGGTCTTTCCGATTGTGATGACTAGATCTGTATCTTATTTGGTAGTGTCGCAGGTTTGGTGTCTTAGGCTAGTTAGCGTTTTTGTTTAGGGTAGATGTAAGAGCTGACATTAGTTGGTCAGCTAGTTGTGATATTCTTTTGTTGATAGTGTATGTAAACAAGCAAGTAGGTAAGTAAGCAAGCAGTTATTGAAGGATATAATGAAGCCTTTGTTTTCATTTTGATAATATTGTTAGTTGTATTTGTTGGGTATACTTATCTTACACGTTTGTTTCATACAAGTGATTGAATTGTTCCATTTAATGTATGATCAGATGTGAGACCCGGAGTTTTGTCGTATTCGTTTAATGAATATTATGCCTGTCGGGTTGGAATAGTTTACTTGAATACCCGTCAGCCTTGGAAGTAGTTTGATGTTATTACATCGAACCTAGAGAGATTTGGGAACGAATAACTGATGAAGGATTATATTATCGATTTGGGTTTAGGAATCGGTTTACGAATTAGACTAGCGGTGTTAAGTTTGATTTGTTGAATAAATGAAAGAGAGAAGGGGAGGGCAAAGTGGTAATTTCACGTGCCTTATTTCTCCTCCCCCTTGCCGCGATACCCCCCCCCCCCCCGACAGCCCCTCTCTCCTCTTTCTTTCTTCTTCTGCTTCTGCTTCCTCCCGTCTCCCCTGTTCGTCCCCTCTTCCTCGCGTCACCACCACGCACGCCGGAGCCAGCCGCCGCCCTCTAGCCCCGACCGACGCACCCTAGCCACCGGCCGTCACGCCTTGGTGCCACTGGTTGAAGATCAGCCACGGTTGGGGTTGATTTCGACCGGAGCAAAACCGAACACCCGGCGATTTTCATGGCATGCAAGGTGAATTCGAACCCTCACTCATCTATAAGTGTCATCTTGACCTAGATTCTTCCTAATTGTGGTTAATTTCATCAGAAATCGCAAGTTGGGGTTTCGGTTTGGTGGAGTCCGAACCCCCACGCGAAGGCAAACGGAATTCATGGGTGTGTGGAGCTCGAATTCGTCTTCAATCTAGCCAATTGCACGCAAATTGCTTGAATTCAAGTGGGTAATCCTTTAATCCCACTTATTTTAAGGATTTCGAATGATAATCGTATGATTGAGTTTATGGATGTGCTAGTTATAAGTGTTTATGCCTAAAGAGTATGAAATATGCTAGAGATATGTATTTGAAGTGAATTATAAGCGTTTAGTTTCGAATCGAATCAATTTGGGCTAATT
>JACYFF010031954.1:59448919-59550774 GCA_017589665.1 Selenicereus undatus
TTAATAAACGCATTGCGTGTTTAAAAGAGCTTTTAAGTTACAAATGAAGTCGTTTTATAATTTAGCAAACGTTTTACGTTTATAAGAAAGTTTCTTAACTTTAAAACGAAGTCATCTTTGCGAGTTAGTAGCCGTATTACGTTTATACGAAATTTTTGAATTGAAAACGAAGTCGTTTTACGACTTAACAAGCTTATTACGTTTTAAAGAAGTTTTGAAGTTTTAAATGAAGCCGATTTATGGAATAACAAACTTATAACTTATATAAGAAGCTTTTAAGCTTATAACTTTTATAAGAAGCTTTTAAGTTTCGAACTTAGTTTGACTTAAGTTTGAATTAAGCATTAACTAAACCCGTTATGTTTCAACGAGTATCGTTTTACGATTTAGCAAACTAATTACATTTTTATGAAGCTTTTAAGTTAGAAACAAGTATCGTTTTACGATTCAGCAAACTAATTACATTTTTATGAAGCTTTTAAGTTAGAAACAAGTATCGCTTTACGATTTAGCAAACCGATTACGTTTTTACGAAGTTTTTAAGTTAGAAGCGAGTATCGCTTTACGACTGAACAAACGAATTACGTTTTTACGACGCTTTTAAGTCAGAAACAAACTCCTTTTACGATTTAGCAAACTAAGTACGTCTTTATTAAACTTTTAAGTTAGAAATGAACTTGTAAACGTATTCCATAAAGTAGTTTACATGGTTTTGCAATTGACCGATTATGGAAAGTTTTTAAACCTTTGGCAAAATCGATTTATGAGTAGTAACTAAAGCTTTCACTAGTTTTTAAACACGTTATCTCTTGTGGATATTATGATTTAAACTTACGTAACTTGCATAAACAAATCGGTTTTGCATCAATTTCATTCTTTTGCGTTTAAAAGAGTTGAAACGGTCTTAAAAGGGCAACTGGAGTTGCGTATTGAGAATCATATCTTTGAAATGCATGATTGTAACTACCCAGGTTTTGAATCGTGAGTTAGTATACTCACCGTGCTTTTAAGAAGCGTTTCTCGTTGTTTGCCTAAAGCTAAAGGTGTAAGAAAATTATGTTTTCAGGTTTTACGTCCATAAAACCTATGTACGGAAAAGTATAAGCATGTTTGTCTTCTAAGTATGTATGTTTATGTAAGTATTTACATGTATGAATGTTATACGTTCTTAAGATATATATATATATATATATATGATTAAGTATAAGTATGTATGCTTACGAATACTTATGTTATGTCTAAGTATAAGTGCGTATGTTTACGAATGCCTATGTTTATGTTTAAGTTATGTTTAAGTATAACTACGTATGTTTACGAATGCCTATGTTTATGTTTAAGTTTATGTTTTAAGTATAAGTATGTATGTTTACGAATACGTATGTTTATGTCTAAGTATGTTTATGTCTTCCTAAGACATATATATGAAAAAGTACATATGTAAATGAATGTTTATGTTTATGTGTATGTATACGTGGAGGAGCTACTCTAGAAACTTTAAGCTTAAGTCTGAGACCCAGGGATGGTGGCTTAGTTCCCGCCTGGTATTATGTATGTTATGTTATGATAGATTCAGGGATGGTGGTTTGATTCCCGCCTGAAGTCTATGTATGAAATTATGTCTCAGCATGGTATGATGTCTGTCCGGATAGGCGTATGTTGCCGCTCGAGTTTGGCCGACTCGGGATGGCAGTAACAAAGTACCTCTAAGAGTCTAGTCTCCTCATTTACGTGAATAAGATACTACGTATGTTTTCAGTAAGCTTAGGTTTTGCTATGTTCATGGATTTACGCAACGGTTTATACTTTACGATTTCACTAAAGTTAAGCTTTTCTACGTTTGTTTTTAGTAAGCTTATGTAGGTTATGTTTATGGATTTACGCAACGGTTTATGCTTTATGATTTCATTGAAGTTAAACTTTTTGGTATGTCTATGATTCCTCTTGATTTATGGAACGAGTATGATGTATGATGTGTAAGTCTTCAACTAAAATGAATTACGAAAGGCTTTTGATAAGTTATATGTATTTTAAGTATGTTTTGGGAGAGAGGGTTTACTCACTGAGCGGTGGTTGCTCATTCCCATTACTTTTCCCCTTTTCCCAGATTCACAGGTATGTGACAGCTGCGTGGAGCGCCCAGGGTGGAATTGCTTGGTCTATGTTGCCATATTTATGATTTTGATGTGTATTGTCGAATGTGGTTGCAAGGTTATGTAATTAGTCTGTTTCTTGTAAAATTTATGAACATTAGAAAACATTGTGTACTCCGGGCGTGTGGCCCGTAGAGTTGGGACTCCGGTGTGTAGCCATTGAGCTGTTGTTGGTTGTTGATTTGTATTGCAGGGTTATAATGTAAGGCTTTAAGCCTGGGAAACGGTCAGTTTTTAGGGGAAACTCTGCCCGTTTCGTCCCAGAATTTAGGTAGAAAGTTAAGCTCACGTAACGCTTTCGGCCCTAGGGGCTGGGGGTGTTACATCAGAATGTCTAAATCTCTATAAAACAATGCGGAGACTCATATAGGGGATAAATTCGGACCATGGTAGGGGACATTGGTGAAATGCCCCCAGTTCCCCCTGAGTTAGCTAACAACATTGGGAAGCCTAACTACTGGCCGACTTTGGTAGCTGAACTAATGAAACAAATTCCCCCAGTCACTGTTGAAAGCCCTCCTAAAGAGGATTAACTGGCAGACAGGGTAGGAAGGAACCTAAAGTTTACGATGGAAAGCATGACCCAATGGAATTACAGGAATGGTTAAGGGAAGTAAAGAAAATGTTTGCAGTGGTAAAGGTTCAAGAGGAGAAGAAAGTGAAGATTAGGACATTCTACCTGATTGGTGAAGATGATATTTGATATAACATAGTTAAGGTAGGCTCGTAGGGCCTTTATTCACTTGGAGTAATTTTCGGGAGGAATTAAGGGCTAAATTTTGTGCAGTTGTGGCCCAAAGACCAAAGGAGAAAGATGAGACGTTCGCAAGTGCACGGTTGTCGTCGTATAAATTAAAAGATTGTCCTCTGGGACCAAAGTAATCTATCGAGTCAACGACCTATTGAAATTGCTAAGCGATCAATTCTTTCAATGAATTGGGCTGAATAAACCAACTAACTATTTGGAAATTTAGTGAAGGTAAAGCATCTAGGAATTTGATTCACCAAGTAAAGAGTTGGATCATAGAGTTAAGCATGTACTTTTCATAGATTGAATGATTCGAGGAATTGCAATCGAGTAGAATTTAATCCTTTCTTTCAAAATGAACTAAGTTGCCTAAACGAATTCAACTAGCTCTCTCTCAAGTGTCTTTGATTTAGTCTAGGTTACAGATCAACGAACGCTAAGTCTCCTCTTAACAAGCAATTCTCTCTCGAATGTTGCTAAATCAAGTTCTATCAAGGCGATCGAGTAGTGAGTTTCACTTTTCAGTGCTTCACTCAACTACCTAACATAAGCAAGTAAAATTGGCCAAATTCCACTTATAACATTCCAATTGCAAGATAGACATGAATCATTCCATTCATGAAATAAGCACAAGATTTCAGAGATAAGGGATCCAACTACAATACTATGGCTAACAAATTCCTAGATTAGATAAAACTACTCACTCATATTTCTAATTCAACAAAAACAAGAGTTTAAGAACAAATCCAGAGGAAGGAAGGAAAAGTTTATAAGTATGGCAGCCCTTGAATTGTGCGATAATCTTCAAGCCTTCAAGAACAAAGCTTCTCCTTTCAATCCTCAAAACTAAACTAAAATTAAACTAAACTAAGAAAAAGCTGTGAGAGAAGTAGTGAAAAGGGATATGGTTGCTCTCTAAATCTTCTCTTTTTTGCCTTGGAAGACGCCTTCTAAGCAGCAAACGGAGCATCCTCAGCTGTACAATGAAGGAAGACGAAGAGGCTAGCAGTTATAGGCTTACCACAATCCGTCGCATCCACCACGGTTGGAACCGTGGTCTTGGTTGGAACCGAATTCTTCTGCGCTTCTCTTGCTCACGGCCATGGCAACTCAAGGGCATCCGTGGGGGTCAACATACACTCAAATGAGGGTCAATTTCCAGGTCGAATGGTCTAAAATCCTGTAAATATCATCAAAGAACCATAAAACGAGAATATGAGTATTAATTATGTCATAAAGCGCATAATTCTCTCTAAAAATGCAGCAAAATTACCGTAAAATTATATATACACTTTAAGCACTTATCAATCTCCGCCATGGTTGAATTGTTGCTTGTCCCTAAGCAACATTTATACCAAAAGTTATTCACAACCTCCTCAGGATAGACATTGGTAGCATCTCAATAGCAAAGTCGATCCTAAGTTAGCCTAAAAGTACAAAAACCATTTAACAAACAGATGAGGAAATGATATTTTCGAAATCATTTGATAGACCACAATGTTAGTTTTGAATCAATCTCCTAAAATCATCAAATACAATTGCATTAACATATAAAACAAATGGAGCCAGTAATTTCGGTAGACCCTTACTATAGTTATGTGGCACTCATCACACACGTGTTTTAAATTGTAAGAAGGTTCCCTCAATTTCTCATTCTATGGACTCACATCTACTATAAGCTTGAGAAGGCTCTCTAATTCGCCATCACTAATATGCAACATATAATGGACAATTATGAGGACTTTATGAGGTTGTAACGGGGCCATAGGTAAAGGTAAAAGGGAACAAATGTTTTAGAAATGTGGAGCTAGAAGCCATAGACTAAGAGCTAAACATTTCCAATACGCTCATACAATAGTCTCCTTCAACCAATACAATTCAACTACAAAATACGTCCCCAAATGAAGAGAAAAAGAGTCGAAAGTCATAAATACTTTTTACAATCCAAACAAGGCCAACACTCTTTTTATTCAATCTTTTTTTTTTTTTTTTCTTGCCTCTCTATTTTTGTGTGTGTGTTTTTTTTTGGTTGCTTTGTTTTCTTCAAAAAAGAGGAAAGAACTTGGTCAAGGAGACCATATTGTTAGATTTATGAGTCTACTTCCACAAGAGGGGGGGTGAATTGTGGTATCTGATTTTCGCGTTATAAGTAATAAACACCCTGACTGAGGTTGTTCTCAGATGACGAACACCCTGTTGACTTGTTTGCAGGGGGTGTTTTCAGATATTGCAAATACGAAAATCACCAAGATAAATGCGGAATTAAAGCACACACAATTTTTACGTGGAAAACACCTCTAGCCCAACTGAGGTGTGAAAAACCACGACCTACCTCGTGTAGGCTTTTAACCACTTCACTATAACCGGGCTTAACTCGTTACAAATGTAACACACCTTGTTACAACTTGCAACCACGTAATCTCCTTCTCAAGGCAGATTACACCACGTCCAAATCTCACGAGATTGGACACGTCCAAAGTCCACACGACTAGGACACACTCACTCACTTTTGACTGATCTGAGATCAAGGTCAAAAACACCTTACTGGGGTGCTTCTCACTAAGGAGATGTAAGGTACAAATGAAGATCCTATTATGCCAATATATTGAAAGCTTGCTTTAAACACAACTTGAACTGGTTTTTCTTTTCTCAAGTGAAGCTCAAAAATTCTTTTCACTAGAAAAACCTCTTTTGAAATTTTGCCTTTTGGGAATGTTGTGTTTCAAGATTTCCTTTTTTGCTTTCTTCTCTCTATCGCTCAGTATGTGTCTCCTTTTCAGTGAAAACGGAGCTGTTTTTAACCATAAATTCCAACGGTCAAAAACCAAGGAGAGGAAAGGAAATCACCTAAGTTTGGAAGGTGATTTTTCAAGAGAAAAAACTCCCAACGGCTAGTGATAAAACATTTCCCAAAATCTAAGGGATTTGTTATCTTAAGAGATAGCCTTTATCTCCTTATAGCCGTGGGTAAGCTTTAAGTAAGGCAACCAGAAATCTTTACCATTTTAAAAACTTTATCACATCCGAAGATATGGGCAGAGAAAATCTTCCAATTTTGGCAAATCTCCCAAAATCTATTTTCCCAAATCTCCCATAATATATTCAAGAAATATATTTTCCAGAAGAATAACATTTGAAAATATTCTGGAGATTTTGGCCAACCGAAATAATAATTTCAAGAATAATCGGGTATGGCCACTTCAGGTCAGAAACACCCTAGGCACCCTGTTTGCAGGGTTGTTCGCAGTCTGGTGTTCTGAAGCACTTAACGCAAATACCGATTCAAGAGATGTTTAAAAAGCTTTTTCAATATTGGCATATTAACAAGAGTCTAAATAAATAAAGCCTATATACCCAAGACTTCTTGTTTGAATCTTGTCCAAGATCCGTAGAGCTGCTGTAAACATCAAGGCTACCTTGTTTGCTGGGGTTGTTCTTTGCATCGCTAGAGAAGCTGCTGGGAACATCAAGGCTACCTTGTTTGTTGGAGTTGTTCTTTGCATTGCTAGAAGAGCTGCTGTGAACATGCCTTACAACCAACTGTAAGATGGCGTTCTTGACTTAATGTAGAATCACCAATTTAAAACCTGTTTTAAGGACTTGTTCTCACATGTAGCAAACCAGTTAACACAGCAAAGATTACAAACACCAGTTAGGCCTGTTTGCAGATCATGTTTGGAGCAACACTACTTGGACACATTTTTACACTTGGATTTGCTATCATCAAAACTTGAATATAATAATTCAACAAATTCCCCCTTTTTGATGATGACAAACCAAGTGACCATATTGACAAAACAACCAGAAAATGACTGCTGATAGGGATTCACGTAAGTCAAGAGCAAGTCAAGAACAGGCTGGTCAGTTCAGATTCATACATGTCAATGTCAATAGGTATCACCTCTTTTTCTTCCCCATTTTGGCATCATTAAAAAGCAATAATAACAAATATATAGGAGAAGGAATAACAAGCAAGAGAAACTGCAAATAGGATTTTCATTAATCAGCCAAGCAGTACAATAAAAAAAACAGAAACAGCCTAGACAATCAGGGAGCAGGGGGTGGTTTCGTCTGCAGGGGAGGAATACTAGGGGCAAGGGTGGATAGAAGAGCAAGTAAGTCTGCATGACGCTTAGCAGAGAGGGCTTGTTCTTTAGCAAGAGCAGCCTTGACAGCAGAGAGCTCATCCTTGAGGCGAGCATTGTCCTCAAGAACAGCCTCTACCTTGGTGGATGGTTGCTCAGAAACAGGTGGTCGAGGTGGTCGACGACCCTGTTTGGAACCGGACCCTTCCCCAAACTCAAAGCCACACCCTAGCAGAGTGTCAATCCCAATTGCATCTATTACTTGGGCCTCCACTCGCCGTGTGAGCACTATTCCAAAGTGCTCAAACACCCTTGTCAGGAGAAACCCATATCCGAGATCATGAGCCCGGGTGGTGTTCGCAATTCGCCCAATGTGGCGAATCATGATTGCCGGAAGATTGATGGGTTTCTCCCTGTCCAATAAGTCGACCAGGCACTGATCAAAAAGGTCGGCTGAGTTTCTCCCTTGACCCCTTGGAATCACGTTCTTAATGACGAACATGAAAAGGAGTTGGTGGGGAGGAATCAGATCACCCTTTTTGACAGAGCAGGGTGTTCTCAGACCCTGTTTGTGACTTAGGCGTTTGGACACTTCCCTCCCCACATACACAGCAAAACCTTGTGAGGGCATTCCCAGAATTTTCCCAAGTGTGGGCGCATCGACCCTGATGCCTTGCCCATTTACAGAACTTGTCACCATCCCTTCGGTGACTCTGCAGTTGGCGTAGAATTCAGCCAACTCAGGCACAGAACACCCCAACTGGGTGTTTGCAAACAACTCAAGCCAGCCTTGGGCTCGAAGCTTGGTCAAAAACACCCCTAGACCCTGTTCCTCCAAAAAACTGACAGACACTACCTTCCCCCTGACAACATTGCGCTTAAGCAACTGCGCATGTTTGTCAGACATAGGGGAGAGAGTGGACTGCTTTGGGCGTTTGGAGGCAGGAACAGAGGTAGTAGCTTTTGGTAGTGGGGCTGTTCTTGGTTTTCTTTTGAGGGGTGGTTTTGCAGGAGAAGACTTCACATCAGGTTTAGTGGTTGTTTTTGGAGGGGCTTGATCTTCAGAGGACTCAGAAAACACCGGTGTCCCCTGTTTGAAGGTGGTGTCTTCAGAGTCAGAACTCGAGAACCCTTCAGTAGAAGAGGAGATCTCTTCGACAATAGGAACTGAGGGTTTAGAGGTTCTGAGGGTTGATTTAAGGACAATTCTCGCAGACTTGCGAGGAGGTTGAGACGGAGGTTCTGAGGGGCGAGACCTTGGTTGTGGTGGTGTTCTTTGCGTTCGAGTGCGCCTAGCCACCATCTTTACCCTTTTCCTCTTCTCTCCAGTTTGAGAGTTGAGAGGAACAGAGTCATCCCCAACAATGGTTTCTGGGTTCTCCAAGAATTGGTCTTGGAGACCCGAAGAGCCAGCACATGCTGCAGAAGGAATGGGACAAGGGATTGTTCCCACATACACCATTAATTCCCAACCAAAGGGGTAGGGAATATCATTCAACCCAAGCCCAACACTTTTGAGGTTTAGCTGAGTGAGATACCCGAAGGTTTTGTAGATAATTGGGCGAGGAGGAGACGAAATTGAGAGTATACTCATGTTGTTACTCTTAGAGATTGATGAAGAAACAGGTTTGGGAGCCATTATCGCAAGGAGGATTTACGGGTTCTGGGAGGTTTTTTGCTAGGGTTTGAAAGCAAGAACAGAGGAGAGAGAGAGAGCAAGATGAAGAGGACAGACGCACGCAAGGCAGTTTTTAAACTCCTCACCTGTCACGAAGGGTTACCTAGGAAACACCTAGAATTTTAGCAGGCAGCAATCAATAATAGCAATGAAGACATACCTGTTCGAGCCGCCTGTTCTTGAGCATGCTTTTCTCATCCCAAGGTCTGTCATGATTACTCTTTCTCCATCTCCCAAGACAGCAGTACATAATCATGAGAGTACACAAACTACATATATTCGCTAAGCACAGACCACAAAAAATTACAAACAAGAGAGAAGAACAGGTATTATAGGGTGTTTTTCGTCAGTTTGATCTACCTCTGAGAACAGGTGTTCTAAGGGTGTTTTCACCAACCCCAGTTCCAGTTTGTTTCTCTCAAACTGATCTCTAGCTAGTGCCTTAGTGAATATATCAGCAATCTGTTTTTCCGTTGAACAAAATTTCATAGAAATTAAGCCTTTTTCCACATTATCTCTTAGGAAATGATGTCGAATGTCAATATGTTTTGTCCTTTTGTGTTGACAAGGGTTTTTGGCAATGTTAATAGCGCTAGTATTATCACAAAAAATAGGAATGCGTCCAGTGTCAACACAAAAATCCTTGAGTTGTTGTCGTATCCACAACAACTGAGCACAACATGAGGCTGCCGCCACATATTCTGCTTCAGCTGTGGACATGGCAACTGAATGTTGCTTCTTGGTAGCCCAAGATACCAAACAAGGTCCAAGAAAGTGAGCCATACCTGAGGTACTCTTTCTATCAACTAGGAAACCTGCATAATCAGCGTCAGCATATCCAACAAGATCAAGATTGCAACCTTTAGGGTACCATAGAGATAAATCAGGTGTATGCTTTAAATATCTTAGTATCCGTTTAACAGCCTTAAGGTGAGTCTCTTTAGGATTAGACTGAAAACGGGCACATAAACCAACACTAAAAACAATATCCGGTCTACTAGCAGTTAGGTATAGGAGTGACCCAATCATGCCCCTATAGAGTTTTTCCTCAACTGAGGGACTCCCATCATCCATAACCAATTTGGTTGAAGGAGAAATGGGCGTGTCTATGGGTTTGGCTGACTCCATCCCAAAACGCTTAAGTAGCTCCTTGATATACTTTTGTTGATGGATCATGGTGCCGTTTGGAGTTTGCTTGATTTGTAAGCCTAAGAAAAAGTTAAGCTCACCCATCATGCTCATCTCAAACTCACTCCTCATCATATTTGAAAATTCATGGCATAAATCATGATGAATTGCACCAAATATAATGTCATCTACATATATTTGGACGATTAATAAATGTTCCCCCTTAGATTTTAGAAACAAGGTATTATCTACCTTACCTCTTCTAAAATCATTTTCAAGTAAAAAGTTTGACAATCGTTCATACCAAGCTCTTGGAGCTTGTTTTAAACCATAAAGCGCTTTGTCAAGTTTAAAAACATAATTTGGAAAATCACCATTTTCAAAACCAGGGGGTTGTTTGACATACACCTCTTCTTTAAGGTATCCATTTAAGAATGCACTTTTCATATCCATTTGATATAGCTTGATCTCCATATGAGCTGCAAAGGCTATTAAGATTCAGATAGCCTCAATTCTTGCAACTGGTGCAAAGGTTTCTTCATAGTCAATTCCTTCTTCTTGATTGTATCCTTGAACCACCAGCCTTGCCTTGTTCCTAGTGACTGTTCCTGACTCATCTAGTTTGTTTCGGAACACCCACTGGGTTCCAATGATTGTTCTTTCTGCAGGTTTAGGAACAAGGTGCCATACTTTGTTTCTTTCAAATTGGTGAAGTTCTTCTTGCATAGCCGTGATCCAATCTGAATCTGCAAGGGCCTCATTCACACTTTTTGGCTCAATGTTAGAAAGAAACGCATAGAAAGCACAAAAATTCTTAAGTTTAGATCTAGTTTGCACTCCAGTATTAATATCTGATAAGATTTGATCAAGAGGGTGCGAACTATGGTGCTTCCATGATCTTGGATTAATTGGATTCACAGACCCATGTTCTAGTCGTATAGGATCAGGTTCAAGAACACCTCCTGATCCTGTTTCAGCGCCTGTTTGCAAGCTGGTTCCTGAGGGATATGGTTCCGAACAGGGTTCAATGGTGTTTCCCCCTGTTTGGTATTCACTTTGCATGCTGTTTTGAGGAACACCTTATGTACCTGTTTTCTCCAAGGCGTTCTCACCTGGTTTCTCATGGATCAACAATTCTTTTTGGACAAGACCTAATTCAAATTCTTCTTCCTGTGCATCATTCTTATTCACAGTATTAGTTTCATCAAAAAGCACATGCACACTCTCCTCAACACACAAGGTTCTTTTGTTAAAGACTTTGTATGCCTTGCTGTGAGAAGAATAACCAATAAATATTGCCTCATCACTCCTAGGATCGAACTTTCCCAAGGCATCCTTTCCATTATTATGCACAAAACATTTACAACCAAAAGTTCTCAAGTGCATAATATTAGGTTTTCTGCCTTTGAAGAGTTCATAAGGAGTTTTGTTCAACATGGGTCTGATCATACATCTATTCATAATATAGCACGATGTGTTCAAAGCTTCTGCCCAAAAGATCCTAGGAAGACCACTAGCAACAAGCATTGTTCTAGTCATATCTTCTAGGGTACGATTTTTACGCTCAACCACCCCATTCTGTTGGGGTGTTCTTGGAGCCGAGAAGTTGTGATCAACACCATGCATATTACAAAAATTTGTAAAATTTACATTTTCAAATTCAGTACCATGATCAGACCTCAAGCTAACCAATGAGTGTCCTACTCTCTTTTCAACCCTTTTTAGAAAAGCAATAAAGTTTTCAAACGTTTCATCCTTGGAAGCCAAGAACAGGGTCCAAGTAAATCGAGAGTAGTCATCCACTATGACAAGCACATACCTCTTCCCACCTCTACTTACTATCCTCATGGGACCACATAGATCAATGTGTAATAATTCAAGAGGTCGGGTAGTGCTTACATACTTTTTAGATTTTAAGGAAGATCTGACTTGTTTTCCTTTTGCACAAGCTTCACATACCTTGTCATCATTATACTTGATGGAAGGTAGTCCAACAACCAAGTCCTTGGAAACAAGTTTGTTTAGCAAGGACAGGCTTGCATGACCTAGTCTCTTGTGCCATAGCATTATATCATCATTTAATGCATTTAAACAAGTCAGATTATTTTGTGGAAGAGTGGAAATACTAACTTTATAAACATTTTGACATCGCTTCCCCCTCAACACAACATCTCCTGTGTCGTCATTCACAACCAAGCAACGTGTTTTTGAAAACAGTACTAGGTTGTTCTTGTCACACAGTTGGGACACACTTAGCAAATTGTGCTTTAACCCATCAACTAAGTGCACATTATCAATTGAGTGGGAGAGAGTTTTACCAATATTACCTATACCGACAATTGTCCCAGACTTGCCATTTCCAAATGCTACACTCCCACCATTTAGAGCTGTAAGTGAGAGAAAATTTGATCTTTCACCAGTCATGTGCCGTGAACACCCACTATCGACATACCACAACTGCTTGTTTTCAAGGGTGTTTGTGGGGTTGTTCATAAGGTTGTTTTCTCTCACTTCAGCCTGCAAAACAAATCACGGGTTAGTTTTGGGAACCCAGATCCACTTGGGTCCCATTCTTTTAGACAAATAAATCTCATCTTTTCTAATCCAGATTTGTTTCACATGCTTTTCATTCTTTTCATTGGCATGTTTTCTTAAAGGGCAGGTGTATCTATAATGACCCGTTTTCCCACAATGAAAGCAAACAATATTTTCAGGTAATCCAACATACTTCCTATGTATGGGATAAACGGTCCGTTTAGGCTTATAACCAAGTCCCTTTCTGTTTCGACTGTGGTGAGTGTTTAACCAATCAAGGGCTTGTGAGGACTTGTTCCAACGCTTGGTCGTGGTAAGTTCGGTTTCCAGTTTTTCTATATTAGCATACAAGCTCTTGTTCTCTTTGAGCAAGTCTTCAATCATTCCTTCCACCTCAAAGAGTTTTTCTTCTACTTGAGTATAATCTCCTTCTTTTATAAAGAGATTTTCTTTGAGCATGTTAATATTTTCATGTAAACCAAGTTTTTCATTTTTAAGAATTTCATTTTCAAGCTCTAGGTCATGAACTTCTCTTTTTAGATCCGCACAGGTGTCTAACACATTATATAGAAGTTCTTCTAAAGTAGCTTTGTTAAGACCATGTACCTTGTTCTTGAGATCTGAGAGGCTGATTGTTGATTCATCACTTGAATCTGAATCACTTTGTGCCATCAGTGCTACACCCTCTTCTTCAGCTTCAGATTCTCCTTCATCTTCAGAGGAATCTCCCCAAGCAGCCAGCATAGCTTTCGAGAATCGCTTGCCCAGATTGTTGACAGGGTGTTTTCGACCCTGTTTTCGAGGTTGTTCGGGCATCAGATCTTCTCGAAGCAGAGGGCAGTTTTTGACTAAGTGATCTGGTTTGCCGCACTTGAAACACCCTATAGGTTGATCTTTGGGGGTGTTTTTGGACTTACTCAATTCTTTTCTTTTGTTGTTCTCCTTGACCTTTTTGAAGAATTTCTTGAATTTTCTGGACATTAGGGCCATATCTTCATCTTGAAGGTCAGAGTCAGTGTCCTCATGTGCTTTCAAGGTAAGCCCACGATCCTTCTTTTGCTCCTCTTTCTGTTGTGAGTTTTTCCGGAGTTCATAGGTTTGGAGATTACCAATCAACTCATCAAGGGTGATTTTGTTCATGTCTTTAGCCTCTTGGATGGCTGTTGCTTTGGCCTCCCACGTACGAGGTAGAATTCTAAGGATCTTCCTCACCAACTCTTCAGTGGTGAAGGATTTTCCCAAGGATTTTAACTCGTTCGTTATGTGGGTAAACCGTGTATACATATCCATTATAGTCTCACGATCACCCATATCAAACAACTCATATTGTCACATAAGTAGCTCAAATCTAGATTGTTTAACTTGACTCGTACCTTCATGAGCAACTTGCAAGGCGTTCCAGATAGCTTGGGCTGATTCACACTCAGAGATGCGAGTGTATTCATCGGGTCCTAGGCTAAAATAGAGTAGCTTCTTGGCCTTTGCATTTTTCTCCATTTTCTTGTAATCTTCAGAGTCAAAATCTTTCGGTTCCTTGGAAACTTTCTTGCCATCTTCAAGTATTTTGTAGGGAACAAGGGGCCCGTTCTTGATGAGCATCCATAACTCATAGTCTTCTGCCTAAATGTAGTTCTCCATCCTGTTCTTCCACCAACTATAATGTTGGCCGTTGAAATAGGGTGGACGAGTGATGGATTGTCCTTCAAGAATGCCTTGTGGTGTACTCATTTTCAGAATCTCTCAAGGTGTTAGCCTTGTTGTGAGAGAACCTGCTCTGATACCACTTGTTAGATTTATGAGTCTACTTCCACAAGAGGGGGGGTGAATTGTGGTGTCTGATTTTCGCGTTATGAGTAATAAACACCCTGACTGAGGTTGTTCTCAGATGACGAACACCCTGTTGACTTGTTTGCAGGGGGTGTTTTCAGATATTGCAAATACGAAAATCACCAAGATAAATGCGGAATTAAAGCACACACAATTTTTACGTGGAAAACACCTCTAGCCCAACTGAGGTGTGAAAAACCACGACCTACCTCGTGTAGGCTTTTAACCACTTCACTATAACCGGGCTTAACTCGTTACAAATGTAACACACCTTGTTACAACTTGCAACCACGTAATCTCCTTCTCAAGGCAGATTACACCACGTCCAAATCTCACCAGATTGGACACGTCCAAAGTCCACACGACTAGGACACACTCACTCACTTTTGACTGATCTGAGATCAAGGTCAAAAACACCTTACTGGGGTGCTTCTCACTAAGCAGATGTAAGGTACAAATGAAGATCCTATTATGCCAATATATTGAAAGCTTGCTTTAAACACAACTTGAACTGGTTTTTCTTTTCTCAAGTGAAGCTCAAAAATTCTTTTCACTAGAAAAACCTCTTTTGAAATTTTGCCTTTTGGGAATGTTGTGTTTCAAGATTTCCTTTTTTGCTTTCTTCTCTCTATCGCTCAGTATGTGTCTCCTTTTCAGTGAAAACGGAGCTGTTTTTAACCATAAATTCCAACGGTCAAAAACCAAGGAGAGGAAAGGAAATCACCTAAGTTTGGAAGGTGATTTTTCAAGAGAAAAAACTCCCAACGGCTAGTGATAAAACATTTCCCAAAATCTAAGGGATTTGTTATCTTAAGAGATAGCCTTTATCTCCTTATAGCCGTGGGTAAGCTTTAAGTAAGGCAACCAGAAATCTTTACCATTTTAAAAACTTTATCACATCCGAAGATATGGGCAGAGAAAATCTTCCAATTTTGGCAAATCTCCCAAAATCTATTTTCCCAAATCTCCCATAATATATTCAAGAAATATATTTTCCAGAAGAATAACATTTGAAAATATTCTGGAGATTTTGGCCAACCGAAATAATAATTTCAAGAATAATCGGGTATGGCCACTTCAGGTCAGAAACACCCTAGGCACCCTGTTTGCAGGGTTGTTCGCAGTCTGGTGTTCTGAAGCACTTAACGCAAATACCGATTCAAGAGATGTTTAAAAAGCTTTTTCAATATTGGCATATTAACAAGAGTCTAAATAAATAAAGCCTATATACCCAAGACTTCTTGTTTGAATCTTGTCCAAGATCCGTAGAGCTGCTGTAAACATCAAGGCTACCTTGTTTGCTGGGGTTGTTCTTTGCATCGCTAGAGAAGCTGCTGGGAACATCAAGGCTACCTTGTTTGTTGGAGTTGTTCTTTGCATTGCTAGAAGAGCTGCTGTGAACATGCCTTACAACCAACTGTAAGATGGCGTTCTTGACTTAATGTAGAATCACCAATTTAAAACCTGTTTTAAGGACTTGTTCTCACATGTAGCAAACCAGTTAACACAGCAAAGATTACAAACACCAGTTAGGCCTGTTTGCAGATCATGTTTGGAGCAACACTACTTGGACACATTTTTACACTTGGATTTGCTATCATCAAAACTTGAATATAATAATTCAACACATATCAAACTTTGAATTTCAACTCTTCTCTAATCTTTGCACAATAAGACTAGGGATTTCATATTTATGACATAAGAACACAAATCCCTTCACCAAACAACCAACCAAATCCCCCGGAAAGAATCTCAATTACGCGTTACTGACTCCTAATTGAAACGCTTATCTAGTCCTGGCTTAAGGGTTAGATAAATGCTTGGCCAAAGGTGATATATGGATATATGCTCAAAGGGGCTAGCAAGGGATATGTATTGCATAACAACAGTGGCTATTTGGCCTTTTGGGTTAACAAGACGAAGAATGCCTCAATCATGTTGCCTAAAAATGCATATGCGAAATATGATCTTGAATGAGAGTCAAAGCAAGTTCTAGAAAAATGATGTCGAGGAACAGTCACGTATGAATTGACAAGAGTCTAAATTGATAAATTAATCTTTAAAGGCTCAAAGCCTCAAGGGCCATCTACCAAAGAAGTCTACCTAGTCTACAAAGATCATCCTCAGAGGATTTTTCTCTTTTGTTTCATTTTTTTCATTTTTTTTTGTTTTGTACTTCTAATCTAAAGTGAAAAGAAACCTAAATGTACTATGAAAAGAAACTATGAAAAGCTAAAATGCAACCTAAAGTGAACCCAACTGTACTTCTAATATGCTCTAAAATTAAAACCCACAATGTAACTCTAAATGTAAGCATGAACAATATATACAAGACATACACAAGCACACACTAATCTATTTCAGGCACTAGACACCATCAAATACTGATTAACTCCCCCATGCTTGAACAAAACATTATCCTCAATGTGTGCACAGAGTAGAAAAGGGAAGGGGGAGCAACAAAAAGTAATCGAGAGGGAGGTGGGGAAGGAGGGTGAGGTGGTTGACCATAAGAGATATATGCCGATCGCGCCAAGTCTCTAAACAAGCCTTATAATCCTAAAAGCATTGGGTCTAGGTAGTAAGCATCCTACGGAGCTTGTCATGTCACTCTAGGACAAAGTCACGAAGATTGCGTTCTCAGAAGCAACATATGCTCGAAGGAACACTTGCTTCTCTTGGATGGACCTAAGGGTGGCTTGGAGGTCGGCATATTCATGGGGGGTGGTTGGCAAGAAGAAATAGGTTCGACCTGAGAAGTAAATGGGGGGTGGAGAAGGTGTGGGTTGAACAACCTCGGCATCACCAGGTACTCAGTAAATGTTAGCTCAGTGAAGTACGGTGGTTCGATAAACATTAGGAAGTGGAAAAATTCGATCCCCAAGGTAAATCCAGCACAAATGTCCAGCCTCTATTTTACAAAAGTTCATTATCCCAAAAGCGGCTTGTACCCAGATACTAGATCCTCAAGGTTGGGTTCAACACCTAAAAATCTAGCAATGGTTGTGAAGACACCACCAATGACTATCCTACCCTTAGTGCTTACAGCAACACTATATAACTGTCGGGGCAAGAACGCCCCAAGATCAAGTTGAACACCAACAGGTATACAGGATAGAAAATATAATGCAGATAATTTCAGAACATTCAGACTATCATCCCCAGCAAAGAAGCAACAACCAAGAATGCACTGAGCTACCCGAATGCAAGGGTTCCTAATGTAGGTGCGCTTGGAAGAACTAGTACTGTACCTACCACTCCCTGAAAGCTCACCATAAAAGGCATTTGGGTTGAATTCTCGAGGGACTTGACAGTTTGATAAATTTATTTTAGTTGGAAAACCAAATATACTAATGAAGGTACCTAGGTTCAACTCATAAAATTGCCCTTGCAAATAAAAGGAAATGTACCCTGCTTGACATGGAGGCCCTTGAGTGACCTCAACATGCAAAGTACTTAGGAATTCTAAGGTAAGGTCTCAATATGTATGTTCCTTCATCTCAATAAAATGGCCCATGCCCCCCCCCCCGTGCAAACAACCATCGTCTATCATCTAAAATCCTGAACGACCTAACAATTCACCATCATAGTAATGAGTTGCCACAACTATACATTCATTCAAGCAAGTATATCCAGCAACATGGTCGGAGTTAATTAAACCAAGAGGAGGAGGAATTTTACCTTGGGCTCGAGCATTGGTGGAAGTTCGGGAGGTCCGTCGAGGGTGGGATGGTGCTTGGCTAGATGTTCCCACTTCCTTGATGCTCCTTTATCTCTTGGTGGGTGCTGTTGATGCAAAATATAAGAAAAATTGAAGCAAAAGCCTAAAAAAATAAGATGTAAGAAGGGAAAATAAAAAAATTAAGTGAAAAAGAGGAAGGATTAGAGAGAGAAGAAGATGGTTATGGAGGATGGGTGAAGTTGAGATGAGGTTGGAGAAGAAATGGTGGAAAGAGGTAAAATTTGTTGGAGAAAGTGAAGGATTAAGAGAAAAGGGAATATTTTCAGTGAAAATAGGAAGAAATTACATTGAGAAGAAAGGTGCAATAATGGAGGTTTTTGAGAGAGAAAGAGGGAAGTAGAAAGAGAGTGCGTCGAGGTAGAAAATGAAAGTAGGGAAAGGGAAGGGTCATTGCAGTCAAAACCCCTGACTTGGCCCGCAGTAGACCACCACGGTTAGACCGTGGTGTCTGCTGGACATCGTTTTTTTCCAAATTTTTTCTGGGTGGGCACGCCACGGGCCGTATTTGGGTAATATGGATTGTGGTGCCCATCATTTTTTGTCTTCCTTTTTCTTATGTTTTCTTCTCTTCTCTTTTTCTCTTTTTTCTTTTTCCTCTCTCTTTTTTCTATTTTCACTCTTTTTTTATGAAAAATTACCTAAAAAGGGAATCAAAGCTATAAAAGGAGCTTGGGTTGTCTCCCAAGGAGCACTCTTTTAAGGTCAAGAGCTTGAGTACGCTTTTATGTGCGGTCAGGATCGGTAAGAGTATGGACAACAACTTTGTCAATAGGGTCACCCACAAGATAGGGCTTGAGCCATTGTCCATTTACTTTAAATGTACAGGTGGATTCACTCCATATAGCCATTGCGCCATAAGGATGAAATTTGATGACTTGAAAGGTCTCGACCACCGAGATCTAAAATTGCCTAGAAATAATTTCAGCTTATAATTGAACAGAAGGACCATGTTACCTGCCTCAAATATCTTCTTCAAAATGTCTTATCATGCCACTTCTTGGTCCTTTCTTTTTAAATGCAGGAGCTCTTGTAACCCTCTAATCTAAGCCCATTAAGTTCACATAATTGCAAAGCCCGCTTCTCACCGGCCACCTTAAGATCAAAATTGAGCATCTTAGTTGCGCCATAAGCTTTGTGTTCCAACTCGACCGGCAAATGACAAGACTTTTAAAATACTAAGCAGTGTGGGGTAGTGCCTAAAAGAATCTTATAAGCAGTTTGGTAGGCCCAAAAAGCATCGTAAAGTTTCGTAGACCAATGTTTTCGGGATCTATCCACCATCTTTTCTAAAATACTCTTCAATTCCCTGTTAGATAACTCAACCTGGCCATCCGTTTGGGGATGATAGGGTGTAATGACTTTGTGAAAGACCTCATACTTTCTTTAAAAGTGACTCGAGTGGGTTGCTGCAAAAGTGAGTCCCATTGTCACTTAAAAGAGCTCTTGGTTTGCCAAATCTAGTAAAAATATTTTTCCAGAGGAACTTTATGACAACCTTGGAATGATTGGTTAGGGTGGCAATGGCTTCCAGCCACTTAGAAACATAGTCAAAAGCAACGAGGATGTAGAGATTGTTACGGAAAGGAGGAAATGGTCCCATGAAGTCAATCCCCCATATGTTAAATAGCTTCACCTCAAGAATGCCACTTTGAGGCATCCTGTGTCACTTGGAGATGTTTCCCATTCTTTGACATCTGTAACAAGTCATGACAAATTTTCTTACGTCTTTGAAGAGAATGGGCTAATAGAAACCCACTTGGAGTACCTTTGTAATAGTCTTTTTCGGGCCAAAATGTCCACCATAAGTCGAGGCATGACAGTGGTGTAGGACACTATGAACTTTATCATCCGGTAAACATCTTCTATATATCCCATCTCTACACAGTTTGTAGAGGAGAGGTTCCTCCCACACATAATATTTGGCATCAGAAAAGAATTTCTTCCTCTGTTGATAAGATAACCTAGGTGGCAACACCCCACACTCCTTGAAATTCACAAAATTAGCATACCATGGGGTGGGTTGGTGAGAAATGGCAAGTAGCTGATCATATGGGAAAGAATCATCAATTGGGAGCTCTTCACTAGGAGCGACCTCAGGGCCTAAGCGGGATATATGATCCGCCACCACATTCTCCATTCCCACTTGTCTTGATCTCTAAATTGAATTCTTGAAGGAGAAGAACCCATCAGATGAGGTCGGGTTTTGAGTCGGTCTTCTTCATTAGGTGCTTTAGAGCAGCATGATCAGTGAAAGCAATGACCTTGGAGTTTATCAAGTAAGGTTGGAATTTTTCTAAGGCAAACACTACTGCTAGGAACTCCTTCTCTATCATGGCATAATTGATTTGAGCCTCATCAAGATTCTGGCTCACATAGTGAATAACATATGGCTTGTGTCCTTCCTTTGGCCTAGAACTGTCGCCACTGCATAATCGCTCACATCACACATCACCTCAAAAGGGAGCCCCCAATCCAGGGCTTGCATCATTGGAGCTACAATCAATGCCTCTTTTATCTTGAGAAAAACACTTAAGCATTCTTCCTTAAAATCAAAAGGCACATCCTTGACAAGCAAATGGGTGAGTGGTTTTGCAATTTTTGAAAAATCTTTAGTGAACCATCGATAATAGCCAACATGTCTAAGAAAAGTCCTCACACCTTTTACAGAAATAGGCGGGGGTAATTTTTCAATCCCCTCCACCTTTGCTTTGTCAAGCTCAATGCCCTTATGAGAGATAATACGACCTAAGACAACCCCTTCTTATACCATAAAATGCCACTTTTTCCAGTTCAGGACCAAATTTGTTTCTTCACACCCTTGCAAGACCTTGGCCAACTTATTCAAGCAGTGGTCAAATGTTGCACCATACACCGAAAAATTGTCCATAAAGACTTCCATTATGTCCTCAATAAAATCACCGAAAATGGGCATCATACAGCGTTGGAAAGTAGTGGGGGCATTACATAGCTCAAATGACATTCTCCTATAAGAAAATGTACCATAGGGACAAGTAAGGTGGTCTTTTCTTGATCACTAGGATAAATAGGGATTTAAAAGAAACTCGAATACCCATCTAAGTAACAAAAATATGAATTTATAGCCAATCTTTCAAGCATTTGGTCTGTAAAGGGAAGGGAAAAATGATAATTTGGAGGGCCGAGAGCTAAAGATGATTAGCAAAACCAGATGATTTAGGACCGAAGGAAGGAAGAAGGCGAGACTTTCTGACGTCTACTGGTCGCGGCCCACCCCACTATCCATCCCATGCAACAACCCTGAACTCAAGAACAGAGGGAGATATCGACGGTGATTGAGAGAGAAGGAGAGTAGGAGCTGGCGTGGGCAACGGTGAATCGACGCCACGCCGACCGATGTGTTGGCCACCCCCACGCCTGTGACTGGCTGAGATCTCCTTCGCAGCTCGCTAAAATTAGAAGAAGAGAGAGAAAGACTGCATAAAAGAGCGAGGGGAGCGAGATGGAGCTCGAGGCATTACAATTGGGCGCGATTCTAGTGACCGGGCATGATTCCGGCGACCATTGGGGGTAAGTAGCAGTGCTTCAGGAGGGTTAACGAATTGAGCGGAATAGGCTCTGGGTAGGCTGGTTCGAAGATGGCATTTGGGTGGAAATTAGGAAGTGAATTCTGGGTTCCTCAACATCCACAACGACTCCCAAATGCCCTTGGAACGGGCCCTAAGCTCGAAGTCCAGGTGGCTGGTTCCTAATGCCGAAACCTATTACTAATTTTCAGGTTTTTTTGAAATATTTATGATAGCTAATTTGGTAGTTAGGTTGAAACTATAATGAGTTGAGAAATTGAAAGTAGTTGGTGAATCATTTGGGTTGAACTGAGTGGTTTTGAGGACTGTTGTGGTCGGTGCTGTGAGGAGGGAGTTGAGTTGTGTTGAAATTTGTGAATTTACGAAGTGTAATTTCGTGATCTGATGCCATGTATTGCTTGTTATTTTCCTGAATCTGGTTGTAGCACGTTGTTTAATTGAGTTGTGGTTTGCTAGCCCTTGATTCAACTGTTTACTATGCTGGTATATTGTGACTGAATTCCACGTCTAAGTACTGTGATTTTGGCGATGTCAGATTTCTTGTTTTGTTTAAAGGCCTCGTGTTGAATAATTTATGAATGGGAAGTCATTCTGATTGAAGCTCGCTTAATTCACTTTAAGCATGTACTACCCTTCTCACCGTAATGCTTTTGAATGATTACATTCTTCATGTAATTGGTTTACGAGTAGTTTGTTCGCTGCAATGACTAAGGCAATGCCTTAATTACTTAAATAAGTGACTTGAATGTTTAACAGCCCCTTAGCTAATTGTGAAGTTACTTAAATGGGTCATCATGTTCTAAACAACGCGAATTATAAATGAATATGTTGTGATATGCTTAAAGACGTTTGTTAATAAGTATGTATGCGAATTACCATGATATAACAAGCATGTTGAGTTGTGTGATTAGTAGAGATTGTACACCATTCATTTGAAGGATACTCTTAAGCGAAACTAACTATAAATGACTTGTAGTCATGTAAGCTTTTAGGTCAAGTTTTAATGAGATTTCCTTTGACAAATGAATGTGCATTTGGCCATTAACTCATTCAGAAGTATAATGTCACAAGATGAATGGTTGTATGCTTTTCATGGTTTGTGATAAAATGAAAGTTTTAACATAGATGCATTTAGAGGTAAAGTGCATCTAAAATGTTTTGGGCTAGGAGAATGGTGCTATATACATATAATGATTAGGGAGAGTGCCCTGGTCACGGGAACCCTAATACCTAGCGAAATAGACCCAGAAGTGGGAACCCTAGAAGACCCTGATGAGGATGATATGCTGCCCAGGGAGTAGACCCAGAAGTGGGAAACCTGGAACATCCTAACGGGGATAATATGAAATGTGAGTGACGATCTCACTGATACAATGGAACGTGAGTGACGGCGTTGCCTGTACCTAGCACAAATATGCGATTCTGATGCCTATGAAAATGATTTCGTGCGTGTCATGTGATGTGAATGTCTCATTTAAGGGTAATGTTGGTGTAAAGATTTAAAAAGGTGCAAATTTTCATGAAAAGCGTTTTATTAAGCTTTCAGCTATCTGCCAAGTGCTTAACAACAGTTTTGTGAGAACTCCTATTGGTTTAAAAGACATGCATTAACCATACTCTCTTGCAAAAGAAGTTTCACGGGGCCATTATGCTCTAATGTTAGGCGATAATTTGTCGCATTTTACATGCCTTTTTCGCCTAATCTTAGCTCGTATAATAATGTAATCTTTAGAGTTTTTCTTGTTTTATTTAGTGTTCTTTGAGATTTTTACTTGTTTTGTCTATTCTTGCAGGTAATAAGTTGAACCAAACAATTACCGCGAAAACGGGCGAAAAAGGGTCAAAACAGGCAAAAAGACGAAAAAACGGGAGCCATCCGGCAGAGCCGGCCAGCAATGTGGCACGCCCACACCGTGCCACATGGAACAGTGGGGCCGTGCCACATAGGCACGGTCGTGCCTCCCCCCTGTTCGCCGTTCACTTGGGTTTTTCTGTTTAACCCTCCTTCGTGCGTTTTCGTAGGGGGGTCGCTGAGGTATTCTCTCTGGCGCTTCTTAGGTTAGATTATAGGTTAGTTTATCAAATAAAACCTCAATAGGAGGATTAGTTTAGGATTGAAGATTGTAATGTTGGATTCAACTTTTGGATTTCAAGTTCCTTCATCAATTGAAGACTAAGTTTTCTTCCCCTTTCTCCATTTATTTCATGGTTATTCTTGTTTATGTTTTGTTGGTTTAATTCTTGTGTTTGATTTGTTTAAGTTTTTAGGATTAGTTTTCATTGTTGATTCATGTTAACTAGTTGCTTAGAATTGTTTTATTTCATTCTCTTTGTTTTGTTCTTCAAGTTTATGTTCTTAGTTGTTAATTTGGGTTTTTGTGTTTTGTTGATGTTTAGTTGTTAGTTTGTGTTGATTTGGATTGTGATTAGCCTCTTGATGGCCAATTGATCTTGTTTTAGGCCTAACCATACCGAATCTATGCCTAGAACTTAGAGTCCTTGTTTGGTATCTTGGGCTACCAAGAAGCAACATTCAGTTGCCATGTCCACAGCAGAAGCTGAATATGTTGCAGCAGCTTCATATTGTGCTCAATTATTGTGGATAAGACAACAGCTTAAGGATTTTTGTGTTGACATTGGATGCATTCCTATTTTTTGTGATAACACAAGTGCAATTAATATTGCCAAAAATCCATGTCAACACAAAAGGACAAAACATATTGACATTCGACATCATTTCTTGAGAGATACTGTTAAAAAGGGTTTAATTTCTATGAATTTTTGCTCAACGGAAAATCAAATTGCTGATATATTCATTAAGGTCGTAGCTAGAGATCAATTTGAGAGAAACAGGCTGGAGTTGGGGTTGGTAAAAACACCCTGAGAACACCTGTTCTCAGAGGTTGATCAAAGTTGACAAAAACACCCCATAATACCTGTTCCTTTCCCTTGTTTGAAATTCTTCTTATTAAATCAGTGGCTTTTGATTGAAGAATATGTGTAGTCTTGTGAGCCAATGTGACGTTATACTGCTATCTTGGGAGATGGAGAAAGAGTAATCATGACACATCTTGAAAAAGGAGAAGCATGTTCAAGAACAGGCGGCTCGATCAGGTGCGCATTGATTGTTATTGATGTATGCTGCTTGCTCAACTTCTAGGTATTCCCTAGGTGACCTTTCTTAACGGGTGAGGAGTTTAAAAACCTCTTGCGTGCGTCTTCCCCGTCCTGCTCTCTCTCTTTCTACTCTGTTCTTGCTTTCAAACCCTAGCAAAACCCTCAAAACCCGAAAATCTCTCTTGCATTAATGGCTCCCAAACCCGATTCCCCATTACTCTCTGGGAACAGCAGCATGATTATCTCTTCAATTTCGGCACCTCCTCGCCCAATTACCCACACAACTTTCGGGTATCTTACTCAGATAAACCTCAAAACAATTGGGCTTGATTTGTGCGATATTCCCTACTCCTTTGGTTGGGAGTTAGTGGTGTATGTGGGGACAATCCCTTGTCCCACTTCTTCTGCAACAAATGCTGGTTCTTCGGGTCTCCAAAACAAATTCTTGGAGAACCCAGAAACCACCATCGAGGATTTTGAACCCTATTCTTCTGCGCTTTTCCCGGAAACAACTCGGAGAACAGGGGATGTGTTCATTGATGATCTGTTCACGGATCTGAAGGAGGACTTTGTTCCTCTAGTCTCTCAGACTGGAGATAAGAGAAAAAGGGTAAAGATGGTGGCTAGATGCACCCGAACTCCAAGAACACGACCACCATCAAGTTCTCACCCCTCTCTAACTCCCTCTTCTCCTCCTTCTCAACCTTCTCGCAAATCTGCGAGAATTGGTTCTAGATCGACCCCCAGATACTCTAAACCCTCTGCACCTATCATCGAGGAGATTTCCTCGTCTTCTGAAGGGTTCTCGAGTTCTGACTCTGAAGACACCACCTTCAAACAGGGGACACCGGTGTTTTCCGAGTCCTCTGAAGAACAAACCCCTCCAAAATCAGCCACTAAACCTGCTGTGAAGCTCTCACCTGCAAAAACACCCCTCAAGCGAAAGCCCAGAACAGCCCCCCTACCAAAAGCTACCACCTCTGTTCCTGCTTCCAAACGCCCAAAGCAGTTCACTCCCTCCCCTATGTCTGACAGACATGCGCAGTTGCTTAAGCGCAATGTCGTCAGGGGGAAGGTAGTGTCTGTAAGCTTTTTTGCGGAACAAGGTCTGGGGGTGTTCTTGACCAAGCTTCGCACCCAAGGCTGGCTTGACTTGTTTGCAAACACCCAGTTGGGGTGTTCTTTGCCTGAGTTGGCCGAGTTTTACGCCAACTGCAAAGTCACCGAAGGAGTGGTGACCAGCGCAGTGAATGGGCAAAGCATCAAGATTGATGCGCCCACACTTGGGAAACTTCTGGGAATACCCTCACAAGGATTTGATGTGTATGTGAGGGAGGGCAAAACTGCCCTGGAACCAACCAGGCTCCTCGAGGTGTCAAAACGCCTCAGTCACAAACAGGGTCTGAAAATACCCTCCTTTGTAAAGAAGGGTGATCTGATCCCTCACCACCAACTCCTTTTCATGTTCGTCATTAAGAACGTGATTCCAAGGGGTCAAGGGAGAAATTCAGCAGACCTGTTTGATCAGTGCCTGGTCGACCTACTGGATAGGGAGGAACCAATTAACCTTCCGGCTATCATGATTCACCACATTGGGCGAATTGCGAACACCACCCGGGCACATGATCTCGGATATGGGTTTCTTCTGTCAAGGGTGTTTGAGCACTTTGGGATAGTGCTCACAAGGAGAGTAGCCGCCCAAACCATTGATGAATTCGGGGTTGATACCCTGCTTGGGTGTGGCTATGAGATTGGCGGATCAGTTTCCAAACAGGGTCGTTGACCACCTCGACCACCTGTTTCTGAGCAACCCTCCATCAAGGTTGAGGCTGTTCTTGAGGACAATACTCGTCTCAAGGATGAGCTCTCAGCTGTCAAGGCTGCTCCTGCTGCGGAACAAGCCCTCTCTGCCAAGCGTCATGAAGACTTGCTTGCTCTTCTCTCCACCCTTGCCCCTAGCATTCCTCCTCTGCAATCGCAACCACCCCCTGCTCCCTGATTGTCTCGGCTTTTTTTTTTATGTTTCTTTGTTTTTGTTTTTGTTTTTTTTGTTGCAATTGTACTGCCTTGATTATTAATGAAATATCTACTTGCAGTCTCTCTTGCTTGTTGTCCTTTATGATTTACACGCTTTATACTATGTTGTTCCTCTTCTTACCTATGTTGTTCTTTCTTTTTAATGATGCCAAAAGGGGGAAGAAGAGTGAAAAACCTATTGACTATGGACAAAACCTAGCTTTGACTTACGTGGATCCCTATCAGCATTTATTTATTTTTGTTTGTTTTGTCAATATGGTCACTTGGTTTGTCATCATCAAAATGGGGGAACTTGTTGAGTTATTATTTTTAAGTTTTGATGATAACAAATCCAAGTGTAAAAATCTGTCCAAGTAATGTTGCTCCAAACACGTTCTCCAAACAGGCCTAACTGATGGTTGTAATCTTTATTGTATTAACTGGTTTGCTACATGTGAGAACAATTCTTAAGAACAGGTCTCATACCTTGATGGCTCACGATCAAGTTAAGAACATCACCTCGATGAGTTGATTATATGTGAAGATCAGTTTCTGAACTCTAGCAATGCAAAGAACAACCCCAGCAAACAAGGTGGCCTTGGTGTTCACAGCAGCTCTGCAAATCTTGGACAAGATGACTGGTTCAAAACAAGAAGTCTTGGGTATATAGGTTTTATTTATTTAGACTCTTGTTAATATGCCAATATTGAAAATGCTTTTTAAACACCTCTTGAATCGGTATTTGCGCTAAGTGCTTCAGAACACCAGTCGCGAACAACCCTGCAAACAGGGTGCCTAGGGTGTTTCTGAATTAAAGTGGCCATACCCGGTTATCTTTGAAAATTCATTTCGGTTGGCCAAGATCGCCAGAATAATTTCTTTAAACTCCAAGTTTGCTATTTTTCTGGAAAGGATATTTTTCTGAAAATATTGTGGGAGATTTGCGAAAATAGGAGATTTGCCAAAACTAAAAAGATTTCCTTTTTCCCATATTTTCGGCTTTGATAAGTATTCAAAAAACTGAAGAGATTTCTGGTCGCTTCTTTAAATCCTCTTCACGGCTATGGGAAGATAAGGGTTATCTCTTAAGATAACAAATCCCTTATAACTTGAAAAGAACTTGTCAGTAGCCGTTGGGAGTATTTTTCTTGAAAATCATTTTCCAAACTTAGGTGATTCTCCTTGGTTCTTGACCGTTGGTTTTGTGGTGCATAAAACCGCAGCTCTTTCGTCCCCACAACATACACACACAGACAGAAAGAAAAGCAAAGAGTGAAAACTGAGAAACACACAACATATGCAAAAGGGAAATTTCAAAAAGTTGTTTTTCTAGAGGAATTTTGAGCTACTCTTGAGAAAAGTAAAACCAACTTAAGTTGTGTATAAACTGAGCTTTCAATATATTGGCATACTAGGACTTCATTGTACCTTACATCTTCTTAAGTCAGAAGCACCCGGTAAGGTGTTTTGTAACCCTTATCTTGAATCAGAAAAGTGAGTGAGTGGTCCTTAGTCGTGTGGACTTTGGACGTGTCCAATCTGGTGAGATTTGGACGTGGTGTAATCTGCCTTAGAGAAGGAGGTTACGTGGTTGCAAGGTTGTAACAAGGTGTGTTACATTTGTAACGAGTTAAGCCCGGTTTAGTGAAGTGGTTAAATCCTATATGACGTAGGTCGTGGTTTTTCACACCTCAGTTGGGCTAGAGGTGTTTTCCACGTAAAAATTGTGTGTGCTTTAATTTCCGTATTTATCTTGGTGATTTTCGCATTTGCAATACTTGAGAACACCCTCTGCAAACAAGTCACAGGGGTGTTTGTTACTCACAACGCGAAAATCAGACACGACAATTCACCCCCCCTCTTGTGGTAGAATACTCGCGATCTCAACAGGATTCAAAGCGAGGTCTACCGATTGCATTGAGATCCAGCGGCAACCGCTAGGTGGAGAAAACTTACAATGGCTAAGGTAGCACTTACCAAGTATAAGGATTAACTTCGTCACAATTTAGTGGCAAGTGAAGATGAGAAGCAATATATTCTACATTTGTGATATACATTGATCTTTTCTTCCCAGTAGCAGTCACTTGTGTTTCAGACACTGATAGAATTGGGAAATAACTATTATGTTCATCGCCATCCTTATTTCTTTGACATCTATTGTGCATGTAGGCACATCAGGACTGAAGTAATAGTAGGCAAAGAATGCCCTTTCAGATTCTAAGCAAGCTTCTGTAATTGAACCTTCAGGATACGCTAGTTGCTTTATCTTCTGCTTTAAACAACGAAAGTGCCTAGCAAAACAATATTAAGTAATAATTGTAAGCGATTTCGGAGTTTACTTTTTTAAACCGTTTACATCTAATACAATGTATGTTACCTTTTTAATTGATACATCCATTGGTAGGTACAGTACACCACCCCCAATTTGTGTCTCTTTTGCCACGTACACCGGTAAGTGTCCTATCCCATTGAAGAAGCCTAAAGAAAATATCGTCTCCAACTTATGGAGAGTAATGGCTGTATTTCGAGGCATTTCGTTAAGCACTTCCTCTTGCAATGTTGTGAGAACAAATTCTTAAAGAACTAACTTATTTTAATGAGAAGTTTTAACACATCATCTGAGGGAGCACAAAATGCAATGGGCAACAGAGTCTCCATGAGCACATGCCAATCATGACTTTTCATATAGTTAAACTTTGCATCATAAAGGTCCGCAATATTCCTCAAATTTGAGTGATAGCCATAAGACATGTTAAGTCTCTCCACCCATTCACTCAACTCTCTTCTTTTATGCATAGCAAGAACAAACTTTGCTTTTGGTTTAACCGTTTTTCTACTAAGGTATGGCCGTGTAATTCTCTCCATCACATATATATGCAATATCCATTATCGGTTTGACAGTGTCCTTTATTTTTTCATGAACATCCATAATATTGTTAATGATGTTTTCAAAGAAGTTTTTTCTATGTGCATCACAACTAAACTATGGCAAAGCCCTGATATTATCAGTAAAGAAAATCCAAGAATATGCTCTTCTTTGTCCAGATATGCTCATTTTCCTTAAATCCCAACAATTGAAATCCTTCGTCTGTTGTTACCATTGGGTAGTGTTGCACCTCAGCATAATGTGGTTCCCCACATATGTGGCAACGAGGACCCCCTAGTAATTCTTCCTTTTCTAAATGAAGTTATATTTCATCTAAATTCATTACTTCTTCGCAAGAAACACCGATGGCAATCAAACCACGAGAATTTACCTCCATTCATGAGTCTCAAAGCCTTCTGTTGTTTCATACATATCGAACATGCCAATAGACCATTAGTACTCCACCTAGATAGCGTTCCATATGCTAAGAAATCAATGATGGTCCACATAAGTGTTGCGTTCAATTGAAATGTCTTGTTCATTAATATTTCATACGTTTCAATTCCAACATGTCATAATTCCTTCAACTCATCAATAAGACATTGTAAATATATATCTATTTTGTAGCAATCAATAATACTAGGGCTAAGCAAAAAAACCGGTTCCCCGAACCCAGACCCGGACCCGGTCTGGACCCGGCGGTTCTGGACCAGGACCCGGTTAGACCGGGACTGGGACGGGTTCCAAAATTCAGGACCCGGTTACAACCGGTTCCGGTACTGGGTCCTAAAAATTTGGAACCGGAATCTGTCCGCGTACCCGATTCAATATGCTGAAATTAAAAAAATATATATATAAAAGAAAATATGTTCAAGCAGCCTTGGCTTTGAAGTTTAATTTCGCCCACCAGTTGTCTCAAATCTGGTTTGCCTTTTTGACGGAAAAGAAAAATTGATTAAAAATGAAATTAAACATGCCCAAGATAGGTATCGGGTACCCGGTTGTGGAACCGGTTCCAACCGGTTCTGGGACCGGGTCCAGAAATTCTGGAACCGGTCCAACTAGGACCGGGACCAGTTCTCAAATTTTTGGACCCGGTCCAACCGGTACCGGTACTAGTTCCGTAAAAATTAACCGGGTACTGGGTTGTGCTCAGCCCTAAATAATACAATCATGTGGGATTTTAGAATTGTGATTCAAAGCAAGATGCACCAGTTGCATTGGGATCCAGTGGCAACTGCTAGGTGATGAAAACTTACAATGGCTAAGGTAGCACTCACCCAGTATAAGGCTTAACTTCGTCACAATTTAATAGCACGTAAAGATCAGAAGTAATATATTCACTATCTGTGAGATACGTTGATCTTTTCTTCCCAATAGCGGTCACTTGCGTTTCAAACACAGATATAGTTGGGAAATATCTATTATGTTCATCGCCATCCTTATTTCTTCCACATCTATTGCGCATGTAGGCACATTAGGGCCGAAGTAATAGGAGGCAATGAACGTCCTTTCAGCTTCTAAGTAAATTTTTGTAATTGAGCATTCAAGATACGCTTGTTGCTTTATCTTCTTCTGCAAACAACTGAAGTACCAAGCAAAATAATATTAAGTAATAATTGTAAGTGATCTCAGAGTTTTTTTAAGTCCATTTTAATCAACTACAATCTATGTTACCTTTTAAATTGATACATCCATTAGTAGGTATTGTACAGGACCCCCAAGTTGTGTCTCTTCTGCCAAATACACTGGTAGGTGCCCTATCACATTGAAGAAGCCTGGAGGGAATATCATCTCTAACTTATGGAGAGTAACGAAAATATTTCGATGCATTTCCTTAAGCAGTTCCTCTTGCAGGGTTATGGAGCAGAAATTCTTAAAGAACTTATTTAAATGAAAATTTTTAACACATAATCTGCGAGAGCACCAAATGCAATGGACAACAGAGTCTCTACGAACACATGGCAATCATGACTTTTCATATGGTTAAACTTTGCATCATTAAGGTCAACAATGTTTCTTAAATTAGCGCAATATCGATAAGACATGTTAAGTCTCTCCAACCATTTACTCAACTCTCTTCTTTTATCCATAGCAAGAACGAACTTTGCTTTTTGTTTAACAGTTTTTCCACTAAGGCGTGGCCATGAATGTAATTCTTTTCTATCACATATATTTGCAATATCAGTTATTGATTTGGCATTGTCCTTTGTTTTTCATGAACATCCATAATAGTGTTAATGATGTTTTCAAAGAAGTTTTTTTCTATATGCATCACAACTAAATTACTGATATTACCAATAAGGAAACTCCCAGAATATGCTCTTCTTCGTCTAGTTATGCTCATTTTCCTTAAATCATGGCAATTAAAATCCATCATCTGTTGTGACCATTGAGTAGTGTTGCACCTCAGCATAATGTAGTTCCCCACATGCACAGCAAGGAGGAACCCCCGTAGTAATTATTCCTTTTTTAAATGAAGTTATATTTCGTCTAAATGCATGATTTCTTGGCAAGAAGCACCGAAAACAATCAAACCACAAGAATTTACCTCCATTCTTGACTCTCAAAGCCTTTTGTTGTTTCATACATATCGAACGTGCGAAATGACCATTAGTATTCCACAAAGATAACGTTCCATGTGCCCGGAAATCAATGATGGTTCACATAAGTGCAACCTTCAATTGAAATGTCTTACTCATAGATATTTTGTACCTTTCTATCCCAAGATGCCATAATTCCTTCAACTCATCAATAAGAGGTTGTAAATATATATATTTTTTACAGCAACCAATAACACAATTACGTAGGATTTTAGAATGGGATTCGAAGCAGGAGCTACCGATTGCATTGCGATCCAGTGGCAACTGCTAGTTGGAGAAAACTTACAATGGCTAAGGCAGCGCTCATCCAGCATAAGTCTTAACTTAATCACAATTTAATAGCACATGAAGATGAGAAGCAATATATTCAGCATCTGTGAGATACCTTGATTTTTCCTTCCTAATAACGGTCTCTTGCGTTTGAAACACAACTAGAGTTGGGAAATAATTACTATGTTCATCTTCATCCTTGTTTCTTCGACATCTATTGCGCATGTAGGGCGCATCAGAGCCGAAATAGTAGGAGGCAAAGAACGTCATTTAAGCTTCTAAGTAAGCTTCTGTAATTGAACCTTTAGGATACGCCTGTTGCTTCATCATCTTCTTTCAATAACCGAAGTACCTAGAAAAATAATATTCAGTAATAGTTGTACGCGATTTCAAAGTTTATTTTTTAATCCGTTTTCATCAAATACAATCTACGTTACCTTGCAAATTGATACATCCATTGGTAGGTACTATACAGGACCCCCAAGTTATTTCTCTTCTCCCAAATACACCGGTAAGTGCCTTATCACATTGAAGGAGCCTGGAGGAAATATCGTCTCTAACTTATAGAGAGTAGTGGGAATGTTTTATGCATTTCCTTAAGCACTTCCTCTTGTAGTGTTGTGGAGCACAAAGTCTCAAAGAACTGGCTTATTTCAAGGAGAAGTTTTGACACATCATCTGCGAGAGCACCAAATTTAATGGGCAACAGAGTCTCCATGAACACATGGCAATCATGACTTTTCATATAGTTAAACTTTGCATCAATAAGGCTCACAATATTCCTCAAATTAGAGCAATATCTATAAGACATGTTAAGTCTCTCCACCCATTCAATCAACTCCCTTCTTTTATCCATAGAGAGACCGAACTTTACTTTTGGTTTAAAGATTTTCCACTAGGGCCTGGCAACGAATGTAATTCTTCTCTATCACATATATATGCAATATCCATTATGGATTTGACATTGTCCTTTGTTTTTCCATAGATGTCCGTAATAGTGTTAACGATGTTTTCAAAAAAGTTTGTTTTTATGTGCATCACAACTAAATTATGGCAGAGCCACTGATATTATCAGTAAGAAAAACTCCCAGAATATGCTCTTCTTCGTCCTGTTATGCTCACTTTCCTTAAATCCTAGCGATTGAAATCCGTCGTCTATTGTTGCCACTCGGTAGTGCACCTAAACATAGCGTAGTTCCCCACTTATGTAGCAAGGACGACCCTTCTACCTTTTCTAAATGAAGCTATATTTCTTCCAAATGCATTGATTTCTTAGCATGAAGCACTGATGACAATCAAACCACGATAATTTAACTCCATTCTTAAGTCTCAAAACCTTGAGTTCTTTTATACATGTCGAACATGCCAATTAACCAATAGTATTCCACCCCAATAATGTTCCACATGACGAGAAATCAATATTTGTCCACATTAGTGCAGCCTTCAATTGAAATGTTTACTTATCGATATTTCATACATTTCAATTCCATGATGCCATAATTCCTTCAACTGATCAATAGGACGTTGTAGATATATATCTATTTTGTAGCAATTAATAATACAATCATATGGGATTTTAGAATTGGGACTCAAAGCAAGATCTACATGTTGCATTGGGATCCAAAGGGAACTGCTAGGCGGAGAAAACTTACAATGGATAAGGTAGCAGTCCCCCAGTATAAGGCTTAACTTCATCACAAATTAATAGCACGTGAAGATGAGAAGCAATATATTCAGCATCTGTGAGACACCTTGATCTTTCCTTCCCAATAGTGGTCACTTGCATTTCAAACACAAGCAGAGTTAGGAAATAACTATTATGTTCATCACCATCATTATTTCTTCGACATCTACTACACATGTACGCACATTAGCACCCAAGTAATAGGACACAAAGAACGTCCTTTTAGCTTCTAAGTAAGCTTCTGTAATTGAACCTTCAACATACGCTTGTTGCTTTATCTTCTTCTTTAAACAACCGAAGTACCTAGCAAAATAATATTACGCAATAATTGTAAGAGATTTTAGAGTTTGTTTTTTTAGTCCATTTTCATCAAATAAAATCTATGTTACCTTTCAAATTTACACATCCATTGGTAGGTACTGTACAGAACCCCCAAGTTGTGTCTCTTCTGCCAAATACACCGGTAACTGTCCTATCACATTGAAGAAGCCTTGAGGAAATAATGTCTCCAACTTATGGAGAGTGATGGCAATGTTTTGATGCATTTCCTTAAGCACTTCCTCTTGAAGTGTTGTGGAGCACAAATTCTTAAAGAACTGACGTATTTCAATGAGAAGTTTTCATATTGTTAAACTTTGCATCATTAAGGTTGATAATATTTCTCAAATTAGAGCAACATCCATAAGACATGTTAAGTCTCTCCACCCATTCCCTCAACTCTCTTCTTTTATCCGTAGCAAGAACGAACTTTGCTTTTGGTTTAACAAGTTTCCACTAAGGCCTGGCTATGAATGTAATTCTTCTCTATCACATATATATGCAACATCCATTATTGATTTGCCATTGTCCTTTGTTTTACCATGAACATCCATAATAGTGTCAATGAGGCTTTCAAAGAAGATTTTTTCTATGTGCATCACAACTAAATTATGGCAGAGCCACTGATATCACCAAGAAGGAAACTCCCAGAATGTGCTTTTCTTCATTCGGTTATACTCATTTTCCTTAAATCCCGACAATTGAAATTCGTCGTCCGTTATTATTATTGGGTAGTGCTGCATCCCAGCATAATGTAGTTCCCCACATATGCAGTAAGGAGGGCCCCTCTTCCTTTTCTAAATGAAGTTATATTTCTTCCAAATGCATGATTTCTTGGCATGAAAAACCGATGACAATCAAACCACAAGAATTTACCTCCATTCTTGAGTCTCAAAGCCTTCTAGTGTTTCATACATATCTTACATGGAAATTGACCATTAGTGCTCCACCCAGATAATGCTCCATATGTCAGGAAATCAATGATTGTCCATATAAGTGTAGCCTTCAATGGAAATGCCTTACTCGTCGATATTTCATCCGTTTCAATTCCATGATGCCATAATTCCTTCAACTCATCAATAAGACGTTGTAAATATGTTTCTATTTTGTAGCAATCAATAATGCAATCACGTGGGATTTTAGAATTGGGATTCAAAGCAAGATCTATGGGTTCCATTGGGATATAGTGGCAACAACTAGCGGGGGAAAACTTACAATGGCTAAGGTAGCACTAACCCAGTATAAGGATTAACTTCGTCACAATTTAATAGCACATGAAGAAGAGAAGCAATATATTCAGCATCTGTGAGACACCTTGATCTTTCCTTCCCAATAGCAGTCACTTGCGTTTTAAACACAGATAGAGTTGAGAAATAACTATTATGTTCATCCCCATCCTTATTTACTTTGACATCTATTGCACATGTAGGCACATCAGGCCAAAGTAATAGGATGCAAAGAACGTCCTTTCAGATTCTAAGTAAGCTTCTGTAGTTGAACTTTCAGGATACGCTTGTTGGTTTATCTTCTTCTTTAAACAACCGAGTATCCAGCAAAGTAATATTAGGTGATAATTGAAAGTGATTTCAAAGTTTAATTTTAATGTCTATTTTCATCAAATACAATATGTGTTACCTTTCAAATTGATACATCCATTGGTAGGTACTGTACAGAACCCCCAAGTTGCGTCTCTTATGCTAAATACACCGGTAATTGCCCTATCACATTGAAGAAGCCTGGAAGAAATATCGTATCCAATTTACGGAGATTAATGGCAATGTTCCGATGGATTTCCTTAAGCACTTCCTCGAGCAGTGTTATGGAGCACAAATTCTTAAAGAACTTACTTATTTCAATCAGAAGTTTTAACACATCATTTGGGAGAGCATTAAATGCAATGGGCTACAGAGTCTCTATGAACACATGGCAATCATGACTTTTCATATGGTTAATCTTTGCGTCATTAAGGTCCACAATATTTCTCAAATTAGAGCAATATCCATAAGACATGTTAAGCCTCGCCACCCATTCACTCAACTCTCTTCTTTCATCCACAGCAAGAACAGACTTTGCTTTTGGTTTAACCGTTTTTCCACTATGGCCTGGCTAAGAATGTAATTCTTCCCTATCACATATATATGCTATATCCATTATTGATTTGACATTTTCCTTTGTTTTTCCATGAACATCCATAATAGTGTTAATGATGTTTTTAAAGACGTTTTTTTCTATGTGCATCACAACTAAATTATGGCAGAGCCACTGATGTTACAAGTAAGGAAAGTCTCGGGATATGTTGTTCCTCCTCCAGTTATGCTCATTTTTGTTAAATACCAGCAATTAAAATTCATCGTCTATTGTTACCGCTGGGTAGTGTTGCACCTTAGCATAACGTAGTTCCCCACATATGCGGTAACAAGGACCCCCCTTAGTAATTCTTCCTTTTCTAAATGAAGTTATATTTCTTCCAAATGCATGATTTATTGGCAAGAAACACCAATGACAATCAAACCACGAGAATTTACTGTCATTTTTGAATCTCAAAGCCTTCTGTTGTTTCATACATATTGGACATGCCAATTGACCATTAGTACTCCAACTAGATAACGTTCCACATGCCGGGAAATCAATGATGGTCCTCGTAAATGCAACCTTCAATTGAAATGTCTTACTCATCGATATTTAATACGTTTCAATTTCAAGATGCCATAATTCCATCAACTCATCAATAAGACATCGTAAATATATCTCTTTCGCGGCAATCAATAATATAATCAAGTGGGATTTTAGAATTGGGATTCAAAGCATGATCTATCGGTTGCATTGGGATCTAGTGGTAACTGCTAGGTGGAGAAATCCTACAATGGCTAAGGTAGCACTCACCCAGTATAAGGCTTAACTTCGTCACAATTTAATAGCACATGAAGATGAAAAGCAGTGTATTCAGCGTCTGTGAGATACCTTGATCTTTCCTTTCCAGTAGCGGTCACTTGCGTTTCGAACACATATAGAGTTGGGAAATAACTATTCTGTTCATTGCCATCCTTATTTCTTCGACATCTATTGCCCATATAGCCACATCAGGACCGAAGAAATAGGATGCAAAGAACATCCTTCTAGCTTCTAAGCTTCTGTAACCGAACCTTCATGATACGCTTGTTGCTTTATCTTCTTCTTTAAACAACCGAAGTACCCAGTAAAATAATATTAAGTAATAATTGTAAGTGATTTTAGAGTTTTTTTTAATCCATTTTCATCAAATACAATCTATGTTACCCTTCAAATTGATACATCCATTGGTAGGTACTGTACAAGACCCCCAAGTTGTGTCTCTTCTGCGAAATACATTGGTAACTGGCCTATCACATTGAAAAAGCCTAGAGCAAATATCGTATCCAACTTATGGAGTGTAAGTGCAATGTTTCGATGCATTTCCTTTAGCACTTCCTCTTACAATGTTGTGGAGCACAAATTCTTAAAGAACTGACTAATTTCATTGAGCACTTTTAACGAATCAAGTGGGAGAGCGATAGAGTCTTCATGAACACATGGCAATCATGAGTTTTTATATGATTAAACTTTGCTTCAATAAGGTTCACAATGTTACTCAAATTAGAGCAATATCCATAAGACATGTTAAGTCTCTCCGCCCATTTGCTCAACTCTCTTCTTCTATCCATAGCAAGAATGAACTTTTCTTTTGGTTTAACCGTTTTTCCACCAGGGTCTGGCTATGAATGTATTTCTTCTCTATCACATGTATATGCAATATCTGTTTTTGATTTGACGTTGTCCTTTGTTTTTCCATGAACATCCATAATAGTGTTAACGATGTTTTCAAAGAAGTTTTTTTCTATCTGCGTCATAACTAAATTATGGCAGAGGCACTGATATTACCACTTATAATACAATCACATGGGATTTTGGAATTGGCATTCAAAGCAAGACCTGCCGGTTGCATTGGGATCCAGTGGCAACTACAAGGTGAAGAAAACTCACAATGGCTAAGGTAGACCTTACCTAGTATAAGGCTTAACTTCATCACAATTTAATAGCATGTGAAGAAGATAAACAACATATTCAGCATCTGTGAGATACCTTGATCTTTCCTTCCCAATAGCGGCCACTTGCATTTCAAACGCATATAGAGTTGAGAAATAACCATTATATTCATCACCATCCCTATTTCTTCGACATCTATTGCGTAAGTAGGCACATCAGGGCCGAAGTAATAGGACGCAAAGAACTTCCATTCAACTTCTAGGTAAGCTTGTGTAATTGAACCTTCAGGATACGCTTGTTCCATTATCATCTTCTCTAAACAACCGAATTACCTAGCAAGATAATATTAAGTAATAATTGTAAGCGATTTCAGAGTTTATTTTTTTAATCCATTTTCATCAAATACAATCTATGTTACCTTTCAAATTGATACATCCATTGGTAGGCACTGTACAGGACCCCCAAGTTGTGTCTCCTATTCTAAATACACCAACAAGTGCCCTATCACGTTGAAGAAGCCTAGAGGAAATATCGTCTCCAACTTATCGAGAGTAACGACAATGTTTCGATGCATTTCCTTAAGCACTGCCTCTTGCAGTGTTGTGGAGCACAAATTCTTAAAGAACTTAATTATTTCAATGAGAAGATTTAACACATCATCTGAGAGAGCACTAAATGTAATGGGCAATAGAGTCTCCATGAACACATGACAATCATGACTTTTCATATGGTTAAACTTTGCATCCTTAAGGTCCACAATATTTCTCAAATTAGAGCAATATCCATAAGACATGTTAAGTCTCTCCACCCATTCACTCAACTCTCTTCTTTTATCCATAGCAAGAACGAACTTTACTTTTTGTTTAACCGCTTTTTCACTAGGGCCAGGCCATGAATGTAATTCTTCTCTATCACATATATATACAATATCCATTATTGATTTCATATTATCCTTGGTTTTTCCATGAACATCCATAATAGTCTTAACACCGTTTTCAAAGAAGTTTTTTTTTTATGTGCATCACAACTAAATTTTGGCAGAGCCACTGATATTACCAGTAAAGCAACACCCAGAATATGCTCTACCAATTGCATTGGGATCCAATGGCAACTGCAAGGTGGAGAAAACTTCCAATGGCTAACATAGCGCTCACCCAGTATAAGGCTTAACTTCATCACAATTTAATAGTACGTGAAGATGAGAAGCAATATATTCAACCTTTGTGAGATACCTTGATCTTTCCTTCCAAATAGCGGTCCCTTGCATTTCAAACACAGATAGAGTTGGGAAATACTTATTATGTTCATTGCCATTGTTGTTTCTTTGACATCTATTGTGCATGTAGGGCACATCAGAGCTGAAATAATAGGAGGTAAAGAACGTCTTTTCTGCTTCTAAGTAAGCTTCTGTAATTGAACCTTCAGGATACGCTTGTTGCTTTATCTTCTACTTTAAACAACCGAAGTACCTAGAAAACAATATTAAGTAATAATTGTAAGTGATTTGAGAGTTTATTTTTTTAATCCATTTTCATAAAATACAATATATGATACCTTTCAAATTGATACATCCATTGGTAGGTACTATATAGGACCCCCAAGTGGTGTCAATTCTCCCAAATACACCGTTAAGTAAAGAAACCTGGAGGAAATATCGTCTCCAACTTATGGAGAGTAATGGTAATGCTTCAATGCATTTCCTAAGCACTTCCTCTAGTAGTGTTGTGGACCACAAATTCTGAAAGAACTGACTCAATTCAATGAGAAGTTTTAACACATCATCTAGAATATCACCAAATGCAATAACGAACAGAGTCTCCAAGAACACATGAAAATCATGACTTTTCTATGGTTAAACTTTGCATCATTGAGGTCCACAATATGTCTCAAATTAGAGCAATGTCCATCAAACATTTAAGTCCCTCCACCCATTCACTCCATTCTCTTCTTCTATTCATAGCAAGAAAGAACTTTGCTTTTGGTTCAATCATTTTTCCACTATGGCCCAGCTATGAATGTAATTCTTCTCTATCACATATATATGCAATATCCATTATTGATTTAGCATTGTCCTTTGTTTTTCCATGAACATCCATAATAGTGTTAATGATGTTTTCAAAGAAGTTTTTTTCTATGTGCATCACAACTAAATTATGGCAGAGAAACTGATATTATCAATAAGGAAACTCCCAGAATATGCTCTTCTATGTACAGTTATGCTCATTTTGCTTAAATCCTAGCAATTGAAATCCATCCCCTATTGTCACCATTGGGTGGTGTTGTACCTCGTCATAATGTAGTTCCCACATATACGGCAAGGAAAACCCCTCGTAATAATTCTTCCTTGTCTAAGTGAAGTTATATTTCTTCAAAATGCAGGATTTCTTGGTAAGAAACACGAATGACAATCAAACCACAAGAATTTATTTCCATTCTTGAGTCGTAAAGCCTTTTGTTGTTTAATACATATTGGGCATGCCAATTAACCATTAGCACTCAACCCAGATAACATTCCATACGTCGAGAAATCAGTGATGGTCCATATAAGTAGAGCATTCAATTGCAATGCCTTACTCGTAGATACTCTATACGTTTCAATTTCAAGATGCCATAATTCGTTCAACTCATCAATAAGCGGCTGTAATTATATATCTAGTTTTTAGCAATCAACAATACAATCACGTGGGACTTTAGAATTGGGATTCACTGCAAGATCTACCGGTTGCATTAGGATCTAGTGGCAGCTGCTAGGGGGGAAACTTGCAATAGTTGAGGTAGCACTCACCCACTATAAAGTCTTAACTCCGTCACAATTTAATAGATGTGAAGATGAGAACTAATATATTCAGCATCTGTGAGATACCTTGATCTTTCCTTTCCAATAGTCGTCCCTTGCATGTCAAACACAGATAGTGTTGGGAAATAATTATTATGTTCATCGCCATCCTTATTTCCTCGACATTTATTGCACATGTAGGGCGCATCAGAGCCGAAATAATATGTGGCAAAAAACGTCCTGTCAGCTTCAAAGTAAGCTTCTATAATTGAGCCTTTAGGATACGCTTGTTGCTTTATCTTCTTCTTTAAACAACCGAGGTACCTAGCAAAACAATATTAAGTAATAACTGTAAGTGATTTCAGAGTTTATTTTTTCAAACCATGTGTAACAAACACAATCTATGTTACCTTTCAAATTGACGCATCTATTGGCAGGTACTGTATAAGACCCCCAAGTTGTGTCTCTTCTGCCAAACACACGGGTAAGTGCCCTATCAAGTTGAAGAAGCTTGAACGAAATAACGTCTCTAACTTTTGGAGAGTAATGCCAATGTTTCGATGCATTCCTAAAGTACTTCCTCTTGCAGTCATGTAGAGCACAAATTCTTAAAGAACTGACTTGTTTCAATGAGAAGTTTCAACAAATCATCCAGGAGATCACCAAATGCAATAGGCAACAGAGTCTCCATGAACACAAGGAAATCATTACTTTCCATATGGTTAACTTTGCATCATTATGGTCCACAATATTTCTCAAATCAAAGCAATATCTATCAGACATGTTAAGTCTCTTCACCCATTTACTCAACTCTCTTCTTTTATCCACAGCAAGAACGAACTTTGCTTCTGGTTTAACCGTTTTTGCACTACGACCTGGGTATAAATGTAATTCTTCTCTATCGCATATATATGTAATATCCATTATTGATTTGGCATTGTTCTTTGTTTATCCATGAACATCATAATAGTGTTAATGATGTTTTCAAAGAACTTTTTTTCGATGTGCATCGTAACTAAATTATGGCAGAGCTGCTGATACTACCAGTAAGGAAACTCCAAGAATATGGTCTTCTTCGTCTAGTTGTGCTCGTTTAATCCTGGCAATTGAAATCCATCGTATATGGTTACCATTGGGTAGTGCTACACCTATGCATAACGTTGTTCCCTACATATGCGCCAAGGAGGACCCCCCGTAATAATTCATCCTTTTCTAAATGATGCTATATTTCATCTAAATACACGAGTTCTTGGCAAGAAACAGCGATGACAATCAAACAACGAGAATTTACCTCCATTCTTTAGTCTCAAAGCCTTCTGTTATTTCATACATATTGGACATGCCAATTAACCATTAGTACTACACCCAGATAACGTTCCATATGGCGGGAAATCTATGATGGTGCACATAAGTGCAACCTTCGATTGAAATGTCATGCTTTTAGATATTTCATACGCTTCAATTCCAAGATGCCATAATTCCTTCGACTCGTCAACAAGAGGTTGCCAACATATGTTTATTTTGTAGATATCAATAATACAATCATGTGGGATTTTAAAATTGGGATTCAAATTAAGATCTACCCGTTGCATTGGAATCCAATGGCAACTGCTAGGTGGAGAAAACATAGAATGGCTAAGGTAGCATTCACCGTGTATAAGGCTTAACTTCATCATAATTTAATAGCATGTGAAGATGATAAGCAATGTAGTCAGCATCTGTGAGCTACCTTGATCTCTCCTTCCCAATACGGTCCCATGCATTGCAAACATGGATAGAGTTGCAAAACAACTAATATGTTCATCGTCGTCCTTGTTTCTTTCACATCTATTACGCATGTAGGCACATCAGCGCTGAAATAATAGGAGGCAAAGACCGTCCTTTCAGCTTCTAAGCAAGTTTCTATAATTAAACCTTCAGCATACGTTTGTTGCTTTATCCTCTATTTTAAACAACCGAAGCGCCAAGGAAAATAATATTAAGTAATAATTGTAAGTGATTTTAGATTTTATTTTTTTTATCCATTTTCGTCAAATACAATCTATGTTACCTCTCAAATTGATATATCCATTGGTAGGTACTGTACAGGACCCCCAAGTTGTGTCTCTTCTGCTGAATACACTGGCAAGTGCCCTATCACATTAAAGAAGCCTGGAGGAAATATCATCTCCATCTTATGGAGAGTAATGGCAATGTTTCGATGCATTTACTAAAGCACTTCCTCTTGCAGTGTTATGGAGGACAAATTCTTAAAGAGCTGATTTATTTCAATGAGAAGTTTTAACACATCATCTGCGAGAGCGCCAAATGCAATAGGCAACAAAGTCTCCATGAACACATGGCAATCATGACTTTTCATATGGTTAAACTTCGCATCATTAAGGTCCACAATATTTCTTAAATTAGTGCAATATCCATCAGACATGTTAAGTCTCTCCCCTCTCTTCTTTTATCCATAGCAAGAACCAACTTTGCTTTTGGTTTAATCGTTTTTCCACTAGGGTCTGGCTATGAATCTAATTCTTCTTTATTACATACATATGCAATATCCATTATTGATTTGACATTGTCCTCTGTTTTTCTATGAAGATTTATAATAGTGTTAATGACGTTTTCAAAGAAGATTTTTTCTATGTGCATCACAACTAAATTATGGCTGAGCAACTAATATTACCAGTAAGGAAACACCCAGAATATGCTCTTCTGTGTCCAATTACGCTCATTTTCCCTAAATTGTGGTAGTTGAAATCCATCATCTGTTGTTACCATTGGGTACTGTTGTACCTCAGCATAATGTAGTTGCCCACATATGCGGCATGGAGGAACCCCTGCATAAATTCTTCATTTTCTAAATGAAGTTATATTTCTTCCAAACGCATGATTTCTTGGCAAGAAACACCGATGTTAATCAAACGGCGAGAATTTATTTCCATTCTTATGCCTTAAATCCCTCTGTTGTCTCATACATATTGGACATGCCAATTGACCATTAGTACTCCACCCAAATAACGTTCCATATGATGGGAAATCAATGATTGTCCACATAAGTGCAGCCTTTAATTAAAATGTCTTACTCATAGATATTTCATACGTTTCAATTCCAAGATGCCATAATTCCTTCAACTCATCAACAAGAGGTTATAAATATATATCTAATTTGTAGCAATCAATACTACAATCATGTGGGATTTTAGAATTGGGATTCAAAGCAAGATCTATCAGTTGCATTGGGATCCAGTGGCAATTGCTAGGTGGAGAAAACTTACAATGGCTAAGGTAGCACTCACCCAATATAAGGCTTAAATTCGTCACAATTTAATAGCATGTAAAGATGAGAAGTAATATACTCAGCATCTGTGAGATACCTTCATCTTTCCTTCCCTATAGCGGTCCCTTGCGTTTCAAACATTGATAGAGTTGGGAAATAATTATTATGTTCATCGCCATCCCTATTTGTTCGACATCTATTGCTCATGTAGGGCACATCAGAGCCGAAATAGTGGGTGGCATAGAATGTCCTTTTAGCTTCTAAGATGCTTCTATAATTGAACCTTCAAGATATGCTTCTTGCTTTACCTTCTTCTTTAAACAACCGAAGTACCTAGCAAAACAATATTTATTAATAATTGTAAGTGATTTCAGAGTTTAATTTTTTAATCCATTCTCTTCAAGTACAATCTATGTTATCTTTCAAATTGATACATCAAATTGGTAGGTACCGTAGAGGACCGCCAAGTTGCCTCTCTTCTGCCATATACACCGGCAAGTGACCTATGACAATGAAGAAGCCTGGAAGAAACATTATCTCCAACTTATGGAGAGTAATGACAATGTTTCAATGCATTTCCTTAAGCACTTTCTTTTTGCAGTGAAGTGGAACACAAATTCCTAAAAAACTGACTTATTTCAATAAGAACTTTTAACACATCATCTAGGAGACCAACAAAGGCAATCAATGGGCAATAGAGTCTCCATGAACACATGGCAATCATGACTTTTCATATGGTTAAACTTTGCATCATTGAGTTCCACAATATTTCACAAATTAGTGCAATGTCCATCAGACATGTTAAGTCTCTTCACCCATTCGCTCAACTCTCTTCTTTTATCCATAGCAAGAACGAACTTTGCTTTTGGTTTGACCACTTTTCCTCTAGGGCCTGGCTATGAATGTAATTCTTCTCTATCACATATATATGCGATATCCATTATTGATTTGACACTGTCCTTTGTTTTTTCATGAACATCCATGGTAGTGTTAATGAAGTTTTTAAAGATGTTTTTTTCTATGTGCATCACAACTAAATTATGGCAAAGGCACGAATATTACGAGTAAGGAAACTCCCAGAATATGCTCTTCTTCGCCCAGTTATACTCATTTTTCTTAAATCCTGGCAATTGAAATCCAACGTCTGTTGTTACCATTGGGTAGTGTTGCACCTCATCATAATATAGTTCCCCACATGTGCGGCAAGGCGGACCCCGCATAATAATTCATCATTTTCTAATTGAAGTTAAAAATGCATGATTTCTTGGCAAGAAAGATCGATGACAATCAAACCACGAGAATTTACCTCCATTCTTGAGTCTTAAAGCCTTTTGTTGTTTCATACATACTAGACATGCGAATTGACCATTTGTACTCCACCCAGATGACATTCCACATGCTTGGAAATCAATGATGGCCCACAAAGGTGCAACCTTCAATTGAAATGTCTTTTTAGTAAATATTTCATACCGTTTCAATTCCAAGATGCCATAATTCCTTCAACTCATCAATAAGAGGTTGTAAATATATATCTATTTTGTAGCAGTCAATAATACAATCACATAGGATCTTAGAACTGGGATTCAGAGTAAGATCTACCAGTTGAGTTGGGATCCAGTGGTAGCTGCTAGAGGGGAAACTTGCAGTGGTTGAGGTAGTACTCACCCAGTATAAGGCTTAACTTCATCACAATTTAATAGATGGTGAAGATAAGAAGCAAGATATTCGGCATCTGTGAGATACCTTGATCTTTCCTTTCCAATAACGGTCCCTTGCATTTCAAACGCAGATAATTTTGGGAAATAATTATTATGTTCATCGCCATCCTCATTTCTTCAACACCTATTGCACATGTAGGCACATCAGAGCTGAAATAATAGGAGGCAAAGAATGTCCTTTCAGCTTCTAAGTAAGCTTCTGTAATTTAACCTTCAAGATACACTTGTTGCTTTATCTTCTACTTTGAACAACCGAAGTACTAGCAAAACAATAATAAGTGATAATTGTAATTGATTTCAGAGTTTCTTTTTTTAATCCATGTTCAACAAATACAATCTATGTTACCTTTCAAATTGATGCATCCATTGCTAGGTACTATACATGACCACCAAGTTGTGTCTCTTCTGCCAAATGCACCGGCAAGTGCCCTATCACATTGAAGAAGCCTTGAGGAAATGTCGTCTCTAACTTATAGAGAGTAGTGGCAATGTTTTGATGTATTTCCTTAAGCACTTCCACTTGTAGTGTTGTGGAGCACAAAGTCTTAAAGAACTTAGTTATTTCAAGGAGAAGTTTTAACACATCATCTGGGAGAGCGCCAAATTCAATGGACAACAGAGTCTCCATGAACACATGGCAATCATGACTTTTCATATAGTTAAACTCTGCATCATTAAGGTCCACAATATTTCTCAAATTAGAGCAATATCCAACGGACATGTTAAGTCTCTCCACCCATTCGGTCAACTCTCTTCTTTTATCCACAGCAAGAATGAACTTTGCTTTTGGTTTAACCATTTTTTCACTAGGGCCTAGCTATGAACGTAATTGTTCTCTATCAAATATATATGCAATATCCATTATTGATTTGACATTGTCCTTTGCTTTTCCATGAACATCCAAGATAGTGTTAATGATGTTTTCAAAGAACTTATTTTATATGTCCATCACAACTAAATTATGGCTGAGCAACTGATATTACCAGTAAGGGAACACCTAGAATATGCTCTTCTACATCCAGTTATGCCCATTTTCCTTAAATCCTTACAATTGAAATCCATCATCTGTTGTTACCATTAGGTAGTGTCGTGCCTCTGCATAATGTAGTTCGCGACATATATGGCAAGGCAAACCCCCCACCGTAATAATTCCTCCTTTTCTAAATGAAGTTATATTTCTTCCAAATGCATGATTTCATGAAAAGAAACACCGACAACAATCAAACCACGAGAATTTACCTCCATTCTTAAATCTCAAAGTCTTTTGTTGTTTCGTACATATTGGACATGCCAATTAACCATTAGTACTCGACCTAGATAACGTTACATATGTCGCGAAATCAATTATGGTCCACATTAGTGATTCCTTCAATTGAAATGTCTTACTCGTACATATTTCACGCATTTTAATTCCAAGATGCCAGAATTCCTGCAACTCATCAATAATAAGTTGTAAATATATATCTATATTGTAGCAGTCAATAATACAATCACGTGGGATTTCTTAATTGGGATTCAAAGCAAGATCTACTGGTTGCATTGGGATCTAGTGGCAACTGCTAGGTGGAGAAAATTTATAATGGCTAAGGTAGCACTCACCTAGCAAAACCGTATTAAGTAATAATTGTAAGTGATTTTAGAGTTTATTTTTTTAATCCATGTTCAACAAATACAATCTATGTTACCTTTTGAATTGATACGTCCATTGGTAGGTACTGTATAGGACCCGCAAGTTGTGTCTCTTCTGCCAAATACACCAGCAAGTACCCTATCACATTGAAAGAGCCTGGAAGAAATATTGTCTTCAACTTATGGAGAGTAATGGCAATGTTTCAATGCATTTCCTTGATCACTTCCTCTTACAATGTTATGGCACACAAAGTCTTAAAGAACTTACTTATTTCAATGAAAAGTTTTAACACATCATCTAGGAGAGCTCCAAATGCAATGGGCAACAGAGTCTTCATGAATATATGGCAATCATGACTTTTTACATGATTAAAATTTGCATAATCAAGGTCCACAATATTTCTCAAACTAGAGCAATATCCATCAGACATGTTAAGTCTCTCCTCTCATTCACTCAACTCTCTTCTCATAGCCATAGCAAGAACAAACTTTGCTTTTGGTTTAACCATTTCTCCACTAGGGCCTGCCTATCAATGTAATTCTTATCTATCACATATATATGTAATATTCATGATTGATTTGACATTGTCCTTTGTTTTTTCATGAACATCCATAATAGTGTTAATGACGTTTTCAAAGACGCTTTTTTCTATGTGCATCACAACTAAATTATGGTCTAGCAACTGATATTACCAATATTGAAGCACCCAGAATATGGACTTCTTCGTCCAATTATGGTCATTTTCTTAAATTGTCGCAATTGAAATCCATCGTCTGTTGTTACCATTGGGTAGTGTTGTACCTCAGCATAATGTAGTTCCCCGCATATACGGCAATGAAGAGCCCATGTAATAATTCTTCCTATTCTAAATGAAGTTATTTTTCTTCCAAATGCATGATTTCATGGCTAGAAACACCGATGATAATCAAAGCAAGAGAATTTATTTTGGTTCTTGACCTCAAAGCGTTCTGTTCTTTCATGCATATGGGACATGCCAATTGACTATTAGTACTCCTCCCAGATAATGTTCCATATGCCGGGAAATCAATGATGGTCTGTATATGTATAGCCTTCAATTGAAATGTTTTACTCTTAGGTATTTTATATGTTTCAATTCCAAAATTCCATAATTCCTTCAAATCATCTATAAGAGGTTGTATATGTATATCTATTTTGCAGCAATCGAAAATACAATCACTTGGGATTTTGGAATTGGGATTCAAAGCAAGATCTATCGGTGGTATTCGGATCCAGTGGCAACTGCTAGGTGGAGAAAACTTCCAATGGCTAAGGTAGCGCTCACCCAGTATAAGGCTTAACTTCGTCACAATTTAATAGCATATGAAGTTGAGAAGCAATATATTCATAATCGGAGAGACACCTTGATTTTTCCTTCCCAATAGCTATCCTATGCGTTTCAACCACAGAAAGAGTTGAGAGATAACTATTATGTTCATCGCCATCCTTATTTCTTCGACATCTATTGCACCTGTGGAAACATCATAGCCGAAATAATATGAGGTAAAGAACGTCCTTTCAGCTTCTAAGTAAGCTTCTTTAGTCGAGCTTTAGGATACGCTTGCTACATTATCTTCTTCTTTAAACAATCGAAGTACCTACCAAAATAATATTAAGTAATAATTGTAAGTGATTTCAGAGTTTCTTTTTTTAATACATTTTCATCAAATATAATCTATGCTACCTTTCAGATTGACACATCAATTGGTAGGTACTGTACAGGACCGCCTAGTTGTGTCTCTTCTGCCAAATACACTAGTAACTGCCATACCATATTGAAGAAGCCTGGAGAAAATATCGTCTCCAACTTGTTGAGAGTGATGGCAATGTTTTGATGCATTTCCTTAAGCACTTCCTCTTGCAGTGAAGGGGAGCATGAATTCCTAAAGAACTGAATTATTTCAATAAGAAGTTTTAACACATCATCTGGGAGAGCAACAAATGCAATGGGCAACAGAGTCTCCATGAACACATGGCAATCACGACTTTTTATATGGTTAAACTTTGCATCATTGAGGTCCACAATATTACGCGAATTAGTCCAATATCCATCGGATATGTTAAGTCTCTTCACCCATTCGCTCAACTCTCTTCTTTTATCCATAGGAAGAACGGACTTTGCTTTTGGTTTAACCGTTTTTTCCCTAGGGCCTCGCTATGAATTTATGTCTGCTCTATCACATATGCTTGCAATATCCATTATTGCTTTGACATTGTCCTTTGTTTTTTCATGAACATCCATAGTAGTGTTAATGATGTTTTCGAATAAGTTTTTTTCTATGTGCACCACAACTGCATTATGGCAGAGCAGCTGATATTACCAGCAAGGAAACGCCTTAAATATGCTCTTCTTCGTCCAGTTATGCTCATTTTCCTTAAAATCTTAGCAATTAAAATCCATCAACTGTTGTTACCATTGAGTAGTGTTGTACCTCAGCATAATATAGTTCCCCACATATGCGGCAAGGAGGACCATCCGTAATAATTCTTCCTTTTCTAAATGAAGTTATATTTCTTCCAAATGCATGATTTCTTGGCAAGAAACACCAATGACAATCAAACCACATGAATTTATTTTCATTCTTGAGCCTCAAAGCGTTCTTTTCTTTAATACGTATTGGACATGCCAATTGACCATTAGTACTCCACCCAGATAACAGTCCATATGCCGGGAAATCAACGACGGTCCTCATAAGTGCAGCCTTCAGTTGAAATGCTTTACTCATCGATATTTCATACGTTTCAATTCCAAGATGCCATAATTCCTTCAACTCATCAATAAGACGTTGTAAATATGTATCTATTTTGTAGCAATCAATAATGCAATCACGTGGGATTTTAGAATTGGGACTCAAAGCAAGATCTACCGGTTGCATTAGGATCCTATGGCAACTACTAGGTGGAGAAAACTTACAACGGCTAAGGTAGGACTCACCAAGTATAAGGCTTAACTTCGCACAATTTAATAGCATGTGAAGATGAGACGCAATATATTTAGCATCTGTGAGATACCTTGATCTTTCCTTCCCAATAGCAGTCCCTTGCATTTCAAACACAAATAGAGTTCGGAAATAACTATTAATTTCATCGCCATCCTTATTTTTTCGACGTCTACTGCGTATGTAGGCACATTAGAGCCGAAATAATAGGAGGCAAGGAACGTCCTTTTAGCTCTAAATAAGCTTCTATAATTGAACCTTCAAGATGCGCTTGTTTGTTTTTCTTCTTCAATAAACAACTGAAGTACCTGGCAAAATAATATTACGTAATATTTCTCAAAATAATATTAAGTTAACCTTTCCATCATTAAGGTCCACAATATTTCTTAAATTAGAGCAATATCCATCAAACGTGTTAAGTCTCTCCACTCATTCACTCAACTCCCTTCTTTTGTCCACTGTAAGAACGAACATTGCTTTTGGTTTAACTGTTTTTCCACTAGGTTCTGGCTATGAATGTAGTTCTTCTCTATCATATATATATGCAATATCCATTATTGATTTGACATTGTCCTTGGTTTTTCGATGAACATCCATAATAGTGTTAATGATGTTTTCAGGGAAGTTTTTTTTTATGTGCATCACAACTTAATTATGGCAGAGCCACTTTCCAGTTATGCTCATTTTTCTTAAATCTTAGCAATTGAAATCCATCGTCTATTGTTACCATTGGGCAGTGGCGGATCTAGACAATTATGTTAGGGGTGTCCACTTACTAATAATCATCACCATATGTTCGACAAAACGAAGTTTAAACAATAGCCAACTATTATAATTGTTTACATTTTTTTATATTTTGAAATAAACACAAACCTAAGTATCCTACTCATTCGAATTGAGCAAATTAAATTTAGACAAAATTGAAAGTGAAGTTATTAAAACAAACTAAGGTCAAGAGAACCAGCAATTTCCTAAATACTAGTTATAGTGCGATAATGGGATTGCCATAATGCCTTTGCCTAAATCTAATAGTAGAAGTCTTCTGACCAACTAAAATAAAGCTTACTAACCATCCCATTAAAATCAAACAAACTAACCAATTAAATCCAGAAATAATTGATTAAAGTAATTAATAAACTTAGACAAAATAGAAAGTGAAATTACAAAGATTGTTAAGCACAATACTCAATAGCATACCACCAAGCAATTGCAGGAGGAAAGAGCACATAACAAATTAGCAATTAATCAAATAATTGCAATCTCCATAACATCAAAGAAGGAAGCAATTGAGATTTGAGAGACAGTTCAATTATTCAAGCAACAAAAAAAAAGGATTAATTGTTTAAAGATACCTAATTGGTTCAGGGTTAATAGATTCAGTTCTGAATGTCTGGCCGATGATCAATAAGATTGATGGGCGACGGAATGGGTGTGCGAATTTTGGCTGACAGGTGATGGCAAGCTGACGGAGTGGCTGCGCCTAGGTGCTTCGACTGAGAGGCGATCGAGATGAGAACGAATGAGCGAATGAGTGTAAGGACTCCTGGTGTCGATGGTGGCATGGTCGTCAAGGTGCGACGGCTATTGTGGTCTGCTGCAGAGAATGAAAGGAAAGATAGTAGGAGTGCCGGCCTTGATGCTACAAGTTGAGCCCATTACAGCTACATGCTTTATTTAAAAAAATTAAGAATCGTTATTGCATAAGCAATTGGCCCGATTGGGATGCAAACAAGAGTGCCCAAACATTTTTGGGTATTTTTTAGGGGTGTCCACTAATATAACTATCAACCCCTTTCAAGTAGCTTGCCTAAAATTTTTTTGGGCTAGGGGTGTCGATGGACACCCCTAGCTTAGGCATAGATCCGCCCCTGCCATTGGATATTGTTGCACCTCAGCATAATTTAGTTCCCCATATGTGCGGCAAGGAGGACCCCCTGTAATAATTCTCCCTTTTCAAAAAGAAGTTATATTTCTTCCAAATGCCTGTTTTCTTAGCAAGAAACATCGATGACAATCAAACCACTAGAATTTATCACCATTCCTGAGTCTTAAAGTTGTCCTTATTTCTTTGACATCTATTGCTCATGCAAGCACATCAAAGCCAAAATAATAGGAGGCAAAGATCGTCCTTTCAACTTCTAAGTAAGGTTCTGTAATTGAACCTTCAAGATACGCTTGTTGCTTTCTCTTCTTCTTTAAACAATCGAAGCACCTAGCAAACCAATATCAAGTAATAATTGTAGGCGATTTCAAAGTTTATTTTTTTAATGCATTTTAATCAAACCTTATTGGGTCCCTCACGGGTAAGTCGATAGAATTAGTTAAGTCTTTGCGTAGGCGTAAGATTAGCATAGCGTGTGTCCAGGAGACAAAGTGGGTTGGTGCGAAAGCTAGAGAGATTGATGGGTACAAGCTTTGGTACTCGGGGTCATCCAAGGCAAAAAATGGAGTAGGCATCCTGGTTGTGAAGGATCTGGCGGATCAGGTGGTCGAAGTGAGGCGTAAGAGCGATCGGATTATGGCCATTAAGGTTTTGGTGGGTTCAGTTTTAGTGAATGTGGTGAGCGTGTACGCGCCCCAGGTAGGCCTGCCGGAGGAAACTAAAAAGCTTTTCTGGGAGGAACTAGATGAGGTCACCCAGGAGGTACCTCAGAGCGAGTCTTTGTTCATAGGTGGAGACTTTAACGGCCATATCGGCGCAGAGGCAGCGGGATATGATGGGGTCCACGGGGGCTTCGGTTTCGGGGAGAGAAATGCGGGAGGGGTCTCGATGCTGGACTTTACGGTGGCCTTTGATTTGTTGGTGGCCAACTCCTTCTTCAAGAAGAAGGAGGATCACCTAGTGACCTTCAAGAGTAGCTCTTGCAAGACCCAGATTGACTACCTCCTAACGAGGAAGGAAAATCGAAGATTGTGTAAGGACTGCAAAGTGATTCCCAGCGAGTTGCTGGGAACTCAACACAGGTTGTTGGTTTTAGATGCAGAGTTCAAGTATCCTAAGTGGTCAAAGAGGAGAGTCGGAGAACCTAGAATTAAGTGGTGGACTCTCACAAAGGAGAAGGCGAGGTTAATAGCTGAACGATTAGCCGAGGAGAGAGTTTGGAGGAGGGCAGAAGATGCCGATTCGATGTGGGACGCTGTGGCGGATTGCATCCGAAGGTCGGCTTCGGAAACCTTAGGTCTTTCCAGGGGAGGTGGCAACAGGATGGAGGGCGCTTGGTGGTGGAACGAAGAGGTAAAGGAGAAAGTCAAGGCAAAAAAAGGGGCTTACGCGGAGTTCATAAGCAGTGGTTCGGAGGTCGAGAGGGAGCAAAAGAAGATTGGATACAAGGCGGCCAAGAAGGTAGCCAGAAGGGCGGTGGCAGTAGCAAAGAGCCAGGCGTTCGATAGACTGTACCATAGATTGGGGACGAAAGAAGGGGAGAAGGAGGTTTTTAGACTAGCTAGGGCGAGGGAAAGAAAGACTAGGGATTTGGGAGTGGTAAGGTGTATCAAGGACGAAGAGGGTAAGGTATTGACTGAGGATGCTGAAATTAAAGAGAGATGGCAAAGGTTCTTTGCTAAACTACTCAATGGAGAAGGGGGGGGAGACGACCATAGTAGGGGTGGAGGGTGTAGCGATCAACGTGCGGGCGATTTGATAACAAAGGAGGAGATTCGGGGGGCCTTGAAGAAGATGGCGCATGGGAAGGCAGTGGGCCCGGACCAGATACCAGTGGAAGTGTGGAAGTTTATGGGGGAAGTGGGCCTAGAATGGCTCACGGAGCTTTTCAATGTTATTTTCAGAACAGCCAAGATGCCTAGAGAGTGGAGGGCCAGCACAGTCATCCCACTGTACAAAAACAAAGGGGATATCCAAGATTGTAATAACTATAGGGGAATCAAGCTGCTCAGCCACACTATGAAGTTGTGGGAGAGGGTGATTGAGAGAAGGCTGCGAGAGGAAGTAGAGATTTCGGAGAACCAATTTGGTTTCATGCCAGGCAGGTCGACTACTGAGGCGATCTACCTCCTCAGAGGGCTCATGGGCCTGTTCAGAGACAGAAAGGTGGATCTCCATATGGTGTTCATTGACCTGGAGAAAGCGTATGATAGAGTTCAAAGGGAGGTATTGTGGAGGTGTTTGGAAGATAAAACGGTGTCGCCCGAGTACATTCGGGTAATCAAGGATATGTACGAGGGAGGACGGACAAATGTTAGGACACCGGGAGGGGTCTCCAAGGACTTTGCTGTTAGTTTGGGGCTACATCAGGGTTCCGCCTTAAGCCCGTTTCTTTTCACATTAGTTTTGGATGAGCTCACTAGAGGTATCCAGGGCGAGGTGCCTTGGTGCTTGTTATTTGCGGATGACATCGTTCTTATTGATGTGACTAGGCAGGGGGTGAATGACCGGTTGGAGAGTTGGAGGCATACGCTGGAGGCTAGAGGTTTTCGGTTGAGTAGATCGAAAACGGAATACCTCCACTGTTGTTTCAGCGGAAGGTTAGAAGAGGGGGGAGAAATCGTACTGGATGGGAGAGCAATACCGAAAGTCGCTAAATTTAAGTATCTGGGCTCGATCATCCAGCAGAATGGGGACATTGACGAGGATATTAGCCAGCGGATTAAAGTGGGCTGGCAAAAGTGGAAGTCAGCGTCAGGGGTGCTGTGTGACAAGAGAGTGCCCACTGGATTGAAAGGCAAAGTCTATCGGATGGTAGTTAGACCGGCTGTTCTCTATGGATCGGAGTGTTGGCCTCTAAAAAAGACGCAGGTCCAAAGGTTGATGGTAGCTGAGATGAGAATGGTCAGGTGGATGTGTGGGTTTACGAGATTAGACAGAATTTCGAATGGAGTAATCAGGGGCTTAGCTGAAGTGGCCCCCATAGAGGAGAAGATGAGGGAATCGAGGCTCAGATGGTTCGGCCACGTGAAGAGGAGAAGTGCGGCCGCCCCAGTGCGAAGGTGTGAGACGATCACCCCCCCGGTGGTAAGAGAGGGAGAGGTAGACCGAAGAAGAGCTTAGAAGAAGTGGTGAGAGAGGACTTGAGAGTTGTTGGTCTGACGGAGGACATGGCTCAGGATAGGAGGCGGTGGCGGGATAGGATTTTTGTCTCTGATTGTAGGGGCCCGGCTTCGTAGGTGGCAGTAGCTTAGGCAGTAGTCTCTGTTTTTGTGCTTGTCTTGCAGGTCGCGCTTTTCTGGGTTGTGACGGCGCCCCCTAATTTGTTGAGGTATGTCTCTGATCCCTCTTTATTTGCTACCCGGAACATTTTCTCTCTTACTCGGTATGTCTTACGCGTTTTCTCTCTTACTCGGTATGTTTTTTCGGTAAATGATCCCTTTAAAAAAAAAAAAAAAAACTTTTTCACAAAACTGTTTTCGTGGGTCTTATGGAATCAACCTCTCTATGGGTAGGTATACCAGTAGAGGTAAGGTTGCCTACAGTTGGATCTCCCTAAACCCCGCGAAAGCGGGACCCACTCTGGGAGTTTGTTGTTGTTGTTGTTTTAATCAAATACAATCTATGTTACCTTTTAAATTGATACAACCATTGGTAGGTATTGTATTGTACCCCCAACTTGTGTCTCTTCTGCCAAATACACCGGCAAGTGCCTTATCATATTAAAGAAGCCTGGGCGAAATATCATCCCCAACTTATGGAGAGTAATGGCAATGTTTCGATGCATTTCCTTAAGCACTTCCTCTTGCAGTGTTGTGGAGCACAAATTCGTAAACAACTGACTTATTTCAATGAGAAGTTCTAACACATCATCTGGGAGAGCACCAAATGCAATGGGCAACAGGGTCTCCATGAAGACATGGCAATCATGAGTTTTCATATGGTTAAACTTTACATCATTAAGATCCACAAGATTTCTCAAATTAGAGCAATATCCATCAGACATGTTAAGTCTCCCCACCCATTCACTCAACTCTCTTCTTTTATCCATAGCAAGAAACAACTGTGCTTTTGGTTTAACTATTTTTCCATTAGGGCATGGCTATGAATGTAATTCTTCTCTATCAAATGTATTTGCATATCCAACATTGATTTGACGTTGTTCTTTGTTTTTTCATGAACATTCAGAATAGTGTTAATGACATTTTCAAAGAAGTTTTTTCCTATGTGCGTCACAACTAAATTATGGCCGAGCAACTTATATTACTAGTAGGGAAACACCCAGAATATGCTCTTCTGCGTCCAGTTGTGCTCATATTCCTTAAATCCCAACAGTTGAAATCCATCGTCTGTTGTTACCATTGGGTAGTGTTGTACCTCAGCACAATGTAGTTCCCACATATGCGGCAAGGAGGACCCCCCGAAATAATTCTTCCTTTTCTAAATGAAACAGGATTTCTTCCAAATGCATGATTTCTTTGCAAGAAACATCGATGACAATCAAACCACGAGAATTTATTTCCGTCAAAGGGCTGCCCGGTGCACAAGTATCCCGCGTTCACACAGAGTCCGGAGAAGGGTCGCACCCCAAGGAGTGAATTTTAGGTAGCCTAACCTGACTTTGTCAGTGGATGATTCCACGGCTCGAACCCGTGACCTTTTGGTCACACGAAAACAACCTTACCATTGCTCCAAGGCTGCCCTTCTGTTGCCACAAGAATTTATTTCCGTTCTTGAGCCTTAAAGCCTTCTGTTGTCTCATACATATTGGACATGCCAATTGACGATTAGTACTCCACTTAGGTAAAGTTCCATATGTTGGGAAATCAATGATGGTCCACACAAGTGCAGCCTTCAATTGAAATGCCTTACTCGTTGATATTTCATACGTTTCAATTCCAAGATGCCATAACTCCTACAACTCATCAACAAGACATTGAAAATATATATCTATTTTGTAGCAATCAATAACACAATCACGTGGGATTTTAGAATTGGGATTCAACGCAAGATCTACCGGTTGCATTGGGATCCAGTGGCAACTGCTACATTGAGAAAACTTACAATGGCTAAGGTAGCACTCACCCAGTATAACGCCTAACCTCGTCACAATTTAATAGCACGTGAAGATGAGAAGCAACATATTCAGCATCCGTGACATACCTTGATCTTTCCTTTCCAATAGCGGTCCCTTCCGCTTCAGACACAGATAGAGTTGGGAAATAATTATTATGTTCATCGCCATCCGTATTTCTTCGACATCTATTACGCATGTAGGGCACATCAAAGCCAAAATAATAGGAGGCAAGGAACATCCTTTCATTTTCTAAGTAAGCTTCTGTAATTGAACCTTCAGGATACGCTTGTTGCTTTGTCTTCTTCTTTATACAACCAAAGTTCCTAGCAAAATAATATTAAGTAATAATTGTAAGTGATTTTAGACCTTTTTTTAACCCATTTTTATCAAATACAATCTATGTTACCTTTCAAATGGAGAAATCAATTGGTAGGTACTGTACAGGACCCAAAGTTGTGCCTCATCTGCCAAATACATCAGTAAGTGCCCTATCACATTGAAGAAGTGCGGGGGAAATATCATCTCCAAATTATGGTGAGTAATGGCAATGTTTCGATGCATTTTCTTAAGCACTGCCTCTTGCAATGTTGTGGAGCACAAATTCTTAAAGAACTGGCTTATTTTAATCAGAAGTTTTAACACATCATCTCGAAGAGTGCCAAATGCAATGGCCAACAAAGTCTCCATGAACACATGACAATCATGACTTTTCATATGGTAAACTTTTCAACACTAAGGTCCACAGTATTTCTAAAATTAGACCAATATCCATCATACGTGTTAAGTCTTTTCACCCATTCACCACCTTTCTTCTTTTATCCGTAGCGAGAACGAACTTTGGCCTTGGTTTAACCTTTTTTCCAGTAGGGCCTGACTATGAATGTAATTCTTTTCTATAACATATATATGCAATATCCACTATTGATTTGACATTGTCCTTTGTTTTTTACATGAACCTCAATAATAGTGTTAATGATGTTTTCAAAGAAGTTTTTTGCCAATGTGTATCACAACTAAATTATGGCAGAGCCAATGATATTACCAATAAGAAAACTCCCATAATATGCACTTCTTCGTCCAGTTATGCTCGTTTTCCTTGAATCCTGGTAACTGAAATCCATCATTTGTTGTTTCCATTGGATAGTGTTGCACCTCAGCATAATGTAGTTCCCCTCATATGCGGCAAAGAGGACCCCCTGTAATAGTTCTTCCTTTTCTAAATGAAGTTATTTTTCTTCAAAAAGCATGATTTCTTGGCAAGAAACATCGATGACAATCAAACCACAGGAATTTACCTCCATTCTTAAGTCTCAAAGCCTTTTATTGTTTCATACATATTGGAAATGCCAATTGACCATTAGTGCTCCACCTAGATAATGTTCCATATGCCGGGAAATCAATGATGGTCCACATTAGTGCAGCCTTCAATTGAAATATCTTACTCGTGCATATTTCACGCATTTCAATTCCAAGATGACATAATTCGTTCAACTCATCAATAAGATGTTGTAAATATATATCTATTTTGTAGCAATCAATAATACGAACACGTGGGATTTTAGAATTGGGATTCAAAGCCAGATCTACCTGTTGCGTTGGGATCCTGTGACAAGTACTAGGTGGAGAAAACTTACGATGGCTAAGGCAGCACTCACCCAGTATCAGGCTTAACTTCGAAACAATTTAATACTACGTGAAGATGATAACCAATATATTCAGCATCTGTGAGATACCTTGATCTTTCCTTCCTAATAGCGGTCCCTTGCGCTTTAAACACTGATAGAGTTGGAATATAACTATTATGTTCATCGCCGTCCCTATTTTTTCGACATCTATTGCCCATGTGCCCACATCAGGGCCAAAATACTAGGAGGTAAATAACGTTCTTTTAGCTTCTAAGCAAGCTTCTGTAAATGAACCTTCAGAATACGCTTGTTGCTTTATCTTCTTCTCTAAACAACTGAAGTACCTAGTAAAACAATATTAAGTAATAATTGTTAGTGATTTCAGATTTTATTTTTTTAATCCATTTTCATCAAATACAATCCATGTCACCTTTCAAATTTATACACCATTAGTAGGTAGTGTACAGGACCACCAAGTTGTGTCCCTTCTGCCAAATACACTGGTAAGTGTCCTATCACATTGAAGAAGCCTAGAGGAAATATCTTCTCCAACTTATGGAGAGTAATGGCAATGTTTCGATGCATTTCCTTAAGCACTTCCTCTTACAGCATTGTGGAGCATAAATTCTTAAAGAACTCACTTATTTTAACGAGAAGTTGTAGCACATCATCTGAGATAGCAGCAAATGCAATGGGCAACACAGTCTTCATGAACACATGGCAATCATGACTTTTCATATGGTTAAACTTTGCATTTTTAACGTCCATAATATTTCCCAAATTAGAGCAATATCCATCAGACATGTTAAGTCTCTCCACCTATTCACCCAACTCTCTTCTTTTATACATAGCAAGAATAAACTTTGCTTTTAGTTTAACCGTTTTTCCACTGGGGCTTGGTTATGAATGTAATTCTTCTCTATCACATATATATGCAATATCCATCAATGATTTGACATTGTCCTTTGTTTTTTCAATGAACATCTATAATATTGTTAATGATGTTTTCACATAAGTTTTTTTCTATTTGCATCACATCTAAAAATTATGGCAGAGCAACTAATATTACGAGTAAGGAAACACCAAGAATATGCTCTTCTGCGTCCAGTTTCGCTCATTTTCCTTAATTCCTGGCAATTTAAATCCATCATTTGTTGTTACCATTGGGTCGTGTTGCACCTCAGTATAATGTAGTTTTGCACATATCTAGCAAGTTGGACCCTCTGTAATAGCACATGAAGATGAGAAGCAATATATTCAGCATCAGTGGGATACCTTGATCTTTCCCTCCCAGTAGCGGTCCATTACGTGTCAAACAGAGATTGAGTTGGAAAATAATTATTATTTTCATCGTCGTCCTTATTTCTTCGACATCTATTGCGCATGTAGCCACATCAGAGCTGAACTAATAGGAGGCAAAGAACATCCTTTCAGCTTCTAAGTAGGCTTCTATAATTGAACCTTCAGGATGTGCTTACTGCTTTATCTTCTTCTTTAAACAACCGAAGTACCTAGCAAACTAATATTATGTAATAATTGTAAGTGATTTTAGAGTTTTTTTTTAATCCATTTTCATTGAAATACAATCTATGTTAGCTTTCAAATTGATACATTAATCGGTGGGTACTGTACAGAAACACGAAGTTGGGTCTCCGATAAGTACCTATCACATTGAAAAAGCCCAGAGGAAATATCATCTACAACTTATGGAGAGCAATGGCAATGTTTTGATGCATTTCCTTAAGCACTTGCTCTTGCAGTGATGTAGAGCACAAATTCTTAAAGAACTGACTTATTTCAATGAGAAGTTTTAACACATCATTTGAGAGAGCACCAAATGCAATGGGCAACAGACTCTCCATGAACACTTGGCAATCATGACTTTCCATATAGTTGAACTTTGCATCATTGAAGTCCACAATATTTCTCAAATTAGAGCAATATCCATCAGAAATGTTAAGTCCTCAACTCTCTTGTTTTATCCATCGCAAGAATGAACTTTGCTTTTGGTTTAACTGTTTTTCCATTGCAGCCAGGCTATGAAAGCAATCACATATATATGCAATATCCATTATTGATTTGACATTGTCCTTTGCTTTTTCATGAACATCCATGATAGTGTTAATGATGTTTTCAAAGAAGTTTTTTTCTATGTGCATCACAACTAAATTATGGCATAGCCACTGATATTGCTAGTGAGGAAACTCCCATAATATGCTCTTCTTCGTCCAGTTATGCTCATTTTCCTTGAATCTTGGCAACTGAAATCCCTCGTCCGTTGTTTCCGTTGGGTAGTGTTGCACCTTACCATAATGTAGTTCCCCACATATGCGGCAAGGAGGACACTTCCTAATAATTCTTCCTTTTCTAAATGAAGTTATATTTCTTCCAATTGCGTGATTTCTTGGCAAGAAACACCGACGACAATCAAACCATGAGAATTTACCTCCATTCTTGAGTCTCAAAGCCTTCTATTGTTTCATACATATTGGACATGCTAATTGACGATTGGTGCTCCACCCAAATAACGTCCATACACCGAGAAATCAATGATGGTCCACATAAGTGCAGCCTTCAATTGAAATGCCTTACTTGTAGATATTTCATAAGTTTGAATTCCAAGATGCCATAATTCCTTTAACTCATCAATAAGAGGTTGTAAATATATATTTATTTTGTTCTAGGGATTTTTAGGGTCGAGGATTACATAAGTGAAGAACATGAATGGTGTCGTCATACTCATTTTAGGGGGAAGGTTAAAGGGTTTAATTACCATCGGCCAAATGGATTAAGATTTTGGAGACAAAGTGAACAGATTAAATCCATCAGCACATAAGTCAATCCTAACATTTTGAGGCTCTGCAGCAAAATTAGGGTACTTGTTATCGAAATATTTCCATGATGCCCCATCCGATCAATGAAACAAAACTCCATCCTCAAGTTGATGTTCATAATGCCATCTCATGTGCTCTGCAGTGCTTCTTGATGCACACAACCTCTGAAGTCGAGGTTTCAATGGTAAGTAATGCGTCCTTGCATATGGTAATGGACTTCGATTTCTTTGTTGCAATCTTTGCCTCTTCCATCCTGAATTCCCATAACACTTGTATGTATTGAGGTTTGAGACCTCTTAGAGAAGAACATGCAACCTTTATGGAAACCATCAATGTGTATCACATTGTTGTCAGGATCTTTAACAACCTTCTTCATCTGTCCATAGCTGTTTAGGACACCGTTGTTAGGTGGACACATCTCTTGCATTAATTAAACAATTTCATTGAAATAATTTTGTGCCAAGTTAAAATCAAACTTGATACTCAATAGCCTAACAGTAGCAGAGAGCTCACTATGGGTAGAACAACCATCATATAAGGGTTGTTGAGTAGCTTAAACCATACTATAGAATAGTTCTTAACAAGTGCTTGGATTTTCCTTGCTTAGATTTTGATTCACCAATATGGCGTCACTAATCATGTACTCCATACGATTTATGTAGCATTCATTATAATCATGATTAGTATGACTGGAACCACCAGCTTCAACCATTTCACTAGTTGAATGCCCAAAATCGTATTGCTCAGGTTCTACTTCTTCATGGCTTATCCAATACCAATATGCCTTCACAAAACCCTTATACATCGTGTGTATCTTTACTTCATCGGGTGTTTAGTATACTTTGGTTTTGTGTTTCACACATGGACATCCATACTTCCCCCGATTTTAGAACTCTTCCTGCATACGTGTAAATTCATCAAACTAATTTACTCCATTTAAAAATTCTTGTGCATAACCATTAGGATCAAACAATACTCTATTATACATCGACCAACAATGTGGAAGGTCATTCATATTCTGCTCAAGCAACAATATTAACATAAGTCATTGGATTAGTATTAATTTCAATTTATATAATAGTCAAACACACATTAATTAATCCACAAATGTATATGTAAGTACGTACGTCATTTTAAATAGATATAGCATTAAAAACAAGCGTCATATAATATATATAATTGAATATACAAATATATACGCTGAATTACATGAAGATTTTCAAATATTCATGTTCCACTCCACCTATTTTCTTAAATTTTGAACCTAAATACTTATCAAAGAACTCCTAAGTACAAACAAAAATGTCAAATCACATTATCAGACAACCCACATTATAGCATCAAATTTATGACAACAATCTCATTCAAATACATCATCCAAGATCAATAATTACTTCTTTTAAAGCATGACAATTTACAAAATATTCTTTTTAACTAGCGAAAACTCCACATGCAAACTATAAATTGTAATAATTTTATAAAATTCTACTTATAAACTTCTACAAATATATTTCTGTTCTCGCAAGTTTTATAAAACTAATAATATATTCAAACTTGAGCATTTCATTCCACCAACATGTCACATTTTAATTAAAATTAACAACCCTTAACCCTAAATTACATGGAGAAAGATGTTGATGTAAATTGGAGCAATAACTTCACACAAATTTCACATTACAACAAAAACATAAACTAACTATGCAATTTTAACAATCTAACACTAAAAATTTTCAGAAGTAAAACTAAACGACGAGAAAGAAAATTTACCTTAATTTGGTGAGGTGGAGTTTGGGCGTCGGTGGTTGGCGGGAAATGTGCTCTGATCGATAGTGGCAGTGGCACCTAGTGGCTGCGGTGGAAGCTGGCGGCGGTCGATAATGGGGTAGGAAGCCAAGGGTGCTCACAAGGTGGGGCTTCGGGGCTCCCAGGGGCTCTCGCTCTCTCTTTGTGTTCAAATGAAATGTGAAAGAGAACCAGATTTGGTTCTCTTAAAATAACACGGTGATGGACTGCCGCAAGAAATTACATCACCAGTTTAAATTTTTTTTTTGTTGCTATTAGGCGAGAGAATATCCGTCACCAAACAGTACCAAAAAAAAATTAAAACCAACATGGCTACGGAAGTCCTGTTGCCATGGTCAAAATTTTGGTGATGGATTGGTCATTTCGTTGCCTAGTCTGATATATTTCTAATGTCCCGTGCCTGTCGCTATTTTCATCGCCAACTGATAAGGATTTTCATCCGTGGCAATTTTTCATAGTTATTCAGCGCTTTTTTAGTAGTGGATTCCGAAAGTAGTAGACTTTAATCAGGAAAATGGAGAGACAGAGTGACAAGGAAAGGAAGTTACCAACTATTTGGAAGTAGCAATTGAAATATGAATCGAATAGATTAATAAAAACTCAAACTTGAAATAAATCTAAGTACTTCAAGCAAAGGTTTTGAGAGAGAATTAAGGTAAACTATTCTACCCTAAAATCTGAAACCTTTGTTAAGATGATGAAAAATTGAATGATGGATTGTGGTACGGAAGACCTCATTCTATAGTTGTGGTATCCTTCGTTTACTTTCCAAATTGTAATTAAAGTAGATTTCCTTTTCTTCACTCCTAGTCAATACTACGAAAGGTGCCATAATAAGAAAATTGCTTGGAATCTACTTGATTTTCAATTTTTACTTGGCTACGACTTTCCAAAATCTAGTCTTCTTAGTCTTACATGCCAAGCAAATGACATCATATTTTATGGAATCATTATTCCCTGCACAAGTACCAAAAATTCAAATAAAACCCTAAAACAATCTTAACTACAAGTAAAAACTAAGTAAATCTATTTAGTCACTTTTGGTGACCAAACACAAAGGTTGAGAAGGGAAGCAATGAATCTAGGAGTTGTTTTCCTCTACATTCCATCAATATGGTCTGTAAAGTAGCTCACAGACTTGCTAATATCACCTAAACATGAATGAAGCTACCTGCACCTAGAGAAATGCGACATAACTACTGTGCTTTAAATTGGATGAAACATGATCTAGAGGAGTATCTTCATCATTTCCTCAAGAAGTTTGGCGACATGAAGAGCTATGAACAGGCCATCCACCCATGTGTTGGCGAGAGGCACTGTCCTCCTACGGATCCATCCTTGGATCCTCATGAGATCAAAATTGATCCTAGCAGGCCTAGAAAAAATAGGACGAGGAATCCATGTGAGGATCCCCAGAAGCAAAGAAAATTGATTAGGCATGGCTTGCAATTGAAATATAAAACTTGTGGGGTGCTTGGGTAAGATAACGGAATTTTTCCTAAAAAAAGGCAACAAATCCTTAGCTGCCTCACCTCCAAAATACAAAGAGGTAGGCCAAGAAAACATCCAAGAGAGGCTAAAGTTTAATATAGGATAGCTGAGTCAGTACCTATTAGAGGAGACGAATAGCAAGGGGGAAAGGATCTATAATGGGCAGAGGTAAAGGCATGGGAAAGGTAAGATTCTCGTGGTTTCCTTTTTGTGTTTTTTCTTTTTGGCTCATTTACAAAAGCATTAACAATCCTTTTTGTAGGGCAATTCAAGAACTATTGATCTACAAGCCATGCTTGGTCACAGATAACCAACTATGTTTAGTCAAACATCAATTACCAGTTATAGTTGCATCCTTAGCTTTGAAGATTTGAAGATTCATGATAGCAAGTGGACATAGCTTTTTTGGTGTTGTAAATATTTGTGTATGCAGCCAACTCAACTAAAGTGCATTTTAACGAATGCTTTGGGTATATGGCTATGTAAAGTTATGTTGTTAGAGCCAAACACTTCAACTCCCTTGAACTGCACTTGGACTTATTTTGTGGGTTTTTTGAGTTAGTTGTAAGCTTTGGAGATCATGTGTTTGAGGCTTTGTTTTTTCCTTGTATGACCCATTGGAGATAAACCCTTTCAGATGAATCAATGCAGTTGTCATTGCCTTGTGCCATAGACCACTGTAGAATGCCCTAGATTTCTCTAAATTTCTCTAGAGTATGTTCTAGAGTATTCCATAATGTTCTACACAAGTATAGAGTTGTGTAGTATATTAGAGAATTATATAGAATATTCTGGATATACAATCTTAACCGTATGATCAAATAGATCTCCACCATCCATTGAAGAGGTGGGTGTGTATATATACCCCCAAGGGGGGCTCATTTGGACACCAAGCATTCCCAAGTGCAATATACAAGCATTCTCCCAAACTCTCTCTCTACTTTCTCTCTCTAACTTTGTCTTTGAGAGTGTGTGTGGTTACTTAGCCATCCAAGCCTACATCACTCAAGGCTTACTAGCAAACAAAGCAAGAGTTTCAAGCAAAGTTTGCTAGGCCGCATGGGTCTAAGTTTGAGTGAATTATCAACGAAATGTCACGGCTTCAAGTGTAACCTATGCCAACCCTCAATAATGTGGCAAGAAGGGAAAGGACAAGAACAAGGAATTGGTGGGCCTTGTCGAAGAACGGCTTGCGGAGATCAACAACACCATGTCGGCCCTAACGGGTAGGGTGGATGACATGGGTTGATGCATCGAGGGGCTCAAGTTTGAGGTGGACATAGAAGAGCTTCATGGGATGATGCAAGCAGCTATGACCTCCATAGTGGCCGACTTTAAGAAGGATTTCGAAGCCCTTCAAGCATCTAAGGCCTCTAAGGATGGCGAACTCCAAGCTTACAATGCCGAGGTCGAGGCTTGTAAGGTTGAGGTGGAAGCATACAAGGCAAGGGTCAAGGCCCTTGAAGCCCAAACCAAGGGGTGCATGGCTACAGTGGCCAATAGTGGGTCCGTCCAAGCACCCACCGCTCATGAGGCAAACACCCCAAGACCTCCCGCCTTCCATGGAGCCAAGAATTCAAGGGAGATCGACAACTTCCCATGGGGACTTGAGGGATAGTTTGGGGCAATGGGCATCGAGGATGATGCTCAAAAGGTGAGTAATGCTACGCTCTCACTAAAAGACGTTGCTCTTGTTTGGTGGCATTGTAGGTGTAACAACATCCGTAATGGGTTTGATCCCATCAACACATGGGATGAGTTCAAGAGGTAACTTAAAAAGCAATTATATCCCGAGGATGCCGAGAATGAAGCAAGGGCTAAGCTAAGACACTTCCAACACGAGGGTCACGTCCGGGAGTACATCAGGGAGTTCCAAGAGCTTCTGTTGGAAATTCCAAGCATGGGAGAGCAAGATGAACTCTTTTTCTTCCTTGATGGCCAATGTGGGCAGGCTAAGATGGAGCTTAAGAGGCATGGTGTGCAAGACCTCGCCTCCGTAATCACCGCCGCCAAGACCTTAGTCAAGTTCAAAAGTGAGTCCTCTAAGGGACAAAATAGGAAGACAAGTAACAATAGCAAAGGTGGGGGAGACCGAGACAAGTCTCCTAAGAGGGACAAGTCCTCCACATTCAAAGACAAGGGAAAGGATAAAAAGGATGAAGCACCAAGGAAGTACTCATGCTTCTTATGCAATAGATCCCACCAAGTCTTTAAGTGTCTGAAGCAGGGTAAGCTTGCTGACCTTATCCAAGAGGGAGAGGAGCAGGAAGAAAAGAAGATCATCTCCCTTAAATTGCTCAATGCAATACATGCAAAGGTGGAAGGACAACCCCGTGGGCGCATGTATGTAGAGACCATCATCAATGGCAAGCCACTGCAAGCGTTCCTAGATACGGGAGCCGAGATGGTCTACATGGCCCAGGGACTTGTCGATGAAGTCGGCCTCTCCATCTCTCCTACACCAAGGAGAGGGGATATGTAAAGGGAGTCAACACTAAGAGGCTCCCAATCAAGGGTGTCACTCGAGGTACCCCCATCCAAATCGGCCAGTGGAAAGGTACGATTAATATCCCTGTTGCTCCTTTAGATGATAAGAAGTTTTACTTGGGCATTGACTTCCTTGATGCGGTAAAGACGCACTTGGTGCCTTACACCGATACATTGTGTGCCGTGGAAACTGGGCAACCTTGTAATGTCTTCGTGAATAGGGGCATCAACAAAGGGTATATGCTCTCTGCCCTCTAATTTTCGAAGGGGATCAAGAAGAAGGAGCCTACTTTCCTTGCCACCCCCAAGACAGAAGAGGAGTCCAAAGAGGTACAAGCACCCAAGGTCGTCCATAAGGTGCTTGAAGAGTTCAAAGATGTCATGTCAACCGAGTTACCTAAGAGGCTTCCCCCAAGAAGAAAATTCGACCGTGCCATTGAGTTGGAGTCGGGGCTTAAACCCCTCGCATTTGCCCCTTACCGCATGGTATCTTTGGGACTTGAAGAGCTAAGGAGACAATTGAGCGAGCTACTCAATGTTGGTTACATTCGTCGCTCTAAGTCACCCCGTGGTGCGCTGGTTCTTTTTCAAAAGAAATATGGTGGTTCCCTTTGACTGTGCATCAATTACTAGGCACTCAACAAGACCACTATCAAGAATCGGTATCCTATTCCTCGTATCGACGAACTTTTTAACCAACTTAGAGATGCAAGGTACTTTGCTAAACTTGACTTGAAGAGTGGGTATTATCAAGTCTGCATAGCAGAAGGAGATGAGCCAAAGACGGCATGTGTGACACACTATGGATCATATAAGTTCCTTGTCATGCCCTTTAGCCTAACTAATGCACCGACCACATTTTCCACTCTCATGAACAAGGTACTTGCTCCTTTCCTCGATCGCTTCGTTGTTATCTACTTTGATGACATTTTCATCTATAGCAAAACCACGGAGGAGCATATGGGACACTTACGGGAAGTGTACCGAACCTTGAGGGACAATGAGGTTTATGTCAAGAAGGAGAAGTTCTCCTCCGCACATAAGAGGTTCCTTTCTTAGGTCACATCATTGGTAAGGGAAAGTAATGCATGGATCCGGCAAAAGTCAAGTCCATCTTTGAATGGGAGCCACCCACTAAAGTCATCGATTTAAGATCATTTCTTGGCTTGGTGAACTATCACCGATGGTTTATTAAGGGTTATTTCGCCATTGCTTTCCCCCTTCACCGAATTGTTGAAGAACGGAAGAGCATGGATACGGGATGAAGAGTGCTAACAAGTGTTTGAAGCTTTGAAGAAGGCAATTATCGAGGAGTTGGTCTTAGCACTTGCTGACCTCAATAAGCCATTTGAGCTATACACCAATGCTTCTGACTTTACTATTGGTGGAGTCTTAATGTAAGAAGATCATCCCAATGCTTTTGAGAGTCAAAAGCTTAATGACATCAAGAGGCAGTACATAGTGCAGGAAAAGGAGATGACCGCGATAAGGCATTGTCTTTATACATGGAGACATTATTTGCTAGGGAGCAAGTTTTTGATTAAGACCGACAACATGGCTACAAGCTACTCCCAGAGCCATAAGAATCTTACTCCCAAGCAAGCTCAGTGGCAGGACGTTTTAGCAGAATTAGATTATACCATGGAGTATGAGCCGGGTCGTGCTAACTTGGTGGTCGATGCTTTGAGCCATAAGGGAGAGCTTGCCGATATTAGCCGACCTCAAAGCAACTTTTGGGACCGCATTAAAGATGGTCTCTAACATGACTCATTTTCCCAAACCATCCTCAATCTTGTGAAAAAGGGCAAGACGAGGCGGTTTTGGATCGAAGATGGCTTGATCCTCACTAAGGGCAAGTGCATCTATGTTCCTTCATATGACAAGCTCAGGCGGGAAGTTATGAAGGATAGTCATGAAAGCAAGTGGGCGGGTCATCTAGGCATGCACCATAGACTAGCTCTTATAGGAGATTTCTACCATTAGCCTTTCTTAAAGGATGACATAGAGGCCTACGTGAAGACTTGTCTTGTGTGCCAACAAGACAAGATTGAGCAAGGAGTACCAGCCAGACTATTAGAGCCTTTCTTCTATTCTCGAAAGGCCATGGGAGAATGTTTTCATGGACTTCATCGTAGGCTTACCCACAAGTGAGGGGTGCAATTGGGTCCTGGTGGTGGTGGACCGATACTCTAAGTATGCTATGTTCATCCCGGCACCCACAGGATGCTCTATCGAGCAAGCCGCCCACATATTCTTTAAGCACATGGTAAAGTATTGGGGCCTGCTGAGATCCATTGTGAATGATAGGAGCGCTCACTTCAGAGGGCGCTTTTAGACCACGTTATTCAAGCTTATGGGTTCTGAGTTGAACTTCACCCTTAGTTTTCACCCACAGAGTGATGGACAAACCGAGAGGGTCAATGCACTCTTAGAGCTATACTTGAGGCACTACATGAGTGCCAACCAAAGAGATTGGGCAAAGTTGTTTAATGTTATCCAATTCTCCTTCAACTTGCAAAAGAGTGAGTCCACGGGCCGGAGTCTGTTCTAGATTGTCACGGGGCAACAATCGTTGAGACCAAGTTCCCTTGCCACAGGATATAAGAGCATGTCCAATGGCCTCCTCACGAGGAAAAATTGAGGAGAGAGAAGGAGATTGAGGGAGGGAGGGAAGCAATTCCAATGGTTGCCTCAAGGGTCATGCCTTATGAGGAGGTTCCCCTGTGTGAGGAGGCTCCCCAGCCTCCAGTTGTTTTGTTTTTTTTTTTACTGTATTTAATTAGTTTTTCTTTTTTTTAATTCTAAAAATAAAATTGTTTGTTGTAGAGTGGGTTCATAGGTATTATTTTATTTGGCGAGGCAAAGTGCTGAGTCTTTCACTGGAGAGAGTGAGGATTGTGAGGTAAAAAATTGGAGAGATGATTGATGTGGCAGTAGTAGGCGCCCACCGGTGAGCCAAAAAATTGGCTCACCATTGGGTTTGCTCTAAGGGTCCAAGTCCACCCATCTACAAGTTCGCCAAGGATTGGAATGATCAAGTACACATAGCTCGTGCTTACTTAGAGAAAGCCTCCAAGGAGATGAAGAAATGGGTCGACCAGAAGAAGCGCCTTGGGGAGTGCCAACTAGAAGACCTCGTTCTTGTCAAGATGTACAACCATACGAGGTTAAGTGGAAGGTACTAGGGGCCCATTCGACGATGCGAGGGACCTTTCCCCATCCTTAAAAAGGTGGGGGCACAAGCTTACAAGGCGGAGCTACCTCCCAAGATCAAGTATCATCCCATCTTCTATGTAAGTCTACTCAAGCCTTATCATAGAGATCAAGTGGATCCAAGTCGAGGCATCTCACGATGGGCACCAATGGGCTTGAGAGTTCAACACGACAAGGAGGTGTAATACATTCTTGCCGATCGAGTGGTGCGGCATTCCAACCAACCACCAACACATGAACTCCTTGTCAAGTGCAAAGGTCTACCCAAGAGTGAGGCTAGCTGGGAGCCCGTTCAACACTTGTCGCAATTCAAGGAGTAGATCCAAGCATACGAGGACAAGAAAGCAATGAGGACATCGCCAAATTAGGTAGGGGACGATGTCACGGACCGCTCTAGAATGCTCTGGGTTTCTCTAGATTTCTCTAGAGTATGTTCTAGAGTATTCCATAATGTTCTACACAAGTGTAGAGTTGTGTTGTATGTTAGAGAATTATATAGAATATTTTGGATGTACAATCGTAGCCATAGGATCAAATAGATCTCCACCGTCCATTGAGGAGGTGGGTGTGTATATATACCCCCAAGAGGGGCTCATTTGGACACCAAGCATTCCCAAGTGCAACAAACAAACATTCTGCCAAGCTCTCTCTCTACTTTCTCTCTCTAGCTTTGTCTTTGAGAGTGTGTGTGGTTATTTAGCCATCCAGGCGTAAGTTAAGCAATACTCCAGGCTTACTAGCAAACAAAGCTAGAGTTTCAAGCAAAGTTTGCTAGGCTGCACGGGTCTAAGTTTGAGTGAGTTATCAACCCGTGACACATGGTATTTTGCTGTCAAGTTTTGTTGTTCTATTGTCAAATAGGAAAATAAGAAACCAACAACTTACTATTATTTACACGTGAGTTCATCATCCAAAAGTATGACTTAACATTTCTAGCAAATTATATACATAGGTCATTGATAACATCAGTACATTGCACATTAAGATCCCACCACAGACTAGCTACCTAACCATAATCCTAAACTTCTGCACCTTTCCAAGTACAATGCACCAAAATAATCAAGAAAATAAAAGGAAACCCTTAACTAAAGCTCAAGAATATAATAGCCACTGACATGAATATCACACAGAACCAAAAAAAAAAAAAAAAATCCATCCATAGCTATTTGAACTTATATATTTCACAAACAATAACTCTTTTCTTAATGGCTTGAGTTCCTCTTTGGCTATGTTCCTTTTAAACTTCTCTTTTGTAAGTTTACTCTTCAAAACTAAGTTCACCTCCTACAACCTTTTTAGGATAGTTTGTACATCATCACATTTTCTCTTGTTGGGGTTGCTTGATGCCTTAGCTACATATATGTTAGTTAATTCAACCCCAATCTGCTTAGAATCATCAACCATAATTCCACCCTCTACTCCAACTTCTTATTCTCCTCCTCCAAGGTAATCTCTTTTTGTGCATAGACAATTATCTAATCTAACTAGAACCCTAAAATTGCTTACCTTGCATAATGTGCACCCATAAAATTTCTCTCCTCTGTTTAGTGGTTTCTTATAGGTTTGACACACAACAAGAAAACAATGATGGCATCTCACCAATAAAATTTGCTCAATTTCATTACTTGAATTCCCTTGTCTTGACAAGTTTGTGACCCAACAACAGTTGTTGCCCCTCTTCTTATTTCCAATTTCTTCTTATTCTTATCCTCCTCTCTTTTCTTTGCATTTCTTTAGGCCTCTATCCTTAATGTTTCTTTTTGATGTTCTTATCGGGGATATTAGAGCACATGCAATGGGGCTGCCTTTTTTAGTTAGGGGAGAAGAGAGATAAAATGAAAGGGAGGGGGGAAGCTTTTAAGATTAAAAAATAGATCCATAGATTATAAGCTAAAGTAGATTTTAAAAGGATAAATAATTGAGTTGAGTTGATGACATGTACTTAAATTTGGTTTAAAAAGTTTAAATTTATCTGCATTGTATACATGTTGTAGTGGCTCGTCCACGTCAGCAAAACCACTGAGTACTGGTTTGACTGACTTGGTGGCAGTATACCCAAAATAAATAGATTAAAAATTGGGTATGTTTGGTGTTATTATTGAAGGTGCCATTATTTTGGGAGAGAACCCCCAAAGCTAGGGTTATTGGGGTCCAAAAACCCCTTTAAAATGTGCAAATTTTCTGATGAACGATAGGCCATGTTGATGGGCAATGTCAGTGGTGAACCTTGTCCTTGTTGTTGATCATCCTGTACTTCTGCGTCTAACTCCTGGCTAGCTAGCTTGGAGTCAAGCCAAACTTGGACCTAGATCATAAGGATTGTTTTGTAAATTGTTTCTAAAAGGTTTCCGTATTTTCCTAAAATATGGTAGCAAATATACTCTTTTGTATAGTTTAGACATCCTTAAAACATTCACTTAAAGAGCAATTGCTTAGCATTGAATGCAGCATAAGGCCACTAGGCCGAAGCACCTTCAACACTAATAATAAGAGAAGTACTAGCTCGGGAGATTCGTTCCCTCTTAGCTACAAACCCCTCTCCATGACACAAGAGAATGAGTGAGGGTGGCATCCAAACTCTTAGTATGATCCCTCCAAGACTTGCTTTCAAGCCTAGATAGAGGTTGATCATGTGAGTTATGAAGGGAATCCTCCAAGGACATCTTGCTTGTTCCAAGTGAACCCAAATACACCATAGAAGGGGACGAATAGGTTGATTGCAAGTTTTCACAAATAAAAGCTTTGAGCCTTGTGAGAAATGTTAATAAATCAAGATGCTAGACTAATTTAGTTAAGGATGTTGAGCAAAAATAGATTAAAGACCTGATAGAAACTAAGATATTGAATGTAAAGCATACTATATTTTTTTAACGCAATCAAGGACACCCTTCTGAGAATTTAATCAATTTTGCTAATCATCATCATATTATGCTTTTAAGTGTTTGCCTAAGGACATTGATAGTATGTTGTTCAAGTCACACTTGATGTACTTGCATCCAAGATAACTATTAGTCAGGATTGAATCATAGCTGCACTCTCATAATTGCAAGCTGAGCTTTCCCAACCCCTTTGCCTTGCAAAAATCTCCTTATAAGTCACACTTAGAGTAATTTTCTCTAAGGTCCCTCATATGGAGGATGACACACTTTACTAACCTTATTACTTACTAGAAAACTCTTAGCGCTCCCTTATATCATAAGACTTCAATGGATACAATAATTAAAGTGATTTTTAATGTTATCACTCCATCTATGAATGAAGAGTTTAGCACACAGTGTCTTCATATTGTGCATTTCACTCTTCTACCATCAACAAGGACTTCTAGTCATAAGCTTCATTGTTTAGGGAAACAATTGTGGCTAAGATACTCGCCATTCAGAATCAAAATATGCTCTGAAATCTTCTTTCTGTCCGACTTGCGGCCTAGTTAGTTATTTGAGTTTATCTCCATAGGATTGGGATGCTCTGTTTGTCTGAGGCATAAGCTTCTCATAGTGACTTCTTCCTTGCTCAAAGGGATAGTTCCTAAGCATGCATTAAATGCTTATAGTTGCTAGTTTCCTCTTTGGAGAAGGAATGCAAAGTTTTTTTTTTGTACGAAAGTAAAACTTCCCTTTTCTAAATGAAGTTCTATTTCTTCTAAATACACAATTTCTCGGCAAGAAATACCATTGACAATCAAACCACAAGAATTTACCTCCATTCTTGAGTCTCAAAGCCTTCTGTTGTTTAGTACATACCAGATATGCCAATTGGCCATTAGTACTCCACCCAGATAACATTCCATATGCCAGAAAATCATTGATGGTCACATAACTGCAGCCTTCAATTGAAATATCTTACCCGTAGATATGTCATACGTTTCAATTCCAACATGCCACAGTCCCTTTAACTCATTAATAAGAGGTTGGAAATATACATCTGTTTTGTTCTTGGGATTTTTGGTTCGGAGATTACATAAGTGAAAAACATAAATGGTGTGGTCATACAAATTTCAAGGGAATGTTATAAGGTGTAACTACCATTAGCAAAATAGAATAAGATCATAAAGACAAGTGTAATGATTAAATCCATCGGCACATAAGCCAAGCCTAACATTTCGATGCTCTACAGCAAAATTAGGGTACTTGTTATCAAAATGTTTATGCGCTATCCCATCTGATGGATGACATAAAACACTATCCTTACGCTGATGTTCTAAATGTCTTCTTGTATGCTTTGCAGTTCTTCTTGATGAATACAACCTTTGAAGTCGAGATTTCAATGGTAAGTAATGCATCTTTGCATATAGTAATGGACTTGGATTCCTTTGTTGTGACCTTTGCCTCTTCCATGTCAAATGCCCGCATAACTTGCATGTATCGAGGTTTGAGTCCTCTTTAAAGAAGAGCATGCAACGTTATGGTAACAATCAATGTGTATCACATTGTTACCGAGATCTTTAACAACGCTTTTCGTCTGCCCATAGTTGTTTGGCGTGTGATTGTTAGGTGGGCACATCTCTTTCATTAATTAAACAATTTCATTAAAAGAGTTCTATAGCATGTCATAATCAGACTTAATACTCAACAGCCTAACCACAACAGAGAGCTCACTATGGGAAGAACAACTATCATGTAAGAGTTGTTGAGTAGCTTGAACGATATTATAGAATGGTTCTTAACAAGTGCTTGGTTCTTCCTTACATTTTGATTTGCTAATATGACATCACTAACCATCTCCTCCATACGATCTACATGGTATTCATTATAGTCATGATTAGTATGAATTGAACCACCAGCTTTGGGCATTTCACTAGTAGAATATCCAAAATCATATTGCTGAGATTCCACTTCTCCATGGGTTGTCCAGTATCACTATCCTTTCACAAAACCCTTATCATCAAGTACATCTTTACCTCATCAGGTGCTAAGTATACTCTGTTTTTGCATTTTGCACATTGACATTTATACTTGCCCCCAATTTGGAACTCTGTCTGCCTACGTGTAAATTTGTCAAATTAATTTACTCAATTTAGAAATTCTTGTGGATAACCATTACGATTAGGCAACAATCTGTTATACATCCACCAACAATGTGGAGGGTCATTCATATTCTACATAAGTAACAATATTCATCTAAGTCATTGGATTAGTATTAATTTCAATTTATATCATTATAATTATATAAATTACTCAATTATATATTACATATATTTTAATAATCAAACAAAACATTAATTAATGCAAAAATATATATGTAAGCACGTACATAATTTTAAATAGATATAACATTAGAAACAAGCGTTATATAATGTATATAATTGAATATACAAACATATATGCAAAATTACATGAAGCTTTTCAAATATTCATGTTCCACTCCATCTATTTTCTTAAATTATGAACCTAAATACTTAAAAATATCAAATCACATTAGCAGACAACCCAAATTATAGCATCAACTTTATGCCAACAATCTCATTCAAATACATCATCCAATATCAACAATTACTTCTTTTAAAGCATGACAATTTACAAAAAACATTCTTTTTAACACTTAAAAACTTCGCATTCGAAATATAAATTGCAATAATTTTATAAATTTCTACATATAAACTTCTACAAATATATTTCTGTTCTCACAAGTTTCATAAAACTAAAAATAGATTCAAACTTAAGCATTTCATTCCACCAACATATCACATTTTAATTAAAATTGACAAGCCTAAGCCCCAAATTACATAGAGGAAGATGTTGAAGCAAATTGAAGCAATAACTTCACACAAATTTCACATTGCAACAAAAACATAAACTAACTATACAGGTTTAACAATCTATTGCTAAAATTTTCAGAATTAAAACTAAAAGAGGAGAGAGAAAATCTACCTTAATTCGGTGAGGGGCGGTTTGGGCGGCGTTAGTTGGCGGCATATGCGCTTCGAGAATGGAAGCGACAACTGGTGGTAGTGACATAAGCTAGCGGCGATTGGTGGTGGGAAGGAAGCCAAGGGTACTCGCGGGGTGCGGCTTCGAAATTCCCGGGGGCCTTTCGCTCCCTCTTTATGTACAAATGAAATGTGAAAGAGAACCACATCTGGTTCCCTTAAAGTAAGACAGCGATGAACTAGCGACAGAAATTCCGTCACCAGATTCAATTTTACTTTTTTAACTATTGGGCGACGAAATATTCGTCGCCGAACAATAAAAAAAATAAAATTCAATATAGCGACAGAATTTTTGTCACCATGGTCACGATTTTTGCAATGTGTTGGTGATTTTGTCACCTACTATGATATATTTCAAATTTCCCATATCTGTCGCTATTTCCATCGCCAACTGATAAGGATTTTTATCCGTCGCTATTTTCCGTCATTATTAAGCACTTTTTTAGTAGTTGATTCATAAAGTAGTAAACTTTAATCAAGAAATGGGAGGGAGAGAGTGATAATGGAAAAAAATTACCAACTATTTGGAATCAAAAATTAAAAGTTGAGTCGAATATATTAATAAAAACTCAAACTTGAAATAAATCTAAATGCTTCAAGCAAAGGTTTTGAGAGAGAATTAAGCTAAACTAATCTACCCTAAAATCTGAACTAAAACCTTTGTTAAGATGATGAAAAATTGAATGATGAATTATAGTACCCAAGACCTCATTACATGGTTTTGATATCCTTTGTTTACTTTCCAAATTGTAATTAGAGTAGGCTTCTTGTTCTCCACTCCTGGTCAAAATCAGGAAAGCTGTCATAACAAGGAAATTGCTTGGAATCCAGTCGATTTTCAATTTTCACTTGACTACAACTTTCCAAAATCTATTCCAGTTAGTCTTACATGTTAAGTAAATGACTTCATATGTCATCGAATCATTATTTCCCACACAAATACCCAAAATTCGAATAAAACCCTAAAACAATCTTAACTATTAGTAAAACTAAGTAAATCTATTTAGTCACTTTGGTGACCAAACACAAAGCTTGAGAAGGGAAGAGATGAATCTAGGAATTGTTTTCTTCTACATTCCATTAACATGGTCTTTAAAGTAGCTCACAGACTTGCTAATATGCATCTAGACATTAATGCAACTACCTGCACCTATAGAAATGGGACCTAACTAGTGTGCTTTAAATTGGTTGAAGCATGATCCAGAGGAGTGTGTTCATAATTTCTCAAGAAGTCTAGTGACATAAAGGGCTATGAACAAGCCATCCACCCATGTGTTGGTGAGAGGAATTGTCCTCTTAAGGATCTATCCTTGGATCCTCCTATGATCAAAATTGGTCCTAGTAGGCCTAGAAAACATAGGATGAGGGATCCATGTGAGGATCCCAAGCAGCAAAAAAAATTGATTAGGCATGGCTTGCAGTTGAAATATAAAACTTGTGGCGTGCTTGGGCAAAATAAGGGAATTTTTCCTAAAAAGGCGACAAATCCTTAGCTGCTTCACCTCTAAAAGACAAAGAGGTAGGCCAAGAAAACATCCACGAGAGGCTAAAGTTTAATATAGGGTAGTTGGGCCAGTGCTTACTAGAGGCAAAGGAATAGCAAGGCAGAGAGGATCTGCAATGAGAAGAGGTAGGGGCATAGGGAACGTAAGACTCTTGTGGTTTTCTTTTTGTGTGTGTGTGTGTGTATGTTTTTTTTTTTTGTTCAGTTACAGAAGCAAGAACAATCTTTTTTCAGGGCAATTCAACAACTATTGATCCACAATCTATGCTTATTCACAAAGAACTAACTATGTCTAGTTAAACATAAATTGACAGTTACAGCTCCATCCTTAGCTTTGAAGCTTTGAAGATTCATGATAGCAAGTGGACATTGCTTTTTGGGTGTTGTAAATATTTGTCTATGCAGTCAACTCAATTAAAGTGCATCTTAACCAATGGTTTGGGTATATGGCTATGTAAAGTTATGTTGTTGCAACTAGACACTTCAACTCACTTGAACTGCACATTGACTTATTTTGTGAGTTTTGTGAGTTGGTTGTAAGCTATTGAGTTCATATGTTCAAGACTTTGTTTTTCCTTTGTACGACCCATTGGAGATAAACCCTTTTACATGAATCAATGCAGTATTCATTGCCATGGTATTTTGTTGTCAAGTTTGTTGTTCAATTGTCAAAAAGGAAAATAAGAAACCACCAGCTTGCTATTATTAACACATGAGTTCCTCATCTAAAAGGATGACTTAAAATTTCTGGCAAATTATATATGTAGGCCACTGACAACATCATTGCATTGAACATTAAGATTCCATCAGAGTTGCTACCTAACAATAATCCCAAACTTCTGCATGTCACTTAGTACAATGTACCAAAAAAATCAACAAAATAGAGGGAAACCCTTAACTAAACCTCAATAATATAATAGCCACTGACATGCCTATCAAATACAACCAAAAAAAATTTCCATCCATAGCTATTTGAACCTATGTATTTCATATACAATAAGTCTTTTCGTAATGGCTTGAGTTCCTCTTTGGCTATGTTCCTTTTAAATTTCTGCTTTGTAAGTTTACTTTTCAAAACTGAGTTCTCCTCCTACAACCATTTTAGGATAGTTTCTACATCATCCCTTTTGCTTTTGTTGGGGTTGGTTAATGCCTTAGCTACATATATATGTTAGTTAATTCAACCCCAATATGCTCAGCATTAGCAACCATAACTTCCACCCTCTACTCCAAGTTCTTATTCTCCTCCTCCAAGGTAATCTCTTTTTATACATTCCATTTGAAAAATCATGGCCAATTATCTCATCTAACTAGAACCCTAAAACAGCTTAGCTTGCGTAATGTGCACCCATAAAATTTTTCCCCTTTGTTTGGTGGTTTCTTATAGGATTGACACATAGCGCGTAAATGATGATGCATCTCCCCAACAAAATTTGCTCAATTTCATTGCTTGAATTCCTAAGTCTTGACAAGTTAGGTGACCCAACAACAATTGCTGCCTTTCTACTCATTTTCAATTTCTTCTTATTCTTATCTTCCTCGTTTTTTCTTTGCACTTCCTCAAGCCTCCATCCTTAGTGTTTCTTTTTGGTGTTGTTATCGGGGAGATTAGGGAAAACACAAAGCAGCTGCTCTTTTTAGTTAAGGGGAGAAGAGAGATAAAATGAAAGAAAGGGGGGGAAAGCTTTTAAGATTAAAAATAGATCCATAGTTTAGAAGCTTAATTAGATTTTAATAAAATTAATAATTGAGTTGACATGATGACATGTACTTAACTTTTGTTAAAAAAGTTCAAATTTATCTACATTATATACATGGTGTAGCAGCTCACCCACGTCAGCAAAACCATTGAATACTAGTTTGACTGACTTGGTGGTGTATACTCAAAATAAATAGGTTCAAAGATAGGTATATTTGGTGTTATTGATGAAGGTGGGATTATTGTGGTATAGAAACCCTAAAGGTGGAGTTATTGGGGTCCAAAAACCCTTTAACAATGTACAAATTTTCCCATGAACAATAGGCCATATTGAGTCAGCAATGTCGATGGTGAGCCTTGTTCTTGTTGTTAATTGTCCTTTACTTCTACCTAACGCTTGGCTAGCTGGCTTGAAGTCTAGTCAAACCTAGATCTGGATCATAAGGATTGTTTTATAAAATTGTTCTCTAAAAGGTTTCTGTATTTTCCTAAAATATGGTAGCAAATATAATCTTTTACATAGTTTGGAATTCCCTAAAACATTCAGCGGGAGAGCAATTGCTTGGCATTCAATGCAGCACAGGGCCTCTAGGCCAAAGCACCTTCAACACTAATAAGAAGAGAAGTACTAGCTGGGGAGATTCATTCCCTCTTCGCTACAGACCCCTCTATGGCACAAGAGAAAAAGTGAGGGTGGTATCCACACTCTTAGCAAGATCCTTCCAAGAATTACTTCTAAGCTCAAACAGACTTTGATCATGTGAGTTGTGGAAGGAATCCTCCAAGGGCATATAGTTTCTCCAAAGTGAACCCAAATGCACCATAGAAGGGGATGAATAGGTTAAGTGCAAGTTTTCACAAATAAAAGCTTTGACCCTTATGAGAAATGATAGCAAGTCAAGATGCTAGACTAATTTAGTTAAGGACACTAAGCAAAAATAGATTAATGACTTGAATAGACAGTAAGATATTGAATGTAAAGCATACTTTATTTTTTTAACACAGTTAAGGACTGCTTTCTTACAATTTAATCAATCTTACTAATCATTATCATATTCTACTTTTAAGTGTCCACCTAAGGACATTGACAGTATGTTGTTCAAGTCACACTTGAAGTACTTGCATTCAAGATAACTATTAGGCAAGATTGCATCATAGCTACACTATCTTAAGTGTAAGCTGAGCTTTCCTAACCCCCTTGCCTCACAAAAATCTCCCCATAAGTAACACATAGAGTAATTTCCTCTAAAATCCCTCGTATGGAGGATGACACACTTTGCTAACCCTATTACTTACTTGAAAACTCTCAGCGCTCCCTTATATCATAAGACTTCAATAGGTACAATAATTACACTTATTTTCAATGCAGTCACTCTTGATATGAATGAAGAGTTTAGCACATGGTATCTTCATATTGTGCGTTGCACTCTTCTTCTATGAACAAGAACTTCCATTCATAAGCTTCATTTGTAGGCACTCAAAATTTGTTCGTGTCGTACCAAAACTAAATTTAATTAATTAATTGGGTCAACCCTTTTAATTAATTTAATCAAGCCCAAAGACTCACAAGTCAAGCCCAAAATAAAGCCCTGATGACTACCAAGTCCGGGTTCAGTTAAAATTCGAGTCAAAGCCCAAAACGAGGTTCAAGATGACTACCAAGTCAAGCCACAACCTAAAGCCCAAACGACGTTTAAGTGATGGCGCGGTCAAAGTTGAAGTCAAAGTCAAAGGTCAAAGTCAACATCGACTCACAAGTCAAACATCAAAAAAGGACTCTCAAGTCAACGTCCGGTTAAAGCTCGAGGCGACTTCCAACTCAATGCTCTGCTAAAGCCCGGGAGACTCCCAAGTCAAAGTCAAAGTCAAAATCAAAGTCAAACAAACGAAAGTCAAAATAGTCTAGGGTAAAGGATGACTAAAAGGCCCAAAACCTAGGTCAAAGCCCAAAACCCAAGTCAAGGCCTGTCTTGACTTTCAAGGGGGAGGCTTTCCTATAAATAGGTCCCCACCCCCTTTGTTTTAGGGGTTGGAAAATCCATCCTTGAGAGAGAAAGAATCAGAGGATTTTGTATCCATAGAGATTGTAACCCATTCAAATCAATTGAATCTATAAAAAGTCAATCTTTGCAATTTGTGATTACAAATTTGGCACGCCCGGTGGGACCTCTCTACCTCTCATCTCTTTCTCTTAAAAATCAAGACTTTCAAGTCACAAGAACATCATCTTCAACGAAGATATGGCTAGAAAGAACGTTGTCGCGCAAGCTTCGAAGAAGAAGAGCACAAGATCTCTTTCGCGCACATCATGTGGAGCGAGCGTCACTTCTAGGAAGTGCGTGCACACAATGAAGACCAGAAGCATGGCGAAAGCTACTGCGCCAACCGCTCCTGGGCAAACTGTACTGCCCCCACCCAAACTCCAAGACTTGAAGACGCAGCAAAAGGCGTCCTCTTGGATGGGTGAAATTCAAAACGTTCAGCTTCAATCTCCAGTTTGCGAGGTTGAAGACAACTACAGCAGTAACTCTTCTTCGCTCTCACCGAAGGGGGCGCGCATGTCAGAGACTGAAGTTGAGTCCACCAAAACTATTGTCATGCCAGCCATGATGACAGGTACAACCACTCTGGAAGAGGAGATGGCTAACATGAAAGCCATCTTAGAAAAACTCACCAGGGACAATGAAGAAAAGGAAGGGCGCATTAAGCTTCAAGAAGAAAAGATTGCTAAGCTGACCAAGAAGTTAGAAAAACGACCAGCTCAATCTTCCATAAAGGACTCAGAAAGTGAGGACTCAGAAAAAATGTCCATCCACATTGAAGCCTCTGACAGCGAGAAACAGTCAAAGAAAGGCGGCACCCATAAACATGTCAAGTCATCTGGATCAATGACCATTGAGCAAATCCAAGATATGATAGCAAATGTTGTTAAGGTGCAACTAGGTGAAGGTTCGCGCAGAACTCACGTATACACCAAACCTGACGCTAAGAGGGTGGATGCTCTTCGCATGCCCCACGGCTACCAACCCCTCAAGTTCCAACAATTGGATGGGAAAGGCAATCCAAAACAGCATGTCGAGCATTTCATTGAGACGTGCAACAATGCTGGGACTGACGGGGACCTTATAGTGAAACAGTTTGTCAGGACATTGAAAGGTATTGCCTTTGACTGGTATACCGACTTAGAACCTGAGTCCATTGATAGCTGGGAACAAATGGAGCAAGAACTCCTCAACAGGTTCTACAACACTCAGCGCGTTGTCAGCATGACTGAGCTGACAAACACAAAACAGTGGAAGGACGAGCCAGTTCTTGACTACATCAACTGCTGGCACGCACTTAGCCTCGAGTGCAAGGATCGGCTCTCTGAAGCGTCCACCATCGAAATGTGCACCCAAGGCATGCACTGGGACTTGCTGTACGTCCTACAAATGAGCAAACCTAGGACATTTCAAGAATTGGCGACCAAGGCGCATGACATGGAGGTGACGATAGCTAGTCGTCGCACCAACTCCTTCTATTCTACTTAATCAAAGAGCGGCAAAGTTGAGTTCAAGAATAATGTTAACTTTTCTAAGGGCATGACCAAAGAAGCGATGTCCACCTCTACAAGTCAGCCAATTCGCATTCTGGAAAAGCCAAAACTAGGGGGCAAGAAGAGCTCGTCGTTCAAGGTTGTGTCAAATAAGCGTCCCACACTAAAAGAACTTCAGGAAAAGATGTATCCATTTTCTGACTCAGATTTGTCAGGCATGCTAGATGACTTACTCGAAAAGGGTGTCATCGACTTGCCCGAGCCAAAGCGCACAGAAGAAGTTGGGAGGACCGCCGACCCTAAATACTGTCGATACCGTCGAATCGTTAGTCATCCTCTCGAAAAGTGCGTTACACTCAAAGAACGCATCATGCGACTGGCTGAGGAATGGAGAATTATTTTAGATTTGGATGAAACAGCAGAAGCTGGCCACGTCATAGTGCAAGAGGCTGGTGAGTCAGATTCTAAAATGGATCATGCTGAAGTACTAGAGGGCTCAGGAGAATGCTTCATAAAAGGCTTCTTTGATAGTGTGGTTGTCTACACAACCTCATATTTTGAAATTGACGATGACGAGACAAATGAAGAGCGGAATGTCCCTCATGAAGAAAGTGGTGATGGCAGCATCCAGCCACAACAACGGAAAAAAGAGAATGAGATGACAATTCCAGTCTCATCCGTCAAGCAAGCAAATGCCGCGGCAAATTCAGTGGTGCCAGTCTTCAAATGTACAAATCCTAAAAGTGCAACTAAGGTTGAACGCAAGTTCAATGAAGCAAGCTATCGCGTTCTTAAAGAAAAGGGTGTGCTTCCAGTTCATAGGGCGAACCCAAGCAAATGGACCGAGGCTTTTCTCCTTGGTTTTGTTGCCTCTTCTAAAGGTTCGCTCCAAGAAGACTGTGAGCTGTCAAAGATGCGCATCAACGATGGGTGTAATCCTAATGTGCACAAGTTAATGAAGACGTCCAATTATGACTTCATCCAGCTAACGTCTCCGGGTCATGAGATCGAAGCTAAGCCCTACGGATTTGACAACACGCAAAGGGTCGTACAAAGTCAAGGGGGCAACTCTGCAACACCCAAAGTTGGTCTTAGTTATGCACCGCCCCCGCCTGTGAGGATTTTGGGACGACGTAAGGACAAGCAAACCCTCACGCAATATACCACAGCTGAAGAGGTTGATGATAATAAGGGCAAAAATGCCAAGACCAACCCCAACACGACGGTGTTCGACAGGTTGCAGCCGTCAAAGTCGCGCCAACGCCCTTCTGTGTTTAGAAGGATTGGAAAGGGTAAAATCCTGAAGCACTCTGTCTTTCATAGGTTGAAAAAGCATGAGCAACATAAACCCTCGGTCTTCTGCAGAATCAAGATAGGCAAAATGTCGTCAAACTCACCGCCTTCCCAAAAGAAGGATTCAGTGTTCAACCACCTTGGCAAAACAAATGAAGTCCAAAGTTAAATTCCTTCATGCATGAAGCGTGCTTCCACTTTGGATGTGAAGGTAGATGACTCGCTGAAAGTGAAGAGGCGCGTCTTAATTCTCACCGGCCATGGGGCTCAGGCCAATTCAAAAGAAAGAACTAAGGAGCAAGCTTCTTCCGGCTGCAACGCAAGCAACGATGTCGGCGACTTCCCTTGAAGAAATGCTGGATCAGCTCCTGGGCAAGAGCTTAAACTGTTCACCACAAAAAGAAAACACCCAAAGTTCACATACATTTCAAAAAGAAGACTCCTCTATTCAAAAAAGAAGACTCCCGAATAAGAGGCTAAACTGTTCGTACATTTCAAAAAAAGAAGACTCCCGAACAGGAGGCTAAACTGTTCACACATTCAAAAAAAAAAAGGACTCCCGAACAGGAGGCTAAACTGTTTGCACATTCAAAAAAAGAAGACTCCCGAACAAAAGGCTAAACTGTTCATACATTAAAAAAGAAGACTCCCGAACAAGAGGCTAAACTGTTCGTACATTCAAAAAAAGAGGACTCCCGAACAAGAGGCTAAACTGTTCGTACATTCAAAAAAAAGAGGACTCCCGAACAAGAGGCTAAATTGTTCGTACATTCCAAAAAAAAAGAAGACTCCCAAACAGGAGGCTAAACTGTTCGCACATTCAAAAAGAGACCTCCTGAACAAGAGGCTAAACTGTTCGCACATTCAAAAAAGGAGACTCCCGAACAGGAGGTTAAACTGTTCGCACATTCAAAAAGAAGACTCCTGAACAAGAGTCCAAACTATACACACATCAAGAAAATGCGAGCCCCGAGCAAGAGCATAGACTGTTCGCTCAAGCCAAATCTTTGTACTACTCCTGGCCCGCAAGAGTATAAATTGTGAACGGCAAAACAAATGAAAAAAGGATGCTTAGTTGAACTACTTAACAACTTGATCTTATTGGGAATTGCAATGTTCCCATAAATACGTAGGCAGCCTTAGCAAATCATCGAGTGCAGTCAAACACATCACACAAAAAAAGGGGGGCATGAAAGAGAAGAGATCAAAGACATCACCTTTCTACTGCCAAGTTTCTCCTAGCGGCTTGCACCATTATGAATCACCTGGAAATTGAAGAAAACACAAAGTTAAATTCTTTTTCAGGAAAGAAATTAGTAAGCAAAGCGGCATCTAGGCAAGATAAATGCTAAAGAAGGGAGAAGTTTAGAGCAAAATCAATCAAAATGTTGGTTGATGCCCGCGCTAGCTGCTCCTTGCTGCCCACACCACTTTCGTGCGTATTAGTTCAGTTCGAGACCCATGGCCAAGCAGCAAACCGTGTCGCAAGTGGTTCTTCAAGTCTTCATACCACTCTTGTGCGTATCAGTTCCGTTCGAGGCCCGTGGCCAAGCAGCGAACCGTGTCGCAAGTGGTTCTTCAAATCTTCATACCACTTTCGTGCGTATTAGTTCCGTTCAAGGCCCATAAGCCAAGCAGCGAACTGTATCGCAAGTGGTTCTTCAAGTCTTCATACCACTTTCATGCGTATCAGTTCCGTTCGAGGCCCATGGCCAAGCAGCGAACCATGTCGCAAGTGGTTCTTCAAATCTTCATACCACTCTTGTGCGTATCAGTTCCGTTCGAGGACCGTGGCCAAGCAGCGAACTGTGTCGCAAGTGGTTCTTTAAGTCTTCATACCACTTTTGTGTGTATCAGTTCCGTTCAAGGCCCTTGGCCAAGTAGCGAATTGTGTCGCAAGTGGTTCTTCAAATGACTCCTCAACCTGCACAAGCAACAATACAAGCGCAATGAAAAAAAAGGGGGTCTCTTACAAAAAAGTCGAGCCACTACATTCAGCTAAAGGAAGTCAAGCAAAATCTCATAAGGGAAGGCATCCGATTGAACAAAGCTTCTCTCAAAAATTGTGGGCATTTTTGTGGGCACAAACCAAGAGATTCTCAAAAAAAAAAAAAAACACACACACACACACACACAAAAAAAAAACGCCAATCGTGCCTAGCTACGGGCAAACATTTCTAATCTGCATCATGTCAAAGACGCCAAGCAGTTTTCAAGCAAGTGGGCACCAAGACCCCAACATGATCAATAGCAATAAGAGCATTAAACAGCAATCAAGGCAATAATGTGCAAGAAAAAGAGCAAAACAACACTCTGGTGAAATTTAGCAACAAATCTTCATTTCACGCGAGAATTCCAGCAGAACGAAAACAGGGGACAAGCTTCATGCTTCATGAATCGAAAACCCTCATGAATCAACTCCCTTCCTGCCCATCACGCCCTTCCTCAATCATTTTCATGCCCCACTCACCAAAATCAACAAAAACAAAAGAGCAAGCATGCTCTTTTACAACAAAAAAAAAGAAACAACAAAAAATGAATGAAAGCAAAGGGAAGAAGATTGGGGAAAGGTTCACCTTTAAAAGCCACAGGATCAACAAGAATGGCACAAGATCAACTTTTAGGAGTATGCCACTGTTGAAATCGATTGTGCAGAGGAGGTTGGTGGGTGTTCGGTTGCGGTTGAGAAGTTGCTCCCTTGGGTGATCACAAGTGCCAAACCAAAAGATGATGCTTTTTGTTACTACAGTAGCCGAAAATGGTGACTCCATGAATAATAATGACAGCAGCAGGGGTCGTGATCTCGAGCTTTAGGTTGTGTACCCTGGTGGCTGAACGAAGACTAGGAAGGGCGTACCTTTGCAAGCCACGAGAGGGGCAACAGGCTCTGGGTTGCTGGGTAGTGGTCCAGTGGATGCTCTGCTTCTAGAGTTCTAGGTTTTGAGGCCTCGGGTTTCGGCTAGCAAGAAGAATGAGGAACAGTAGCATAGGTCACGTGCCTCAGCGTGTGCAGGCTAAATGAATCACAACCAAGCAGAACCAAGCAGTAAAATGGGAGTTTGGGCTGGGGGAACGAGAAAAGAAGGGACTGAGAGGCAGGCCCAAGCGCAAAAGAAGGAAATGAAGGCCGGGCTTAGCCCGCTATGCTATCAAAGAGGCAAGAAGAACGGCAGTGGATCACGTGCGGAGCATGCCTACCAGCTTAAATAAAATGAAGCAGTCCAAGCCCATGCCTGAAAATAAAAAAAAAATTAAAAAATGGGAACAAATCACGTACGTCGCTAGTTTCGGGGGCGTTGCCCCTGAACCCTCAGACCAAGGCGCGTCGCCCCTAGACCCCGACTCGCTGACCGGTCAGCGAGACCACCGTGCTAGGTCTGCGAAATGGGCACCTGAAATGGCACATTTTAAAAAATTCGAGACATCGGTCACTCCTCAAACGACAAGTCTCGTATGTAACCTTGTCTCGAGGGGGCAATTTGTAGGCACTCAAAATTTATTCGTGTCGTACCAAAATTAAATTTAATTAATTAATTGGGTCAACCCTTTTAATTAATTTAATTAAGCCCAAAGACTCACAAGTCAAGCCCAAAATGAAGCCCAGATGACTACCAAGTCCGGGTTCAATTAAAATTCGAGTCAAAGCCCAAACCGAGATTCAAGACGACTACCAAGTCAAGCCACAACCTAAAGCCTGAACGACGTTTAAGTGATGACGTGGTCAAAGTCAAAGTCAAAGTCAAAGGTCAAAGGTCAAAGTCAACATCAACTCACAAGTCAAACATCAAAAAACGACTCTCAAGTCAACGTCCGGTTAAAGCTTGAAGCGACTTCCAACTCAATGCTCTGCTCAAGCCCGGGAGACTCCCAAGTCAAAGTCAAAGTCAAAGTCAAACAAACAAAAGTCAAAATAGTCTAAGGTAAAGGCTGATTAAAAGGCCCAAAACCTAGGTCAAAACCCAAAACCCAGGCAAATTCAAGGGGAAGGCTTTCCTATAAATAGGTCCCCACTCCCTTTGTTTTAGGAGTTGGAAAATCCATCCTTGAGAAAGAAAGAATCAGATAATTTTGTATCCATAGAGATTGTAACCCATTCAAATCAATTAAATCTATAAAAATTCAATCTTTATAATTTCTGATTACATCATTGTTTAGGGAAACAATTGTGGCTAATATACTAGCTGTCAAGAATCAGAATATGCTCCGAAATCTTCTCTCTCCAACTAGAGGTCTCGTTAGTTCTTGGAGTTTGTCTCCATAGCATTGGGATCTTCTCTTTTGTTGGAGGCATATTCTTCTCATAGTGGCTTCTTCCTTGCTCTAAAGAACAGTTTCTGAGCTTGCATTAAATGCTTATCGCTGCTAGTTTCCTCTTTCGAGAAGGCAAGCAAACTTTTTTTTGTATGAAAGTAAAACTTTCTTTTTAGGCACTTGATTGGACACCACTTTCTATTTTGCATTAAATGCAAGCTCTTGCTTAAGAAATACGTCATTGAAACTGATAAATAAGCAGCCAATTATTAATACATTCCAGTTTGGTGGTTGCACGTCACTAAAGTAATCTTGCTTTATGCATTAAGCTCTGTTCTTTTTGTAGTTTAATGAACTCAACTCATTCTTTCCCACTCATATTCATTCATTTCTCTCCTTTCCCACATCTTCCACACTTTAAAAAATATACCACTTCTTCCCACTCCTTTCTACTCTTACCCACTTTCACTCACTCCTTCCCACTCCTACATATAACTATTATTGTTCATATTTTGAAAACTTTATAATTTATATAATTGTGTGTATGAATAGTCTGATAATAATTATGAAAAGTTTTATTTATTTTTCGAAAATTATGGAAATACTTGATAGTCGTGTCGAAAATTATAAATGACATAATTTTTGTTATATATATTGAAGAAATAATTTTTTCTGCTTTGTTAAGCAAATGTTTGTATTTTGTGACTGGTAGACATTTTGGGTTTGATTTTGTGTATCGAAGAGATTCCTTTTTTTTTTGTGTTGGTTATGAAAAGTTTGTTATAGGTCATCAAAGCGTGGATGATTGTTGCTATATGTATAACAGATTTATTTTTCACTCATCGTAATTTGTGGCCAAATTTGCAAACGTTTTTTCCGGCATAATGAAGGAATATGTAAATTTTTTGGGCGTTGTTTGTAATTCGTGACAAAAAATGTAGATGTATTGTACGTATATTTTAAGCGGATATTTTTTTCCATGTGCGTTAGTAACAAAATATTGAAAGTTCTTCACACAAATTGCAGATGATTATTTTCTGTGTACTGATGGCCTGTTCTTTTTATTGAAAAATATGGGTTGGTAAAAGGTAAAGTTAGTTAAGATTGGTAGAAGTGGATTAAAGTAGGTTGAAGTGGGTATTTTTTGTTGAAATGGGTTGAAGTTGGTTGAAGTGGATATTTTTTGTTTAAGTGAATTGAAGTTGGTTGAAGTTGGTTGAAGTTTGCTGAATTTTTTTTGCATGATGGGTACAAGTTGGTTAAAATAGTGAAAAACTTGTAGAACTTGGTTGAAGTTGGTTAGAATGGGTTGAGGTGAGTTAAAATTGATTGAAACTGGTATTTTTTATTGAAGTTCGTGAAGTAAATTGAAGTGGGTTGATGTTGGCAAATTTGGATTTATCAACGAAAAGAACAAGGCCTAAACATATGCGTATTTTTTTCATTGTTCGTATTTGGTTAATATATGAAAAAAAATATATCCGTAATTTGTTTTACGAATAACGAAAATTACAAATTTTTTTTGGTTAATAATAGCCACGAAATAATATTTCGTACATGAGTCAACACAGAAAAATATTTTTTCAATCTAATTTTTTTTATCATCAGTAATTACTATCACAAATAAAATATTACATTAAAAGAGCAAAATATGTAACTTACATCAATTCTCCTACTTCATTCAACTATTTTCCACTCCTTCCCCCCTTTCCCACACTTAAAAAAAAAAATATCACTCCTACCCACTCCCACCCACTCTTTCCCTCCTTTTCCACTCTCACATATCTCACACCTGTAATTTCCTAACGAAAAGAATATGGCCTAATTATTCTAACTACATTAACAAGAAAATTACTCAACCGAGCAAATCTGCTTTAGTTGATTCATTTAAATTCTACATATGAATGTGTCAATATTTATCCAATCCAACAAAGTATAAGAGATGGCATCATCTTTTCCAATTTTATGGTTAATATTATGATAACAAATGAACATATGAACCATAATTTCATTAACTAAATCAACAAATACTACTTACCGAATAATCAGATGTAGCCACCATGTTTGACATTTGTATTTTGCTTTTGGGAGATGCCTTGACTGGTCTAATTGAAAGATGTTCAGTGCACCAAACTGATTTTTTTAGGTGTTTCGTTGAAGACCAAAAGATGTTTATAGATCCATTAACTAACTTCTTATAGCTCTTCTTTGAGCTCCTCAAGTTCTTTGATCACAACTGCAGTGTCCATGGACTCGTTATCCTCCACAATCTCTCACCTTCATTGGAGTTCATCTCAAGGGTTATAAGTCACCTAGGAACCTCCTCCTAGGATTCAGGCTCCTCTTTCTCACAGTCACCGCGAGAATGGGTTTTACCTTTTGGGCTTACATTTCTTTGTCATAACATGCTATGGCTCTCATTAAATCGTATTACAATGACTCCTTGTAATACCCCGATGTGTGATGTGAAGAGTGGCTTAAGGGATTTGAAGCGATTACTTTTATCTCCATTGGTAAACCTTTCGTTTCATAAAGACCATCTGTAAGAATTTTATAGTTAAGTATGCTTGTTGTGATATCTTGGTATGGTGACCTACTAAGTGGTTTTCTCATGTAGCGTGTAAGTGAGGATATAAAGCAATTACCTCTATCATAAAATGCGCACCTCTCTTAAGAATCCAATAGTTAAGCATGTTTTGTTGTGGAGTAGACTTGGGATTAACTTCTAGAAGGTTTCCTAGGTGGTTTGTAAGTGAGGAGAAAACATGAACTAGAAAACCTTATCGTAATTTGTGGTCCAGGAGTCAATCCTTGAGGCCATCTATTCAAGCTCAATATGTGTGAATTTTATACCTCATTCTACCTAGATTTAGCTCATAATAATTGGTAAATTAGGTTGCTTATCAGTGTTTTTTTTTGTATGTGAGAAAGAGAATTGCTTAAATAATGGATTATGGATGAAAAACTTGTTGAAAGTTAGACATGTTAACCCGAGTTAACACTAGAGGATAACCTAACATTACAACAAAGCAGGGCTTGGCCAGCAAGCTCAAAAATTACTAGAAAGACAAGGAAGAAAAATAAGAGAGGGAGTTGGCGTGGGCTTCCCTTGTCACCCCTATTCCTATTGTTGAATTCCAGAGATTTAGTAGGGTCTGCCCATGCCATATGGCACGACCATGCCAAATTCGTTGGCTCAAGCCTATATAAATCTTTTTCCTCCATTTATGTAAACAAGTAGGGTTTTAAAGCAAGTTTTATAGTCAAATTTTTAGGTTTATCCTAGGGTGATAGTAGAGATCAGTGTACATTTAGCTTAATTTGTAGGCACATTTCAAGATTAATGAAATTTTAACGCAATTTGCTTTCTTTCTCCCCATTCAACCTTCATTTTCATTCAAGTTCTTTCTTACTATTTTATTGCTCAAGTTTACATGCTTTTTCCTTGTTTGTTGATTGGAATTAGTGCTTTCCTTTACTAATCATTCTCCTACTCCCTCATCTACTCTCAATCTCTCATTCTCTTCTTCCAAGAATGTGAGATTGAGAGTAGATGAGGGAGTAGGAGAATGATTAGTAAAGGAAAGCACTAATTCCAATCAACAAACAAGGAAAAAGCATGTAAACTTGAGCAATAAAATAGTAAGAAAGAACTTGAATGAAAATGAAGGTTGAATGGGGAGAAAGAAAGCAAATTGCGTTAAAATTTCAATCTCTCATTCTCTTCTTTCAAGAATGTAGATTTCAAGCTCTTTCTCTCTCCTTTATCTTAAGGTTTCAAAACCCATCTTCAAAGTCAAAGTTTTTGATTAATTATGGGTTAGATTAGTACTCGTTAAAGTACTAAATTTACAATAAGTTGCAATCTTCGCAAATCATCTCCCTTGCCCCAAGTTCGGAGGCTAAAGTCGCAAATTTTGGGTTCCAACCATTCTAGGTGATTTTCCCTTTTTACCTCTTCTTCATGTATATCAAAGATGATGCTTCCTTAGTTAGTTTTGTTTAATTGTTAGCTGTTTAGTGATTTGAATCATGTCTAGTTTAGTTTTCTTAATATTCATTTAATTTGGTTATTTGTCATTAAGCTTTAAATAGTCTGCTTAATCATCATTAGTGTAGGATCAGAGGTAAGTTCATTGAGTAAACGTTGTTTTAGTCATTTATTGCCTTAATTAGTCTAGATGTGAGCCAATTAGTCTCTGAGTGAACTAAGTTTCCTTTATCTTTGTGGAGACCCCTTAGTACTCGACGATAGCTCTGCACTTACGGCATTCACTTAATTTTTGAGCAAGTTTTTAGCACCATTGCCAGGATATTTTCACAACACCTATGGCGAGATATGATCAAGATCTTAGATCATAGAGAGTTAGCCTCGTAGTTGTTTCTCGATTGCAGTAGGGTAGGTTTGGTTGTGATTTTTTCGTATGTCGTATTTGTATACAGGTAGTACATGCATCTGAGAAGAGATATTGTTTGTCTACCTTTGTTTGTTAGGGTAAAGTACATTCCTCTACTATGTTGTACTTATATTTACATAGTTACTGTCTCCTGATTTATTAGTATTTCTTAACTCATTCCTAGTTACTTATCGTTAGTTTTTCTCCATAAATGTTTTTACAAAATCATTCTTTTGTAAAATGTTTTCACAAAATCTTATTTTGTGGGTCTCTTGGAATCAGCCTCTCTACAGATAGGGATGTCGGTAGAGGTAAGGCTGTCTACATCTGAATCTCCTCAGACCCCACGAAAATAGGACTCATATTGAGAGGTATTGTTGTTATTTTTTAGGTCATGAAAAAATTAGAAAAAATGAATAAAAAGATCAAGGAAGGAAGCAACCGGCTATTTTCCTTATTAACCCAAAAACAGCGCTTGCCCCATTCCTCCCTCGACCCAGCTGAAATCATTAGAAAAAACAAAAGAAGAGAAAAATAAAATAATAAATACCATCACTCATTCATTCCCCCACTGTGTCACGTGCCCATCAGCATTCCCCCACTCCTCCCCCACATAATCTCCCTCCTGAAACATATGCGCGCCTCCAATTTCTTCTTATCTTCTTTGACGCACCATTGCCACGAACACCCATACCACCACCAGCAGATCAACCCCTCACCATCAGACGTACCATCATCAACGTCGTCACCCGTCATCCCTACGATCATCAGTACTCACCGTCACCACTAAATCCTTTCTCCCTATCTTCATCCTCACCACACATCAACACCTATCTCCACCATTCACAAGGGTCGCATCGGGTGATTCAAATTGATTAAAGGAACCGAACTTGGGGCAACATAAACTGAATCAGCAACAGTGATGGGAGGCTAAGTAGGTTTTATAGGGTTGAATCGAGTTAGTATTATGATTTTAGGGTCAAATTAAGGGTTTTATTTCATTCAACTTTCTTCTTCAGTTTGCTCTATTTTCCCCTTTCATATTTACTTTTACTAGTCACAAATTGCTTCGGTTTTGCTAATTTTGAGCCGATTGTTGTGATTTAGGCTTTGAAATCTAGTGACTTTTTAGCTGAATTTGAGGTTTGCTATTGCAACTTTTGAAATCTAGTGACTTTTTAGCTGAATTTGAGGTTTGCTATTGCAACTTTAGGTTTGTGCATGCCCTGTTCTGAGCGCCCTGTTATGAGAGCCTTGTTTTCCGCCATTAGTGGTGTCAGGAAGAGCTTGGGGGTGACTTTTCGTAGCTTCATTGGATGTTGCTTAGTATGGCTTTTCTTCACTTGAGCACGTAGAGTTGTGAGCCAGGGGCCTACTCCCTTTGCATCATCTCGTGAGTCAATTTTTCGGTTCCTGAATTTTTCTCTTTGTAATGCAAGATTTATAATTTTGGCTTATCAAATGAATAATAATTGTGATCTCACTTTGTAATACAAAATTTTATTTTCAGATTTTTTTTAAAAAAAAAGCCAACTAAAAATAATTTAAAAAAAGCAAGAAAAATAGTTGTGAGTTGACTGATAGCCATGAGATGGCCTGCGAGCCACTTATGGGCCGACGATGCTACAGTAATCATGAGCAGGAGGCAAACGAGCCTCAAAATAGTTGCCGCTGTACATGCCCTTATTTTTCTGATCTAGTTTTGGCTATTTCGGATCTAGGCTTTGGCCCTCGTTTTTGTTCATTCATGGGTTTAGTTCTAGACATAATTTCCCTCCGTTAATGGAGGTGGAAGCTCAGCTAAGCTCCATGGAGCAAGCAAGTTGAATCAGACTTCCCCTTCCCTTCTCCGTTTCAGTACTTCTTTTTTGCCATTGGGGTCTGTTCTTTTCGTAGGTTAATTTTCAAATACAAATCTCAATTCATTTTAATCTATTTTAACCTATTTCAGCCTACTTCAATCTACTTCAATCCATTTTTATTATTTTAACTAAGTTTAATTTATCACATGAAAAAATTTAACTCACTTCAACTCACTTTAACTCACCTGAACTTATTTTACTATTTTACCTATCTTAATTTACCTATGAATAGAACAGACCCTAAATCTGCTTCTCTCTCTTACCCTCTCTTAATTTTGTAGCTTTCTTTTGTGTAGCGTTATTGCTGGAATCGCTCTCTCCATAGTCGTATGGATTTTGATTTTAATTCGCACCAGTAGCTTCTCATCTTTCTTTCTTGTTCCCTTTTCCTATTTCTGGCTCTCTGTATGCTCTGGTTTTTTTTTCATTTTCTAAATGTGTTGTTGCTTCACGTCTAACAATCTGATACGTAGTGTCCTTTCATTTGATTGGATTTGATATTATTTTATGCTCTTACATTAATGGATTATGGTAGTACTAAAACATTAAGTTTGGTTTATTTATTGCCAATAATTAATTTATCTCACCCTAGTTAATTGCTTATTATGGTCATGTCAACTTACAGTTATTAAGTCATTGTAAATATTTTAGATAGTTTGGCTAAACTTTCAAATACTTGATCAGTTATTTGATTTAATTTTTGTGACCTAATTTATCCTCATCTCTAAGGAGATGACCCTCAAATACTATAGCAATAAGCTACATGATTGTGGCTAATATTGTTACACCGATAAATCAAGAGCAAATTTTTTGTGTTGTTGCCAAGGATGGCAGTATGAGATTAGTCACACTTTTTTCTTTATTCTTTTGCCTTTTCCTTTTTTAGTGAATATGGCAATTTCTCATTTTCCTCATGTATCAACATGAAGTATTTTTACGATATTTGAGAAGATTAAATGACTTTTGTGCTTAGTGCGTTGATCAACATTTTGAGAAATAGAAAATTTGCTAGGTGATTATTGAGGGCCTTAATGACGAATATCGGGGCCATGTTGATACAAGGCACCCTAGGGGTTTGAGAGGTTTGTTTGCCAAGTTTGATAAAATTTGGAATTTCATTGAATATTTGGCTCACTGTACTTAAGAGTATGAAAATGCTAGAGGAGTGTCGACACATGCTCCATGTGCTATTTTTTCATGTGATTATTGCTACTCCTTTGAATATTTAACTTCACTTGCATGTCTTACTTAAGACCAATCTTAGATTAGGCTCTACTACACCTGAGGTCAGGTCATATGAGGATCTTGATGTTGATGGTGACACACCTATTCCTTTGGGCATAATTTGCATGTAGATACACATTTTGCCGACGTTGTGGTCATGAGTGATCTCTCATCTTCTTCAACAGTTACGCCCTTCCTAGAGTTTAGCACCATCAGTGACACCCCTAAGCGTATTTTGACCATTCATGATTTGCCTTTTTTCTTTTTGCGCCTTTAGAGGAGCTTGAGAAGGCAAATAGACTTGAGAATGATGCTAGCTCAAGGATGAGTGTGGCATATTTGTTCAATCAGAGGATACATTTATCGATGAGCATTCATTTAGGAAGCCTTATGTCGTGGAGATGAGCGAGGTTATGCCTTCAATTGATCTTATTGATCCCATTCGCGTTGAATCTTCCCTTGACTTAGCTCCCACAATCTAATAAAGCCTTTATTTAGGTAAGACCTTAATATTTGTAAGCCAAATGGGATTTAATCTTTAAAAAAAAAGAAAAAGGTAAAAGAAGACCAAAGAACGCAATTAAGCAAGGAAACGCAGTTATGTCAATGTTAGCAACGTGATTCGTAAGCATTGATACACGTTTGCACAAGTATCAAAATCTACATATCATTGCATATTATTTGATAGGACGAAAAATGGGAGTGAGGTTGCTTCTTATTACTTATATGTCTTTTAATTGTACATTCTGTTTGTATATAGTTTGGTGACATGATTATTAAGCTGATGCTATTGCCCAAGTTTTGTGCATAATTTTTATTAAGCTGATGCTATTGTCCAAGTTTTGTGCATAATTTTCTTGTTACTTCTGTATATGATCATGTTTGGGGGGGGGGAATATTTTCCTTTGTTTTTGAAAAGATTTTGTGAGTATATCATTTGGAAACCCTCACAAAACTTGACTCACCTACTTGAGGAATCGAGGCTTTAAAGGGTTTTTTGCATACCCTCACAAAACTTGACTCATCTATGAAAGCAAGTTAGGATTTTTATTTTTCTTTAGATAGTCGTGTTTGTTTTACTCCAAGATGACCAAAACTTAGGTTTGGGGGTTTTTATTTGCTCCAAAAAAAAATAATATTTTTACAAAATATTTTGACACTTAAATTAGCTCCTACTAAATATTTTTTTAGATTTATATTTGAGATCATTTTATTTTCTAGGTTATGGAAAATTTAGCAAAAATGAATAAAAATATGGAAGAACGAAGCAATGGGTTATTTTCCCTTTCAACCCAAAAATTTCCATTGGCCCATTCTTTGCTTAGCCTGGCCGAAATCATAAGCGCAAAAAAAGAGAAAAAATAAAACAATCAGCCTCATCAGGTCCCCCCCCCCCCCAAAAAAAAATTGTGTCATGTGCCAGTTAGCCTCCCGGAGTCTATGGTACATACCCATATACCATGTTAATATACACACCTATATAAAAAGGTCTTCCACTACCTTGCCCAACAAACCTGAAATTTTTGAGCCCAATAAACCTAATTCGAATTTGACCAGGCCGAAGGTCGACTTAATTGGGCCCAAAAAACCTAATTCTACTACCCTTGCCCATGCTGTAATTGGACATTCTCTATTTGAATTTGGGCGGCCCACCATACAAACGTTCAGGATGATTCAGCAATACAAAGCACCAGATACATGATTCATCTTCAAACAAACAACTATAGCTGAGGCAGAAAACTCTCTTTGAAAATTAGCAAGAATACATACTTAAATCAATGGATTTTAAGGAACAAATTATAGCTGAGGCAGAAAATTTGCTTATTGAAGAGTTACAGCTGTTAGGAGTTCATGCTGGAGGTATTTTTGATAAAATTCTTCAAACAAACAATTATATATTAATCTTTAATGCAAAGTATGTTTACCTAGTGCAACTTTTAAAGTCAATATTCTTTGCACATAAGGTGTTCGACAAAATTTCCCAAAAAGGCATGAATGTAATAGCAAAAATCGTTGCACATAAGCTGACAAAAAAGGTGCACTGATTTAGTCAAAAGGTTCACTGCAGTGTACAAAGGTTTCACTGCATTTTTGAAAAGTTACACCAAAAAATAAGAACGGTTAATAGTCTCAAATTCTGTACTCAAATTCTCAAAATTACTGACGTATCACTGTACTCAAATTCTCAAAATTTAATTAAAGAAATAATGAAAAAGTTTCATTTTCACTTTATAACTAAATGAGTAACTTATGTGGCTTTTGAAGGCAACAAGTGGTCTACGCCATCCGGAGGATCCCAGCATGTCCAATACTAATGTTGGAGCTGCAACTACTGAGGTAATAAACTACAAGATCACTCTATATTTTAGCAAATATAGTTAGAAAAATTTTATAATTAAAGGACAAAATATTTGTTGATGCAGGTGGCATGTACCACGACGTCTATCAGAGATGGTGCACTTGGAAATATTTAGTGACACTATGAATGTCAAAATTGATAACATGAGGACACCATCATTTCTTTTTACACAATTTAATATTTTGTGGATATTAGAGCTGATTGAATTTGTCGATGTTAGAACTATTTTGATGGATGTAGATGTGCATGCTACTATTGATTCCTATTTAGTGACAAGGTATTATTTGTAACTGTACATCTTAATTTTGATCGAATGAATCAGGGAACTTTTCCTCAATTGCAGTGAACCTTTTGTGCCAAGAAACAAAATTGAGATGTTTTATGCAATTCAGTGAATCTTTTCTGAACTGCAGGGAACCTTTCCCCAATTGCAGTGAACCTTTTGGGCCAAGAAGCAAATTTAAGTCCTTTTTTAAGACAGATTGGCCGTTAATCTCCTCTCTTTTAAGGCTTTGTCTGAGAATGTTGTGATTGCTATGATAGGAAAAGCTCTAAGAATTGTTGTAAGATAAGGCATTGTAGAGCTATAAGGAGTTCTCCAATGAGGACTCTAAGGATTTCAAGCCTCAACCCATATTTATTTTTGTTCGATACATAGCTGATCTATGTAACTAGACATATGGACCTTTACTACATGTAATTATACTCTCAATCCATATGAATGTGGCCCTTGGTAAGTAGACAGGATGAATGGGCTTCTTCAACAAGGGTGCCTGTTGAGAGCAAAAAACTTGTCAACACTTTTGATGATATAATTCACTTAATTATAACAAGGAAAAAAAAAGTGATCTGACATTGAACTTCTTAAACCCGGTATTCCATTTCTCAACATCTCCAAGCGTCGCATTGCATACACCCTTGAGTTAGGATAAGCTTTTCTTGAAACTTCCATCCTAGGTAGTTTCAATTGTTCCAATTGCAAACTCTCCATAGAAATAGCTTTACCCCTGGCTTATTTGGGGATTTTATTAGGAAAATACTTTGAGAAGCACCGAACCTAGGGAAAAAAAGTAGTTTACATTTATAATAGGTAACTTCAAATATTAGAATATTAGAATATCAAAAGGACAAAAAGATAATATAGAAAATTACCAAGAGGCTGACACAAACAAGAATAGCACCATTGTCCACATTGTTATGATTAACAGAATGGATAAGCTCCACCTTCTTTGCCAAGAAATTGAATCACACAACAAAGTAATATACATTCTGAAACACCACTACAAAAACATTGCTGAACTCCGACAGCAAAAGTGAGGTGGGGACCGGACGTCGGGAAAAATCAGAAGGCCCAACAGAAAATCAGACGGGGCCCGACGGAATTCCGTTGGGAATTCCGGCGGTCGCTTTCGGGCGTAGATCTCGATGCACGCGGGCTGGGTGGGTTTCAAAATTTTTGGCTGTTTAAATTGGGGGGGTTTTATTCGGTTAGATGAAAACTTAGAGAGAGAATGAGCTTTGAAGAAAAAGAGAGGGAGGAGAAGGAAGAGAGAGAAAGAGGTGTTTGAAGGTTTTAGTGGTCGGAAAGTAAACGATAAGTGATTATTTATGTTAATTTGTTGGGTAAAGTTAAAATAATTAAGTTAATTGATGTTTTGTACGGTTTTAATTTTTCAAGTTTGACTACCGCCACCGCCGCCGCGCCGCCTTGCCTCCATCGCCGGTATAACGCCTGATTTTTCGGGTTTGGAAGGTTAGTAAAATTATTGCACTTTAAAATTGTCTTAATTTATATTTGATATGTGATGTTCATTGTTTTGAATTTTAATGTTGAAGCATGTTTGTTTAGTTTGAATAATTTTTTTAAAATGTTATATATGTCAAGCATGTATAAGATGTTTTATTAAAGCTAATAATTTAAGTGAAACAAGTTTGTATATTATAAAATGTTGAAGATGTTAGACATGTATATTTTTGAAGGTATGTTTAATTTTTTATGATTTGTTTGAAATGTTAAGAATTTTTTTTTTATATTTTTGCAAGATCTAGGTATGTTAAGTATATAGTAATTTAAGTTTGTTAAGCATGTTAATAGTATTTTATTATTTTTGTAAATCTGAAATAATTATCTAATTATTTTAAAATGTTAAATATGTTAAGCATGTATAAGATGTTTTATTAAAGTGAATAATTTAAGTGGAACAAGTTTGTTTATTGTAAAATATTGAAGATGTTAGACATGTATGTTTTTTGAGGTATGTTTAATTTTTTTATGATTTGTTTGTTATGTTAAGAATTATTTTTTATATTTTTGCAAAATCTAGATATGTTAAGTATATATTAATTTAAGTTTGTCAAGTATGTTAATAGTATTTTGTTATTTTTGGTTGGGTTTGTTTAATTAGATGAAGTGTGAAATAAGGTGTTTAATTTTCAAGATTGATGCTGATTGATGCTTATTGAGGCTTATGTGGATAAATAATATTGTTATGCTAAATTTATTTTTGTTTGTGTATATGTTTAATTTCGTTAATGGTTGTATTTTAGGTTTTTTGAGAATTTATTTTGATAGAAAACAAGTATAATGTAACTCTAATTTAATATGTAATGTATGTTGATTTGAATAATTGAAATAGTTGTGAGTACGTAAGCATGTGTAATATATGTATTGTTTTTGGTAAATGGTTTAAGAATGTTAAGTATGTTTGTTTT
>JACYFF010031954.1:59556436-59568992 GCA_017589665.1 Selenicereus undatus
ATATATATATATATATATATATATATATATATATATATATATATATAATATGTATGGTATGCATGCATTGAGGTTTTCGCGAATCTCTATGGTTTATATTTAATTGCTGCTTACTTCTTTTTTCTTCAGGCCAAAGCATTAGGTAGGGAACCCACCTGTGAGGAATGGTTTAAGGACACTCATTGCAAGGTGAAAGAGAAAAGTTTTATGGATAAAAAATCTGCAAAAAAATATGTAAGTTTGGCACATTCTATTCAGAGATTATATACGTTCTATAATTGTAGGTTTAGTACAAATTAAAATACTTTTATTTCTTACAATTTTCAGGAGGATCATCACAACAAATGGGAGGAGTACTCTCAAGCTGCAACTCAAGGTGGCTCCCAACTGTCACCTATGACCCAATAAGAGTTCTGGATTAAAGACAATCTGGATAAGAAAGGCCGTGTATACGGTTTTGGCGCGGAGGGGGTCAAGTTGAAGAAATCAGCTACCATTGTATCTGCACGTCACTCATCAGTTGAGCATTTTGATCCAAGATAGTAAGCGCAACTCCTCAATGAGAGCATAACCAGGCAAGCAGAGGCTATAACTCAAATAGCCAAGAAACAGGAGAAGACAGAGTGCATGCTGAAAAAAGTTTTAAGATTTTTCAAAGGTCAAAGTGCAGGTTCTTCCAGCCACACCAACTTCAACCCTAATGATGAAGAGGACTCCCAAACTGACAATGATGATGATGATCCCACAAATTTGTCTGACTCTGATTAATTTATCCGAACGGTTGCGTGTAGTTTATGTCATCTGAGTGTACATCTAAAATAACTTCAATGTCGTTTTTAATATTTAATTTAGCACCTTTTGTACGTTACCAGATATAAAACTTTATTGTTGGTTGCTATTACATATTACATTTCATAATTTCTTTTATTTTTTTTGGGCTTTTGCGAACAACCAATTCAATTTTCAAAATTTTTTTTGGGGGTGGGAGGAATTCCGACAGGATTTACGACGGGAATTCCCCGTCGGAAATCCCCCCTCTCTAGCCTGGTTCTGTTATTCGAAAAGCTATCCGACGGGCCGTCCAACGGGTATTTTCCGTTGGAAAGGCTGTCGGACCCCGTCGGAGTATTTTCTACGACGAGCCACTCCGCGTTGGATTCCCGTTGGAGATTGCCTTTTCCATCGGAAAATGGACCTTTTCCCGTCGGCATGTCCGTCAGAGATTAGGTGTATTTTTGCGGTGACTGAAAAGAATATCTGCATATCAACACAACTATATAACGATATGTACACCATTAAGCTATATAAGCAAATGTAAGCCACATTGCGATTGTGGTGCGACAATGACAACGGTGAAATATGGACAATGTTACACCAATATTTACTCTACAGTTTTACGTCTTAATTTTGATTCAATGAATTTTTTATGTAATGGAGTAAATCTTTTTCCAACTGCAGGGAACATTTCCCCAATTGCACTGAATCTTTTGTGCCAACAAGCAAAATTAAATTGTTTTTAATTACTATAGATTTGATGATGTGCACTATACGCACAGTATATGTACCTAATAAGGTACATACGTTTATAAGGTAATATTTTCCCCGCGCTCACATGTTCTCCCCTCATACACCCACTTACACCCCCCAAATCCAATATCTTGTCGTCTTTGATGCCCCATCATCACAAACACCCACACCACCACCGGTAGATCAACGCCTGACCATGAGACACACCATCATCCGTACTCCCATCACCACCGAATCCTCTCTCCCTGCCTTATCCTCACCATGCATCAACAAACCTATCTCCACAATTCATCAAGGGGCACCTGGGATAGCTCAAATTGATCAAAGAAACTAACTTCAAGGCAGTAAAATTAGAGCAGCATTAGTGACGGCAGGGTATGTAGGTTTTAAAGGGTAAAATAGAGATAGTATTTGGATTTTAGGTTCAATTTAGGGTTCATTTCATTCGAATTTCTTCTTCAGTGCGCTCTGTTTTTCTCTTTGAGATTTACTTTTTTTGGCCACAAATTCATGTAACTGACTTCAGTTTTGCTAATTTGAGTCTAGTGTTGTGATGTTAGCTTTGAAATTTCGCAATTTTTTAGTTGAATTTGAGGTTTGTTGTCGCCGTTTTGGTTTTGTGCTTGCCCTGTTTTTAGCTCCTTTTCTTCCACCATTAATGGTGTTGGCAAGAGTTTTTGCTACATTGAATATTCCTAAGGATGCTCCTTCTTAACTTGATTTTCCTATCTGCTTTTGTCTATTTCGAATTTGGGGTTTGTCCCCTATTTTTGGTCATTCCTAGGTTCAGTGATGCTCATGGTTCCCTCCACTAATGGGGATGGAGGCTCGGCAGAGGTCCATGAAGCAAGCCACTTGAATTAGACTTCCATCCCCGTCGTTGTTTCGTTACTTCTTCTTCACCCTCAAGCCTGCTTCTCTCTCTTTCTCTCTCTTAATTTTGTAAAGTTCATTAGGGTGGTGTTAGTGTGGAGTTGCTCTGTTGAGTTATTATATTTAAGTTTTGATGATAACAAATCCAAGTGTAAAAATTTGTCCAAGTAATGTTGCTCCAAACACGATCTCCAAACAGGCCTAACTGATGTTTGTAATATTTATTGTATTAACTTGTTTGCTGCATGTGAGAACAAGTCCTTAAAACAGGTTTCACGTGGTGATTCTATATTAAGTCAAGAACGTCATCTCGACAGTTGATTGTAAGGTATGTTCCTGAACTCTAGCAATGCAAAGAACAACCCCAACAAACAAGATGGCCGTGGTGTTCACAGCAGCTCTACAAATCTTGGACAAGATGATTGTTTCAAAACAAGAAGTCTTGGGTATATAGGTTTTATTTGTTTAGACTCTTGTTAATATGCCAATATTGAAAATGCTTTTTAAAACACCTCTTGAATCGGTAATTGTGCTAAGTGCTTCAGAACACCAGTTGCGAACAACCCTGCAAACAGGGTGCCTAGGGTGGTTCTAAACTAAAATGGCCATACCCGATTATCTTTGAAAATTCATTTCGGTTGGCCAAGATCTCCATTATACCTTCCTTAAACTCCAAGGTTGCTATTTTTCTGGAAAGGATATTTCTTGAAAATATAGTGGGAGATTTACGAAAATAGGTTCTTGGGAATTTGCCAAAACTAAAAGATTTCCTTTGCCCATATTTTCGGATAAGATAAAATTTCAAAAGCTGAAGATTTCTGGTTTCCTTTTGAATCTTCTTCACGGCTATGGGAAGATAAGGGTTATCTCTTAAGATAACAAATCCCTTATACTTTAGGAAAAACTTGTCACTAGCCGTTGGGGAGTATTTTTCTTGAAAAATCATTTTCCATACTTAGCTGATTCTCTTGGTTTTGACCGTTGGAATTCTTGTTTAAATATAGCATTTTACTCCCATTGAATGAGACATACACACACGAGAGAATAGCAAGAAAAGCAAGCAAGAGAATATCTAGAAACACAACACACGCAAAAAGCAAAATTCAAAAAGTGGTTTTTCTAGTGAAAAGAATTTTTGAGCTACACTTGAGAAAAGAAAAACCGATACAAGTTGTGTTTAAACCAAGCTTTCAATATATTGGCATACTAGGGCTTCATTGTACCTTACATCTGCTTAAGACAGAAGCACCCAGTAAGGTGTTTTGTAACCCTAATCTTGAATCAAAAAAGTGAGTGAGTGGTCCTCAGTCGTGTGGACTTTGGACGTGTCCAATCTGGTGAGATTTGGACGTGGTGTAATCTGCCTTAGAGAAGGAGGTTACGTGGTTGCAAGGTGTAACAAGGTGTGTTACAATTGTAACGAGTTAAGCCCGGTTTAGTGAAGTGGTTAAATCCTACACGAGGTAGGTCGTGGTTTTTCACACCTCAGTTGGGCTAGAGGTGTTTTCCACGTAAAAATTGTGTGTGCTTTATTTTCCACATTTATCTTGGTGATTTTCGCATTTGTAATATTTGAGAACACCCTCTGCAAACAAGTCACAAGGGTGTTTGTTATTTACAACGCGAAAATCAGACACCACAATTCACCCCCCTCTTGTGGTAGAATACTCACGATCTTAACATGCTCTCTCTGTCTCTCAATACTTATGTGGATTTTGAATTTAATTTGCACAGGCAGCTTCTCTTCTTTCTTTATGGTTCCCTTTTTCTACCTCCATTTCCAGATAGCAAGCTCTTTTTTTTATTTAATTTCATTTCCTGATTGTCTTGGTGCTTCTTGCCTACTAATTTGATATGTGATGTCCTTTTAGTTGATTGGATTAGATATTATTTTATGTTCTTAGATTAATGAATGGTGGTAGTAGTAAAACTTCAGGTTAGGTTCATTTGTTGCCTTCAATAAATTGATCTAATCTTAGTTAATAATTTATTATGTCATGTGAACTAATAGTTACTGCATCATTGTAAATATTTTAGATAGTTTAACCAAACTTTATAAAGGGGATTACGTTTTTGGGAAGGATCTTAGATCCATGAGGGGGACCTAAAACCAACTATGAGAGATCATTGATATAAGGGAGCTCCAGGATGGGCTATAATCCAAAGGAGGTATGTAGGCCTAGTGAGCCCCTAGGGTTTGAGGCCCACCAAATCTTAAAAATCAGTTGAACGACAAGGGGCAAATGATCTATGTATCTCACACACAAGTGCGATACATTTATGTATTCTAAGGGAAGTCCATTGAAAAACATGGCCCACTAGAGCGACCGGTTTTACATTCAAGATTTCACAACTTGCACAGAGAAGATCTCCAAGCTTCCTTAAGTTGTCTCAAGCAGCCTATGGGAAACTAAAGCAAGGGCATCATATTGAGTTTTTCGGTCAATGTTCATTGACATATATGACGGTAAGAATCCGTCATCCTAGATCGACTTATAGAGAATACCACAATATGCATGTAGACAAGCCGGAGGATGGGGAGAGCAAGAATAATGTCACCCAAATGCGCAACCTCAAGAAGGTCACCGCAAGGGGAAACAAAAAAAACCTAGGAAATCGAGAATTCGGAAGCAAAGAAGCACTATACCAAATCCAATGGACTTAACAACCCTTGATGCGAGGTACGAATCTAAACATTCATTTCCTAACTCGGTTGTTTGGTGCAGGGAGGACACCACAAACGGTAAGAGCTTGAAGCAACGGGTGCGCACCACACAGAATTACTTGGAGCATAATACGATTAAGCAAACAGCTAGCGGCAAGAGGAAATTCCACCCATCATCCTTGGAGGATAACTTAGCTATCAAGAAGCGTATACTATGTCAATCTAATAATGAGAAGGGCAGTAATATGGTTGTTCCTAGGAATCACACGGTCTTTATGTTTATAAGTTGTAGCTGCACATGAAATTGTGAAAGTCCTCCAAATCGGTAATACCCTTGTACTCTCTTATGTTATTTGCATTACCCTACTGACAAAAAAGAATCAGCCATCTAGGATCTTTAGGAAAAAGGATTTTATTCCATGTAACCTCCTCATAAGAGGTATAATTTTGTGAGATAAATATATTAAGGAAACAAATTCTACCCACCCAATGGAAGAGACCTATTATAATATATTTATGATCCTGTTAAGCCCCGTATATAAACTGGCTATGAACATCGTCTAGGGTACGCAACCAATGCAATTTGAGCACTTGTAAGTTCTCGTTCTCAATTTTCACTTCGACTGGAGAACGCTAGAGGCTCTTTAATGGAAACCACTATCTCGCTTACTGAAATGTTTGTAGGTCTTGGTGTTGGCAAGATACTCCCAAGGTCGAAACTTCACCTAAAGGTGAATTCTTTACCTTGAATAGAAACAGAACGGATACGATTACGGTTCAAAGGTAAAATGATCCTTCAATGAGTTTTGTTACTTCAAATGGAACCTCATACTTTAGAAGAATATCTGGCTAGCAGACTATATCAAATCAGTAGATTTATTTCGATCAATACATTATACCAGGTATGTGGTTGTCTTCTTTAAGCCTTGTCGTGAAACATCGGCTGGAGTAAGAGAAATGATCCATGTATGTAAAAGTGACTCTTCTGGGTAGGAGATTGTGTTCATAATTTTTTTTTGCGTGTTTTCTATATGTATTGTACACACATGCCATATGACCAAGCATTTAATGAATTCTTCCCTTTATTTAGCCAAAAAGAAAAAAGTGCTGCTTTTCTGGCAAGTATTTGATTTCCTAAAATTATAGAGGTTTGTTTAAGAACATTAATCCCATTTTAACAAAAGTTCAGCGTTTTTTAAATATAAAACACACTTTTATTTTATGTTAAAAGTACTTTAATTCCTCCTTTTTGATTGCATCAACTGTAATCTTGCAATAGTTTCATAAATTCATGTTTGAGGTGAAAATTCCTTCTTGGTTTATAGGAGATTACAAAGCTCCGTAAAGAAGAAGCCAACATATATTAACCTTTAAAAGTAACTGCCAAAATTTGTATAGCTAAACTAATTGATAAGTCGAGACAAAATATTCTAATTAAGGGTGTGTTTGGTAGGGGAAAAAATTATTTTTTCGGAAAATAATTTTTCCATTTTACGCCGTCTGGTAGAACAAGGAGGGAAAAATCATTTTACCTCATTTGAAGAAAATTGTTTTCCCTTGAAAAAGTAGGAAAAATGATTTTCTCGACCTGATTTTTGTTGCCTAATTTTGCCTCTCGTTCTATTTTCTTTTAATTGTGTCCATAATTACTCTATTTTCAATCTCATTTTGTCTCTCATTCTTCCCCTCTTCTTTATGTTCATCATCTTCATCGATGATTTTCATCATCATCTGCAATTATTTATTGAGTTCTCTAACCTTGTTACCGTTGCCCTTTTGAGGAACTTCGCAATTTGAGACACCCATTGTTTCCCCGTTCATCATTTTCTTTAATCTGGGTTTAATATCACTCAAAGTCAACTAGGTAATCCTTAAAAATAGTGGAAACATTGAGATTTATTCTTGTTGACTCTTTTTTTTTCTGGGTTTATTATTGGGTATATCTCTTATTTATGTTTTGGATTTGATTTTAAAAAGGAGAGAAAAATAGAATTTGTTGGTGGGGTCGGGTCAGAGCATTGAGCAAGGGAGGGGGTTGATGGTAAAAAGAAATGAAGTGAGGTCGGGGGGTTCATTCTATCAAATAGCAAAAAATGAAGTGGAAAGAAAATGGTTTTTCATTCTACCAAACAATTGAAAATGTAAGTGAAAGATCATTTTTCTTGGGAAAATATTTTTCATGAAAAATAATTTTCTGGGAAAATGAACTTCCCCCCTACCAAACACACCCTAAGAAGTGGAAGAATAGGTTGATCTTATAATTAAGGTATAAATATAGGTGCAACCGGTCAGTGTTATACCAAATTTGAAATTAACTTTCCAAGTTATTATCTACTAATACGTAGAAATATGCTAATAAATATAATTAAAGAAATAATAGTAGTACATGTTATGTACAACTAAGAGGGGGAAGAAATAGGGGGGGGGGGGAAATACAAGCTAGAGTAGTTAGCCTTTCGCCTTATTTCCCGTCACCTGGAGCAATGATCAGCCTTATTGGTAATATAGTTATTCCCACAAAAAATCATAATATGTTGACCAATTTTGCTCTAAATAATGAGGAAAAAGTGGTTCTCTTTACCAACATACATAGGGTTCACAAAAATGTATCTGATTCGATTATTTGAATTCGTCCAATCTAAAAAACTGGATACGATCACAAAATTTATGTTCAAATTTAAAATTCAAATAATCAGTCATGTCCGAGTTTAAATCCGGGTCGCAATCAGGTTTGGGCATTCCGACTTGGGTTTCCTAAAGTTTTGAACCATTTCTGGTTTGGACAAATTTGGACAATTAGATAATCGACTTTTGACATTGGACAACTATGTTTATGTGGAATTTTAGTCCAAATTCTCTAGAAAATTTTAGAAAAACAACTTCAGACAATCAGGTTCAGACATTGAAAAATCGAGTTCGGGTCCGGTCACACAAAATTTCGACCAAAATGTCGTAACACAAATTCATACATTTAAACAACTAGGTCCGAATCTGGCTAGAGTGTCCGATTTATGATCTTAGTAGGGTCTGAGCATAAAATTTTTGTCCAAATATCTAATTTATTCAAACTTAAATCAATCAACAACTGAATTTTTACAAGCCTTAGACATATATATCGAAACTCATGGGAAAGCAAAAAGGAAATCCTAATACAAAAAAATTTAGGTATTTCAATTTTTTTATGTTACCTAATTGGCTTAATCTATACTTACACATAATACTAATCTTTTACTAACCACCGTTTCCTAAATTCTCATTAATTTGAGAATTTTAGCTGTAAAATTTACATGACAAATAAATACCAATCATTGATTTGCTTCACAACTAAATCTATAATAGTAATCCCCCTCCCACTTGCCAACCCCTCGGCCTCTCCCCCAATATGCAGACCCCTTTCTTCTCTCTCTCCCCCCCTCTGTCTCTCCATTTCTATTCCCATGGATTCCACCATTAAAATTACCATACATACAGAGCTAACACCCCATAATTAAACAATTTTGATCGAAGAATACACCAGATCTGCAATAAGAACCAAAGAATATAGCACGCACAAGGGAAAAGAAGGCAACTTGGGGCTCCATAAGAAAAAGGGAAGACGAGCCAATGCAGGGCAAAAACTGCGGGCGATGTGGGTTACAACTATGCTCAATAAGGGCTTCAGGCGGAGGAGTAAGCACAAAAGAGGAGTGCACAACAAGATCTCAATATTTAGATCTATGGATTCCATCGGTATTTTGATCTAAATATTGTTAATCTAAATATATTTTTTCCCATTATAATGATGATGTATTGGACAAAAATCATGAAGAAAGATTATAATGTTCCTGAACCAACATTTTGTTTGTATGTTCTTGTGAGTGCTTGCTTGCATATGTGGCATGAAATAGATTGTCACTGAAAGTAGATATAATACACTTTTGTTGCTTGATTGTGAATTTTGTTCGTCTTTGATTTTATTTGGAAGCTGCAGATTGTAAGAAGTTAGCGAGGAGGACATTCATAGTGATCATGACAAAAGGGAGAATGGCTCTGGTGATAAAGATTACGGTTTGGTGGATAAAACCCACTCTGCATGCACCACTTCTGACTCTTTGGGGAATTCAAAAAAGGATGCTTATTTGCTGCTGCGATCTAAATCTGATGAATACCCACAGCAGAATGGTGAAATCTCAAAACTTCTCATAAGAAGCCAAGAAATTTCCCACTTGCAGGGTCTAAATTGGCCTCTGATATCCCAGATCTTGGTTCCTTTTTGCTCAAGCAAGCAAGGTATTTGCTCTAATCCAGGGATAATCTCCATAAGGCTCTCAGTTTGGCAGTTTGAGCCGTAAAGTCAAATGATTTGAAATCATTTGCTAGAATTTATGTTTTAGTTTAGGATAATCTCTAAATCAGTCACGAGCATTTATATTTCAGTTCAACATAATCTCTTTTTTAATTTAATGTTTATTTAAAAAATTCTTAATCACTTATAGTACGGTTTCCACCTCCGCAAGACTCCTATGCACTTACAAACTTGCCCCCCACATCTCTCCTACACAGTCCCGAATTAGTAACCGTTCACTACTCACGTTCCCCTTATACGACATTGTGGTTTTGTTTTTAAAAGATTGTCAAGTCCCCCAATCTCACACCTATCTTATAGCCTCCTCCTGTATCTCCTATATTGTATGCAACCCATCAATTGGATTATTAAACACATTTTTCCAAGCATCCTGATCTTCCTAGGTAAACATAGTCACATTGAAAAAAGCTTACAACTTTTGATTTATTCATTGTTCATCATTTATAAATTTGTGGACAATTTTATTCATTGTATGAGTTTTTGAATTTTTGAGTTGCAGGATACATTAGATCTAATCTTCTCAAGCCTATATTTCAACATCAATCTCCTCCAACATTAGGTATTGGTTTCTCAAAATTTGTGGTCTCTTCTCAATAGGCTAATTTGTGTCTGCAAATCGATTCCTTCTTTTCTTTTTTGGATTCCAAAGTATTTCTTTCTTTTACTTTCAGCCCTTTTTGAGTTTTGAATTGGTTAAATTTGTTGTTTGTTAGTTCTTTATTACTGTGTGTGTGATGTTTTCACTTAACTAAGTATATATGCCAATGGGAATTGCTCTGAGTGGATTAGGTGCTCCCCCTCCCTTGTTTGGCTTAACAACCTTCTTTTTAACCTCTAAGAATGCCCCTCCCCTGTTTAGCGCAACAACCTCTTTTTAATCTCTAAGAATGCCCCCCAACACACACACAAAGAGAGAAAAAAACCGATTGGGGGGGGGGGGTTGCTGGTGGGGTAGAAAACTGGTCATTTAATGTAATTGTAAATTGATTCAACCCAGCTTGTGATGATTGTGCCTGCAGTAAGGTTTAGTTGAGAGTTCTTAGTGGTATGATTGCAAATTTGTAAATGATAAAAGCATCATGAATCAATCAATCAGTTAGCAACCAGCAAGAATTTATATGCAGGCTAAGTATATGCAGAGTTAGATGCTTATATTATTTTTTGCATGTTCATACTTGTTTTGAATACTGTTTTCCAGTTCATTAGTAAAGATGGATGAGCTGTTTATCCAATTATTTATTCTTTCTCTTCAGCACAATATGGGGTGTATCACTTTGTGCTGAAACTGTAATATGAGGTTCTGCCTAAAATTATTAAGGTTCCTTTTCCATATTGGATCCGTATTTGTAGCCATGTTGCTTCTCTCCATTCCAAACCATAGAGGTGGTTGAAGTTGAGGATTTTTTTTTACAGAACATCTTGCTAGAGAAAGATGATTATTGTTTATAGGTCATTTAAGAGATCCTTTTTGCATAGATTATAGGTTGACCATGGATTGTGTTGAAGAAATATTAGAAAATTTTGCAAGACCGAGGACGAGCGAACTGATAATTAGTTGCACCAAAATACTATGACATAACTTCATTTTGTGAGGTTCTGATTACTATTGTATATGAACTCTGATAGGATGGTGTTTTTGGATTTGGCACTCAAGGTGCTTCATTGACTTATTCTTGCATTCCTACTCCTATTATTTATTAGTGGTTAATCCATGAATGTTAATGATAAGTTAAAAGGAGTGAGCTCATCAATATGAATTTAACATATTTTGACAAGTTAAAATCCAAATTGGTAACAGAAATAACTAATTATATTTGCAAAATATATAATTTTTACTAGAATAAATTCTAGGTGACTTCATATAGGATTGTATAAATATTATTTTCGTGACATTTATATTATAAACGCGAGTCTACAGAATCGACAACGTGACTTACTTTGGGTGAGATTAGTTCGTGGTTTTTTTTTTCCCCTGGAAGGGACCATAAAAACAAGGTGCGAGTTTAAGAAAGTTAAAATAAATTAATATATATGACAGTCCGTGTTTATAAACTTGGGAACCATATAATTTGCATGATTTTGGGGCTAAACATTAAAACATTCACTACAAGAAAATTGATTTTTTGTAGCAATTTTATTGTAGCAAATTTAAATTTGCTACAATAATCTAAAACTAGTAAAATAATTGTAGCATATGTAATATTGCCACAAAAAGTAGAGTGTGTTGTGGCAATTAGCCAAAATTGCCACAAAAGACATTTATGTTTTTGAAAAAAGGGGTTAGTTTTAGAGGGAAATTTTTATCTAGGGAAAAGAATTCCCTCCTTCGTTTTTCTTTAATTTGTATTATGAAAAATATTCAAATGAAATGAGAGAACAACCTGCAAATTAATTTTGTGACCCTCCCCCTAAAAGCCGCGCGAACACAAGAAACTCATTGTAAGAGTTGCACCTTCAGTCTACTACTACTAACTGTTTTAGTTGTTGAATTTACAAATCTGTGTTTAAATTATTTTTCAACAATGGCGTTAAGTCAACCGTATGCGTTTTTAACGATTAATTTCATTAAAAAGAACGACTATATGATTTATATTATTATTGACGTTACTTATTTATAAATTTATTAAATCGATGCTAACCCGAGTTTTTAAAATCGTTTTTGTTTTATTTAGTCGATTCTCGAAGTTTAAATTAAAATGTTAATCGTAGGACATCTCAACTCGAGTTTAGTCTAATCGCTAATGAGTTTGGGGCTGGAACCTAGCTGAATTATGTTATTTGAGCTAACAAAAAAGAAAAAAAGAAAAAGAAATTAGAAAAGGGGTGAGGCTAAGTCGAGTCTCAGGAAACCCGAGACCCCCCGACAACACCTCCCCTCTGCCCCTCTAACGCCCGCCCTCTCTCTCTCTCTCTCTCTCTCTCTGGGGCCACCAGTTGCCGTCTAGCGTCACCGCCGACCGCCACCTGTCGCCGGCAAGAGAAAGCAACACCTGGTCCCCTCAGCCCACGACAACCACCGCCAGAAACCACCCATCGTTGCCCTCCAATTCTCATGGCCAAAGAGACCTAAAACCACGCGTCTAGCTGGCCTGAAACCGGCCACCCACATGCCGAAATCCGGCGACCCACACCCCACTCGGCCTCCT
>JACYFF010031954.1:59578992-59624013 GCA_017589665.1 Selenicereus undatus
ATATATATACATTTATATATATATATATATATATATATATATATATATATATATAGTTGTATATATGTATGTATTTATGTGCATATACATATGTGTATGTGTATATTGATGTACACATATATATGTATATGTATATATTTATGTACATATATATATGTATGTATATATGTTTATGTACAAATATATATTTATATATATTTATAGTTATATTTATGTGACTGTACGGAAAATAATTTAACGCTCAATCATAATTGTCGAGGCCTGCTATCAACTCACTTGAAATTTAATCAATCAACGAAGCTTGAATTTTTAGTCAATGAAACTTGAATTGCAAAGTGGGAATCAAATGAAATATCTTCCAGTCGGAATTCTTAAATACGATAAATAAAAGCGAAAAATTTAGATGACATAATGTAATTCGGTAAATATATAAATTGAGTGTAATTAAATTAATAAACATGATTTAGTTAAACCAATTACCATGAGTGATTAAATCAATAAAAATTATTAATTAGATGAATAAACAAGATTAAATAAATAACTAAATATGATTTAAATAAATAAATATGGGTTAGGGTCGGGTGATTACAGTTAGGTTATAAAAAGTCACATTTGGACAATTTTTTTGTTGTTGGATGCTGGCGGATTCAATTAAAATGGCTTGGTAATCATTTAGTATTTTTCATATACAACAATAGGAAATTTCAATTCTTGCTTGTGCTTATTTCAATGATGGCATACTTTGATTTCCGATCTGCTTCAAGTTTCAACCTAGACTAGAATGCTTTTCACACTCATGGGAATTGGCTAGGGTAGTTGAGTCATAGTGAAGGTCAATTAGCAATTTGTTTCTTTTCTGTTTGATTTTTACCACACATGAAGCAATAGGCAGTTGTGAACAAAGTGATGTTAAATAGCAGGATAGTGATTTTTCACTTTTAAATTCAAGCACTTTAAGCCACCTGAATGTCTAATTACTCTGTATATGTGGTGGACTAGTGGAATTTGTGAGTGGAACCTATGGACTATATTTTGCGTTGAGAATTGATCTTATTATCCACTTCACAAGTTTAATAGCCACTGTCATTTGTGAGTCACTCAAATAAACCCTAAGTAAATTTACGTTGTTTTTGCAAACATGCCTGTAGCTTATTCTATAAACTAGCCCAATAAATTTCGTACTGGGATGTGTTGGAGTGATTTAGCAGAATTACTGACTCGTAGGTACCTAAGTCCGATGGTAACTATTTTTAGGTCCTTCTCTTTCTGAAACTAATTTTGGGGTATCTTATGTTTTCATACAATGTATTCTTAGATCATTTTTCTTATTATTTTAGCCTTTGAACCTTTAAAAATTTTGAAAAGATCCCTGAATAGGTTGAAATATGCAAATAAGCTATTTCCAGGGTCTAATTAAGAAATGTGCTTGTTTTCAACGATTAAACTTCTTATAATGATTTTACTTGTATTAGTTATCACAATCTGCTACTTATGTCATAAATATTTTACTTTCTGTGGTTATAGGCCCACCATGCTTAACAAAATAATCAAAACTTAATTAGAGAGTTTCGACCGTTACCTGAACTTAGTCGGTGTTGGACTTCAATGTTCCTCTAGCTTCCGGTTTACAAAGATTGCTAATTTCAACTACACTGTCTTTAGGTCAGGCACACCATAGATCTGTTTTGTTTTCTATCTCAGACTATAGTCACTCATAAAGTTTTATATATTTTAAAGTCTAGTGAGACTTTAATCAAGAAATTATAATATTTAAGACATAAGGTTCGATTGAATAACGTTCCCTACTAGAAAACTTCTTTTATTGAAATTTTGAAAGTGGAAATATTACAATGGTAAAGATTGAAGAGGGACTTAAGCTACTACGATCATCAGAGATGCTTGTTCATAGAAAAGTAGAGAATCTGGACTTCTCTTTTGTTCAAGTATGTTCAAATGATCGTATCCCTTGTTAGCACTCGACCTCTCTTTTTATACAGGAGATGGGGGTACATAGGATGCTCTAACGGCTACAGCATACACTGATTTTACACATGGCTACAATTACTTTCATATGGCTACAATAGACTGCCTTATATTTTATAGACTTAACACTTATCAAAATAGTACAATAATGGAGCAACTATTTTTCAGAGTTTTTTAATGCTGACAAGATTAGTCATTCATATTGAGATTCTACATGCCTTCATCTCTAATAATATCTTCTAGACAATTATTATCCGGATAATCATCAAAATCTTCATCAAATTGAAGATACTCTGGATCCCATTTCTGAAATAATTCAAGAAGATATTTCTTTACTTTTTCTGATAAGATTTTTCCGGCTCTAACATCAAAGAGATAATCAAAGATATCTTCTTAAACCACTCCTTCTACCTTTATATATTCACTAACCTCATTATAATAAGCGAAAGTAGTGTTCTCGTAATGCATTAGGGTTTTCCCTCGTTCAATTAATGCCCAACTTTGATGATAAATGTTGTAAAAACCAATGGCTCTTGGTAAAGCATGCTCAGTAACTAATTCTCGTCGCTCTGAAAAACATTCTCATCGTTGATCATTGGAGTCATCGAAATCAACTATTTGGCCAAGATAATGGGCCAGTTTGACTTTTCCATTTTCATACTCGATTAATGCATAATGTACCTCCACACATAGGCATGTATTATTTGGAACTTTTGTTAGACCATCAGGAGATGTAAGAATCCAATGGATCCTTCTAAACATGCATTATTGAAATTTTGTTAGTCTTAAGAAAAATGGATACTTTGGATCTGGGAATTCCATAAAGTAAACTACCATCCTGCATTCCTAGGCATGAATGACGGGGTCATTTAGAGAGATTGAATTTACTGGAAAACTAACACCACCAACTCTAGATTTATTGGGAAAGTAGATTATAGTACTCCATGATTCCCAAATATCATAGAAATAGTTATGATTATAGTCAATGCAGGTTGCGTTTCACTCATTGAACCATTTTTCTTGAACATGAGCACTTATTATTTCTTGGATACCATAAGGATGACTTAGGTAGTTAATTTGTAACTCTAGAAGGAAAATTTTTGGGCTATTAGAAGGCAGAAGATAGTAGACCAAAACATGATCTACTTTTTGTATGAAATTTCAAATTATCTATAAGGATTTTAATAGAAGGAGAAACGTGTTCTAGTAGTAATGGTATTTCATATTGGATTTTCTCTTTTTCTGGCAGGAGTTCTGCTCTGATGATCACCTTTGGCGAGTTCTCGAGTTAAACTATCCGCCAGAGAGTTCTTTAATCCTTGTATATGTCCAATAGAGAAGGTGAACTGGCTAAGCCATAATCGTTAATGCAAAAGCCGCCCTTGCACTTGTATATTTGATAATTTTTTCATAAAACTAAATATTCCTATGCAATCAGTTCGAATAAGGAAATGTTTTGGGGCCAAAAAGATCAAGAACTTTTTAATTCCCCTTATGACTGCGAGGATTTCTTTTTTCATCGTGTGATAGTTGCATTCTGCCTAATTAAAACTTCCACTGCAATATTTGCAGAGTTTTTCTCCGTATTTGATTTTGAGTATCGCATTCAAGCGCTCATTGCTAGCATCTGTCTCTAGAATTAAATCATCTCATTCATTAGGCAAATTAAGAACATGAAGATTTTTACACATCTTTTTAAAGTTTTGAACAATTTTTGAATCACTCGTAGTCCATGTCCAACTTACTTCCTTCTTGAGTTTCTACTGTAATGGTTCTCTTAATTTAGCTAAATCTTTAATGAAATATGAAGTATAAGTAAGGCATCCAAGAAACCTTCCTAACTACTTCCTATCTTCAATCTTTTAAGGGAAAATTTCTATCTTTTCTAGAATATGTTTTTGTAGGACGATTTATCCAGATTTTATTTCTAGACCTAAAAACTCGATTTCTTGTTCGGTTAAATCCACTTATTCTGACCAAGTATAATACCATCATCTATGCATATTTGGGTGACAGTTAAGACATCATCTTTATGTTGTTCTATGGTTTTGGAAAAAACAAGGATATTATTGATGTAGACTAAATAACAATGATTAAGGTTTCTAAAGATGTTATCCATTGTTCTCTGAAATATTTGAGGTGTATTTTTAAGACTGAATGACATTACTATCCATTCAAAATGTCCTTGTGGGGCATTAAATGTAGTTAAAAGAATGCTTTCCTCATCTATTTTTATCTGCCAATATTCACTTTTGCAATCCATTTTTGAGGACTAAGAGGCTTCTTGGATTCTATTAAAAAGGATTGTTTTATTAGGAACGTAATATCCATCAAATGCAGTATTATCATTAAGCTTTTCGTAATTGATTACAAGCCTTGCTTTTTCTGTTTTTTCTTCTGCATGATTTCTTCTATGAAAGTGGGATTAGTATGAGAACTCTTTCTATTCCTAATTAATCCTTTGTCTAGAAGTTCTTTGATTTGTTTATCAAATTCCTAGATATCCTGGTGTATATACACCATTTGTTTGACTCGAATAATAATATTGGGATTTAACAAAGTAATTTTTGCAAGTGTTTTATCTTTATTCCAAAATTTTGGTGGATTATCAGAGTAGAGTTCTTTACACAATTGCTCTTATTGTGTAGCAATCTGCTCCTTAATAGATAACTCAAGTAGTAAGATTATTAGTGCTATCTCACATTTTACAACCATTACCTTTTCACCATGCTAACTGCGTGTAAACTCAGTTTTCTAATAAGTGTAAGCCTTACTTAATTTTTCAATAGGAACTAAGTGACCATTGATTGTAAATATTATTTGATTTATAGTCTGTGTGTATGGAGAATATAGTATCTGAAAATTATTACCAATAATCATCTCATGTGCGGGTTGATCAGTAGCTTATAGAACTGACATAATGCATTGGACTCCTCCTAATTCTATGGATAATTCTTCTATGGCTTCATTGTGGCTCATAATGCTATTACCAACTATCTTCACTTGGAAACAATTCTTGGCTTTTTTTCACATAAATTCTAAAAATAACGCTCTTTTTTCAAAGCATATAGAACAACCACTATTTTTGTAGGCACACAATTTATGTTTATTATATCCATCTAAAGATACCTTTATCGGGATATAGATGCTATTGGAATTTGCATTGATAGCTTCATAGCCTATCTCCATAGATAGTTTTTGACTAATTCATATTCGTAGATTGGTTTACTAACAGTTCTTATTTTGTACCCAATGACTTTTCTGTCAAGACTCATACTTCGGTCAAAACTGTATCTTCTGGGTTCAAAACTAATTCTACTCATTTCACTGGTCATACTAATTATGTCATCTTCTTTAAGCTCTTCGGTAGTTGATGAAGATCATTCTCCCCATTCTGATCTTGCACTTATGCTTCTCCATAATTGCAGTTTTATGGCTATTTTATCATTCTCAACAATTTTTTTATCAAGTTTTTCTTATTGATTTTAGTGGGATTAGCAAAGCTAGATATCCACAATCTATTGATTTTTATCTCTTGTGGATTAGACTTTATCCTTTGAATATTTTGCATTGTGGTAGGACTTTCAAATTTTTCCGCCTCTATCATTGTTACCTTAGTTTTTGGATCTATTGTATTATCTAATGTGTAGATAATTTTTCAAAATATCCTCAATGGATATCCTCCTTTTTTCATGTCCATTCCAACTATTTTTATCTTAAGGGATAGAAAGGTTTTAGCAAATTCATCCTTTAGACTGACATAATACCCTGGTCGGCAATTGAATCCTACTAATCCATTACATAAATTGGTCTTTATTCCTGTGACAGTTTGATTACTAAATTTGGTATGTCTAATGTCATAGAGCAAAACATAAATATCAATATCTTTGCCATAATATTTTAATGGAGTGACTTGAACTTGGACAATTCCAACATGCATATACCTACGCTTTCTATCTAATGTTATGTTTAAGGATGTTTTCCTAATTAATGAGATTAACTTCTTACACATCATACTCACAATCTTTGATTTTCAGATCTCCTTGCATCATTCCATATACGTATTTGCTTTTTAGTTGAAAGATGGACTTTTTATAGATCATATCTTTTTGAATTATGGGAAGGACCCAATCTCCTTTGACTTCTTCGTTTCAATTGTCTATAACAAAGTCTTCTCCTTGAAGATTACCAAGACTAATTGAGCTACTTTCCATTATATGACTTGCTTCCTCATAATCACTTTCTTTATATTCATTGTCCCATATAATTTCAACAATTCCTTTATTGTTATTTAGGGTTAGGTCTAGTGCCTCTTCCTCGCCAAATTCAACATAATCTAGGCTACCCAAGGTTTTAATAAGCTTGTTATTCTTCCTATTTTTGCACTCATAATGTCCTACTTCTCCTCATGCCTAGCATTTACAGTTGTTTTTTTTTGTAGGACAATAAGCTGCTTTCCTAAAAAATCTCTGTTTTTTAGGACTTGGTTTGTTATAATATTTTCTTATATATTTCTCTCCCCTTTATTTATTAAACTCTTTTTCTTATAAAATTTTCTTTTTATTCTTCTTTTAGGTTCCTTTCCCCATTTGGTGAAAAGAATCCCAGCAAGTTAGGAATTGCTTATAGTTTTCTTTGCTTTTGGAGATCAAAACATTGATCATTAACCCATTTGCTTAAGTAAGAGATTCTTGAACCAAGGGTATCAATGACATCTACTTTTCCAAGTCATGCAATGTATTTTTCATTAATTATGGAATTTATCGGGTATGAAAGTTTGTCATAAAGCATTCCAAGATTAGTTTCATTATGTCTAATTCTTAAATAATATTGACTAAATTCAATAATATAATTTTTCAGATACCTCATATCCGATAACTCTATGTTATTAATCTTTCTTTGCCGTGCTTTTTCTTCATAATCAAGTTTGGCTCCTATGAATTTGGTTCCGATTTCCTTACATAAAGTTTTGAACATAGCAGTTGGTGTTTCCATTATTCTTAATACATTTTTACCATCTTTATTTAATGAATCATACTAGTCAGCTATGGTGCCAGAAAAACTATGTTTGATATAGTTTAGAAAGTTTGCAGCAGTCTATGTAATGTTTAACTTTAAGATACTATTCATGCATCTTTTTCAATGTTGAAATATTTCTTCTCTATTAGGAGCTCCATCTATGTTTAAGATGTATTCTGTTTGGCTAATTGGAGTAATGTTAATTTCTTCATAGGTTGTAGTTTTTCTTGGGATACACCCAAATGAAAAATTGGTTGTCCGTCTCACTAGAATGTACCCAGGTCTCATAAAATGAGTATTTCTTCTAGAAGGTTCACCAAATTGTTCAGGATTGAGGACAACATTATTAACTAGATTAGTCTCCATTTCATTTAAGTTGAGTTCTTCTCTAATCTCATTGATCTTGTCTTCAACAACCATTTTATCATATTTTTTATCTAGTTTTCTTCTGACTTCTTCTAATGGTAGCACACTAAGATCTTTTAGTTTAATCATATTCATCTGTTGATATATTTCTTCTTCTAGTTGGACATTATTTGTCTCTTTATTATCATCACATAACACGTCATGCTTATCAATAATTGCGTTCGTGATCTTGTTTAATTCTTCTAAATTTTGGCTTTCTTCAAACATATTTTGTTGTTCTTCAAGAGTATACTGCTTATATTCCATCCTCTAACTGGTTTTCCCCCCTTTCAACTGATTTTTCCCTTCATTTTTCTCCTACTTCTTTTTGGATCTTTAGTTCTTCAAAAGTACTAATGCCTGAAGTAAATTTTATGCTATGCCTAACTCCGTTAACTAAAGAAAGATAGATTACAGAAAATTGCTTCTTAATTTCCTTGACTTCGACTTTAATTTTAGTTAATTCTACTTTTAATTTCAAAACTATATCAGTAATATAGTTTAATTGGGCTATTACTGAAGTAATTCCTTCCGTTGTGCGAACCACATATGCGTAATTCAGTCCTGGACAAGCAGGTGACGATTCAAGCATTTATCACAGTTAATTAATGCTTAATTAATTATTAATTAGCTTAATTATCTTAATTATTTTTGTTCACGTAGCTCTGATACCAGTTTAAAGTAGGTTCCAAATATTGCTCATGAGAAAAAATACATATGCACAAAATAAAATTTTTCGAAAGTATGCTTTTAAGGATTTGAGTAAAATGTGCAAATTGAAAAGTTATGGGTGATTTTTATAAACTAAAATAGTAGCTAGGACTTGAAAATAGTTCGCATGAAATTTTGAGGGTCGCTTTTGCGAGTTACCTCATAAATCAAATCAAGTTACGTTATAATTAGTTTTAAAAATCGAGTGTCCTTAAAATAGTTTACAACAAACTGAGGGTACCTCTGTGTAATTTATTCGATTTAGCATGTATAGGTGAACTTTGATTTACTAGATGTCACGGTTTCGTTCTCATCATCCTTGCTTCGCGCCTGTGCCCGACTGCAAAGTTTGTCACTCTCTGTCCATCGAGTTAATCACCTCTGTCTAACTACTCTGTTTCCCTAGTCTCTCATCTTCCTATTGTGATTTTGGCGGGCTTTTGTGAGATTTGTGCTTGCTCTATTCTATGTTTCCCGAATCTCTCATCTAGCTTTTTTGTTAGTTATTTGTTAATGAATTATATCTTGTTATATTAGCAATACTATATGAAATAAAACATACATAGCATAAAATTTGTCGTAAGTGTATTAGTGAGGCCATAATGTCTATGAACTGCAGTTTGATCCTTAGCTTCTAACCTTGACCGCCCAACTCCCCCCCCCCCCAGCTCCCGCGCAACAAAAAAATATTAATTTGTTTCTTTAACAATCTAGACTGCGATACTGGGAATCCTTCAAAGAATTTGGTTGGATTAAATCGATTCAGTCATTTTGATTCTTGCATGGGAGTTGTGAGTTTAATTGTCCCCATTTCTCCACCTTGTTTGCCTCCATGTATAGAAGTCATTTCATTTGTGTAGAATTAATTGGCTTAGTAGAAACTTTGGATTACAGTGATGTCAGTTTGCGAAGGTACCCTTTCCTAGTTGAACAAGTTAGATTAAATCGATTTAGTCAACATGGTACCCTTGTGGACTTCTTGATATAAAATATGTTTGCCGTGAGCTGGTTGATTATGCTGTATTTAATCTGTGTGGAGGGAATTGTTAACCAACTTTATTGTTCGTCTCTAAAATTCTTTACGTGAATGGAATTCTTGCCTCCTTCACTGTACCTCTCTTTGTTGAGTGCTTGTCACTTTTGCTGTTGGTATGGGTATTGATTGCTAGTATAGGTATTGATATGCCCCATTCTCCTATTTCTTTCTTTCTAGGAAGTGTATGCTATTATAGACATAGTTAAATAAATCTTTCCCTGCCCCTTTTTGCTTCATGAGAGCTAGGAGTGCTCACTGTGCCATCCCTGCTACTGTTGTGTCAAGAACTGTAAGTGCAGGATATCTTGCAGGACATTACTGCAGACAATTTGTGTAAATAAACATTGAAGAACCAATGTCCATGTGAATCACAATCCATTCTATAAAGAATACAGCCAGGCTGGCAATCAACCCCCTCCCAAAACAAATAATCAAAAGAAAGTAAGCTAATATGGTAAATGTTAATTGCCATGGTGAACTTTTCTCCTCCAAAACTTCCTCCCTTCCCCCCCCCCCCCACCCCCGCCAAAAAAAGGCACAGAAGCGTAAGTTAAGTTGTGATGTAACATATTAAACCTTAAGCTTTGCCTCATACACAGGGTCCTGGCTCACAAGAAGTTTCAAGGCATGATACTCCTCATGATCATTATAGAAGTCATGATTCACCTATGTTTGAGGATGGCTCTCATGAAGCTTCAAGATATGACACTCCCATGATCATTATAGAAGCCATGATTCACCTATGTCAGGGGATGGGTCTCATGAAACTTCAAGACTTAACAACCCCCTGATCACCACAAAAGCAATGATTCACCCAAATCTGGGGTGCCCTCTTGATCTCCAATGTCCTAGATAGGGAAAAACTAGACATTAATAAGTTGTATTTTCCTTATCAATATTTGATTACATATCTGCCTATGTGCTTTTAGAGAGTCAAACTCAAAAGGGTACAAGTTCATCAAAGCATATCAACCAAGTGCAAGGGCAACAAAAACATTCAAGAAAGACAACAGTGAGTAGAGATGTGATATAATAAAGGGCAGCCAGGTGCACAGGCATCCCGCGTTCACGCAGGGTCCGAGGAAGGGCCGCACCCCAAGGGGTGAATTATAGGCAGCCTAACCTGATTTTGTTACTGATTCCACGGCTCGAACCTGTAACCTTTTGGTCACACTGAGACAACCTTACCGTTACTCCAAGGCTCTCCTTCAGATGTGATATAATCTAAACTTTTATTTATTGCAGTACCAGTGGAATATGGTGGTTACTTTGGATGTTTTATGTCTTATTTTTAACACATTCTTAGCCATCGAATGGTAACGTCATACTTGCATCTCATAATCATGGTGGCGAGAAACCTAATCCTTTGCAACCTAGTTCTACACGTCTTAATGCTGTTGGTGTTGGACCTGATCCTACATAATGTAGTGCTCTCAATCGTGACAGTGGTCGATCGAATGTGAAAGTTACAAGAAAAGGGGTTCCTTCCCTAGGAGGCACTTCAATACAGGGTCACAGACCACCAAAAGCATGGTCAGGTAAGTGAAAATATGTTTTTGTTTTAACAAAATAATATGTTAAGTTGATTATGCAATTATTTATTTTTGCGCTTGCTAGTAGAGAAATTTGACATGAATGAACAAGGAAGCAACACCTATAATATCTAATGAGCAAGGAACTACAAAACAGTAGCAATAGAAAATTATGAATCCAGTAAGCATATTGCTTTTACTTATGTAGATATACTTAACCAAGTATGGTAGATTGCAAAACATTTAACATTCATATTGGCGTACTCATGGTATGATCCCATAAAAATGCTTTTTTTTAAAAATCCCAGTTGAGTCGTTCTCAGGTAGACATATTGGTTAATACAATGGTGGAAAATCATCCTAAGGAGGTGCACCAATATCGTTTTTAGAGAAGACGGAACTTATTGTTTACTACCTAGCGGAAGTGGTACAAATCGCTATTATTTTTTCCCCCAAGTTTTATGTATTTGTTGTAGTCTTTTTAAATGTACACATCTTGCGTGTAAGTTATGGGAATCTGCAAACGTAAGGCTAAACCAAATATGTTAGATTCTGCTCTTCATGAGAAATTGGACAAAGTTGCACTTGTAAGTTATCTTCTCTTCTATAGTATATATTAATGTCCTTTTTCTATGGTCTGTACATTGGCAATACCTCGAGACATCAAAATAGTTGTGGACATGCTACAATGATGAGGAGATATTAGATTTTTTTTGGGTGGCATGAGTGGATGATATAGCAATAATAATCCATGTATGTGTGTTTTATAATTGCATTACGAACTGTTGCTATCTCTATTGCACTTAAGAATCCAAACTGTTGCTATCTCTGTTGTACTTGGAATCTGAACAGTTGTATTTCAGAATCTGAACTAACGCACATTGACAGTAGATGTGGGATATGCGGGGTTCATTCAGAAACCTTTGAGCATCTGTGTTTTTTTTTTTTCCCCTTTTCAGTGTAATCATTTTAAATTAATCTCATGATCTACACTTCTAGTATTTCTTATTCTTTTATTAAATTGTAGATGTACTTCTTATTTTTTTCGTTGGGGAGGGTTGGTATGATATCTATATATAAATTCCATAGTCTTTGACAGCTTGTTCATGTTATTGAAATTAGTCTCATGAGCTTCCCTTTTTTTTTTTTGTTGTCTATGTTCTTTATATTTTTTGGAGGCAAATGGGGTTAGACAAACTAATTGTCTTCTTACTCATGTTTTTATTTTTAGATGAGTGATGTTTGATTCAATTACTATAACATTGTATAATTCTTATACTAATGGATTCGTTCGGTTTTTTTAGGTTGCAACCAAGGGCAATATGCAACAAGAACGGATAGGAAATGGAGGATTTTAAAGGGGGCGATTTAGACTTTCGAAATTATGTTAGACATTATACAAGGATATTATGTCGGCAAACTCAATCTTGCTGGATGTGTATCTTTATGACATTGTTAGAACATTTTTTCACTCTCACGATGCATATGGGATGCTTCATTTTCTAGTCAACTCATGTAGTTGTGAACTCTTTATAATGACAATTATTTCAACAATTGTGATATTATTGTACTTCTTGCAATTTTGTGGCTTATATACACACACATGCTCATACTATAATGTGCGCAACATACACACATAAGTTCCAAGAATTTTAGGGGTTGTCCAAATTACAGTACATATAATTTAGAATAATTTGAAATAATATTAAAAAATGAAAAAAAATGTACACAAATCACATGCAAAATACCTGCCAAAATTAGTTGTAAAAATGCCCGCCGGATTTGGTTGCAAAAATGCCCCCCAAAATTAGTTAGTTGTTCAAGAGTTAGTTACATATGTGTAAGTTGCAGCACTTATAGTTGCAGAGATGTCGAGCTCTAAATGCTCATACAGAGAAAACAATCCCCACTCTTATAACGTAACGTGGGCACCTCAGCTGTTGCCACATATATTAAGCGTAGGCAATCACCACGCTTAGCATAGGCGTGGGGGAGCTGATGCTACTACACATATATCCCTGAGAAGCACCATTTTAAGCATGTAGAGGAACAAATTTTCCTGTAGTGTAAGCTGATAAAGATACATCTTGGTCTAGGAATTTTTTTATTTTTCTTTTTTCATATGGAAAAATGAGTAGCTAGCTGTAAGCATATGAAGTATAAAAGTATCTTATTGCTATGAATCTCCAGATATATTAATTAGATCTCTATTGATACCAACTTTAGAGATGTATACTAAAATGTACCTTATATCACGTCTAAAAAGTGAGTATAGGCTGGAATCATTAGTTAACGAACTTAAGGCTAATCCAGTAATATGCCTTGCCTTTAATTCAATTATAGATAAATATTTGAAAAAAATATAGATAAGTCAACTTAATTCATTAATAAACTTAATGACACGCCCCAGCGAGCTAAGATAGCTGATAATGAACCATCTCTACATGGATCATGATCATTAATAAACTTTTATAGTGTGCCAATTCTAATCCATGCGGAAGCAACTTATTAGCTAGTTTTTTTTCCCCCGAATTCTTTGCCAAATAGGAGGAAAATAAAGAAAGAGGAGAAAAACTGAGGAGCAACTTCGCAATGCTTTCTGAGAAACAACAATAGTCAATCTAACATCAATTCAATTGTTGGTAAGCCACACGCTTCTTGCGAACGAATCGGTATTTAAAAAATTAAGGCGGCAGTGGATTAGAGGACACAAGGGCGGAGCTACATTGGGGCAAGGGGGGTCAATTGACCCCCCAGCTTTTTGGGAAAAAAAAAATTAAATATGAGATATTTTTGTAAATGAAAAAAAATATATATAGCAATTCATTCTATAATATTACGCAAACTAGTGCTGGCCCGTGTGGTTAATTGCCCAGTCCTTGTTTTAGCAGGTCAGGGGTTCGACTCCGCATAGTTGCTTGCTCTTTGTTCTTTTTTATTTTTTTTGAGTTTTTAACTCCATTTCCCCATACACAGACGCATTGCTCCTTGCTCACGGGCCGCAACGACGCAACGCAACCCCTGCCCAGTGCCCACTCTCTCCCTCACTCTAACTCTGAGGTCAGCCGCCACCAGCCCACTGTTCACTTACCGCCGACCGGCCGCCGCCGTCAGCCCGTCACCCGCCGGCCGCTAGGCCCGCCTCCACTCCTCCTTATCTCTCCTCCTAACCCCTAAATTTTAACTCCCAATTTGAGGTAATTCTCAAAAATACTCATTTTTTATTTATAATTTTGTTATTTTATAAATAATTATGTTTATTTTACTGATTTTATTTAGATTTGTGTTAGATAATTGATTAACTTAGTGAATTATTCATGATTCATGGATTGAAAAATGAAGATTTTAATTTAATTGTCTTCTTAGTTGAAGATTTAAAATTTGACTAATTTTGTTTGTAATTACTTCATTGTTTATGTTTAGTTTACTAATTTTTATGGAATTTGTGTTGAACAAGTGGTTAATTTAGAGATTTACTCATCAATTAAAAAAATTAGGTTTTGCTTTTCTTGATTGGGAATTTTAGAAATTAGAATTGGAGTAATTTGTTGGTTGTTGTTTGTTTATTTGTGTTAAATTTATTGACTTTAGAAAAATTTGTGTTTGTTTATGATAAACACAAATTACCCCAATTCTAATTCCTAAATTCTCAATCAAGAAAGGCAAAACCTAATTTTGTAAATAATTATATAAATTATTTTGTGAATAATTATGTTTATAATTTACTAAAAACCATGAACCTAAGTAAGAACTTGATTGTATTTCAGTTTGAAATGGAAAAGTTTCTCAACAAGATAGCTAGACGATCTGTTGGTTCAAGCTCTGCGTCAGAAAACTCACCACTAATCCAAGAAAGTGCCAAACAAAGTACTCAACCACCGTCTAGCAATGAACAACCAACAAGCACTAATCCATCTTCTTCCAGGAGAACTCCAATCGATATTAATGCTCTTCAATCGAATCCAGCCGATAGAAAACCAATTTCAAGCTATCATCCGAATGATCGTGATGAGGTAAAAAGAGCATATTTACAAAAAGGTCCTTACCAACCCCGAAATCATGCATTCCCTCAAAATATCAGATGAATTTTTAAATGATACTGTTGTTACTTATTTTGAGATTGATATTTTTAAAAGTCTCTCGAACGATGATATCATGCTTTACTTTCAAAACATGAGATCTCGTCGAGGACAACTTTTTTGAATGTAGTAACTATGCATTTCATTTTTAGAACTATTAAATTTTATATTATATATATTATTAATCTCGCCCCCCCTTGGTTTACATCCTGGCTCCGCCCCTGAGAGGACATCATTTCATTATCCATGAGGTAGGTAATCGGCGTGGATCAGGTGGACCCAATGCTGTTCTTAATTAGAGTATCAACCGCCACAAATTTTATATTCAATAGCCCAAATTTTTGTATATAAAACTCATCCGCGGATACTCACATAATAGACATTCCTGAACAACTTAACGCAATCTTCTGCTTACAGAAGATACAAACTAATCTAAGCAATCAAATTGGCAACAGTAATGTCAAGAGCTTTAGAATTCATAAATACTTTTTATGATGACTTGTCACCGAATATGATCGGTTACATGAATTTGTTAAGATGTTGCACTTATAATATATGCGTTATTATTATTTTTTCCATTTGTAGATTGGTGTTTTTTTTCCGAGTTCAAATTTGATATTGCAAAATTTCTTAAATCTTTTCGGTAAAATTGCACATAGATACAGTACACGATAAACTCTTTGCTAACCATTTGCTTAGATTACAGCATCGAACATGATAAAATATTTTGGCTGATATGGTCTGATGAGTCACTTCCTGTGACATATATACGTTTATAGAACTGAAATTGGCAATGAGGAAAGTGCATGGTCGTTCAATACATTTTGTTGCAAGCCGCAACCATTGTTTTCGGCTTTAATCAAACTCGTTGGAACTACATTATATATCATAAAGGAATCAATGTAAATCTCATTCTACACACTCCCCCCCTCTAGGTTATTCAGAAGCTTTTAGGTAAGCAGGTTAGAAAATACAGTACTGTCACTAGTCCAATATATCAAATAATCAAACATCTAACCATGCATGTTCTCACCAACGATCATATTAGAAAAGCCCATACAATCTGGAAAAATCTGTATTGTAATCGAGGCAGAGCTGGGATTTCTTTTTAAGGGGGGTTGACTTTAAAATTTTATAATATATGCAGCATTAAAAGTAAATATAATCACTAGATTAATCTAATCAACACAATACATGAAAAAACATACGGCGATTCAAACGAGTTCTTTATTTAGCTGGCAAGTACCTATAAATGTAGCTATTGAACAACATGTACAGCTGTTGCGTCCAACTCCCAAGACATGCAAAAAAAAAAAAAGGATGCAAAAAATAAGACAAAAAAATTTATTATTTTCGATAAATATGAAATTCATATAAGAAAAAATATACAAATGTGTGCCTACATAAACATATATACAAAACTCATCCGTCATCAGTTTAGATGTGCTCGCCTCCTTTTCATCTTGAAAAATCATCTATTATCATATCTACTGAGAACTTCTTAGCAATTTGTTCTCAACATAGACAATCATATAATTTGTAAGAAAATCATCTTCCATCTTATTACGAAGGCTCGTTTTGGTGATGTTCATAGCAGAAAAAGCTCTTTCTGTAGTTGTTATGGAAATGCGAAGAGTTAGGACCAAACGAAGCAACTTTTCAAGTAAAGGGTAGTTTCTGATTTTCCAGTTATAGTCAGCACTTGACATAAATCAACAATTGTGCCCATACTTCGCAACTTTGAATGATTTGGGATATTCAGCTCATAGTGTTGCAATTCATACTTCTACTAGATCGGATCTGCTCTTGCTTGTAAAAATCTTCCGGGTAATATTTTTCAACAAGACTACATATGTCATCTATTTTGAGTGACTTATTCCCATCCTTAGGGTTTAAAGCGGCACTCAATATAAGCAACTCAATAGCTTGTTTAGTGAAGCGGCTATTCAATTCTTCTAGCTGTTGATGGACAACAACAGTAAAATTTTCCACTCGAAAATGGTACTCCACTGTTGCTGTGTGCTTTTTCTTGCCCTGTACATGCCATGACGGAAGAATATCTACCTAGGGGGCATTCGTTTTAGGCATTAAAATATCATGTCATTCACAAAACAACTTCACACCCTCTGATAAAGCTTCCCATTCATTATCTCTCAACTTTGGGATTAACCGCTTTGTACATGAGAGTAGGTGCATAGAATTTATGATATCATGTGATTTTTGTTGTAAAGCTTGACAAACTGATTATATGACACCCATCATCTTCTTGATCTCATGTAAAATAAACACAAAATCAAATGACATTAAGAGCTTAAGGACATTTTTTGCATGCCCTCATTGGAAAACTGAAGACCCTTCAATAGCTATGTTACTAAGAACAAAATAGGCAAGATCATATAATCTAATCAAACTGCACACTAATTTAAAATGTGAACTCTATCTAGTATCTCCAGCACACTCCAAAGTACTAATTTGATTAGCAGGTACTTCAGTATCAAGCTCTTCATATTCAATCAAACATGCTAACTTAGACTTCTGGCTTTCTTGTAATTCATCATGTCACTTAGTCGAGCTAGTAGCAATATTGACAATGAAAACCTTCTCTTAAAGAAAATGTGAATCTCTGGCACTTCTCTTACTGCAACAACAAGTGTTAATTGCAATTGGTGAGCAAAATAGTGTACATTATATGTATAAGTGCAATCTTTAAGAAATAGAGCTTGCAAGCCATTCCATTCCCATGCGTATCGCTAGCCCTGTCACACCCTTGACCTCTAATATCTCTAATGCTAAGACAAAACAATACAAATCTTATACTTGAGAGAAAGTGAAATTGTATCTTTGACATGTACAAAGTCTAAAAACCGTTCTCGTACAGACCCAGTTTTGCCAACAAATCTTACAACTATATCCATCTGTTCCCTTTTAGCCACATCTCTGGATTCATCCACAATTCCGCCAAGCTTAGAATTTCCAATATCTTCACATATTGCAATCTGAATATCCCTGGCAAAAATATGTGGAATCTATTCCCGAATTTCAAGTGATGCATACTTCACATTCGTAATAAGTCCTTAAAGTACACTCTATTTTGAGTCATTTTGTATCATTTTCAGGGAGAATTATGTGTTTTATGCTATATTATAACTCTTTTTTCTATTTTATGCTCGGCTATGGTTCTTTTTCGTGTTTTGTAGGATTCCAGATCTTTTTGCCCTTGCTTTGACCCTTATTGAGTGTATTTTGGCTTCCCATAGATGCCTCTAAGTTTCCGTGCCCGTCGAGAAGAAAGAAGAATCGAGAAATGCCAAACTACAGGGCACCACAGATGATCCGTGGTGTTACCCACGGTCCACGCTGGACCTCTTTCCCCCGAGCCTGTTTGTTTTCTCGCGATTGTTTGACTTCTAGGCAGTTTCGCTATAAAAAGCTTATTTTCAGCCTCATTCCATGCCCATCATTCTATCTCCATACTCCATTCTATTCTACCTAGATTAGGACTTTAGATAGATTAGAGGAAGAGAGAGTGAATTGAAGTGAAGATTTGCAAGGATTCCATGTCGGGTTTGCAATTGACGGATTCAAGCGCGTTAATTGGTTGGCATTTCTTTTCCCTTCCCTTCTCTTCTCTTCTCTTTGCTCACTATCTTTGGATTTATGTTTTGTAATTTTGATTATCTTTTGTTTTTTTTGATTTTGGATTTATGCAAATACTAGTTATGTTCTAGATCTAGTGTTAATCTCTTTGAGCATTTTGGAATTGTCGGATTGTTTTATTGGATCCTAAATGTTTATTGTCTTGCAAGAAATTTGATCACCTTCTTGCATATGTTGGTATTGGGTGAAGAACTGAAAGGGTGAAATTCAATAATTGATCCCTAGGATTTGACTTGATTGTCTAGAGTCTTGAGAAAGTCACATCGATTGAGAAACCACGAATATGATAATCACATGGTTAATGATCCTAAACAAATCAAGAGCCCTTGAGAAATGGTAATTGGTTGGATTTAGGTATTTCACTTCACCTTGAAAGAGGGTTGTGATACTTCGATTATCGATTTTAAAACAACCAATTGAGGAAGAAGTGCTTGATTGATACATGAATCAAGCAATTGCTAGTTTTGTATAATTCCTTGATTATTTATCCATTAGATTAGATAGTTAGTTAGTTTAATTTCAGTATCAAATATTGATTCGCTTAGCCTATTTTAAAAGGATAAGGCCCAATCGATCAACCTAGTCATTGTGGGAGACGACCTTGATTTACTACAACGCCACTGTGCACTTGCGGCCTACCAAGTATTTGGCGTCGTTGCAGGGGATTAGTGTCAAATATTGGGGTTTTCTCAATAGGTTTGACTAATCATTTTGATTTTCTTTGAAAAAAAAAACAAATTTTTTTTTAAAAATTTAAAAATAAAAAAAAATTTGAAAGAAAAAAAAAACCGAATGGCCATTCTCCATTTTCCCCAATTTGAGCATGAATTATTTTGGAGGTATTTTAGGTGTTTACATGCTTCTCTTGCTCAATGTGATTATTGTGTTGGTAATGAGAAAGTTTGAACATTGTTGATGAGGGTGTGAATAGTAAAACCCGTGCTCTTTTAGAGTATTGAGTTTTCTGGCTAAAAGCATCGATGAGGCATGGTATTTGCTTGAGTGGATTGCTTGGAATTCCTTTGAGTTTGAGAAGGCTAGTTGTGTTTCTAGATATTCATTCTCTAATCATTGCGCATTCTATTCTTTATTTTATTATGCCCCTTTTTAGTGTGATTTGTGCAATTCTTTTGACCAAGATATACATTGGTGTCCTTATTATGCATGCTATGCTCAACTTGACTTTGCATCGCCCTAGGACAACACTGATATTGTCTTGACCTTACCTGATTCATCCTTTCCTTTATCTCAGTGCACAGGGCTCGAGGTGGGTGAGTCTTTTGGGGAAGTAGCTAGGTTTAGTGTTGTTGATGCATGTTTTGAGTTAGAAGATAGTTTTGATGAGGTGCATAATCTAGCTGAGACTCCTTTGGAGGGGTCACGTGATGTGTTTATGCATGAGGCATCTCCTATCCTTGGTTGTAATAATGTTCACCCTGATCCCCTTGATCACTCCCATATTTCACCTATTCGTTCATTACCATCTCCTTTCCCCTGAGTATTATGTTGACACGCCTATTGAAAATCCTATGATCTTTTATGCTAATAATTATTTAGGCTATGAGGATAACATGTTTAATATGCTTGATGGGAATATTGATTATTTTATGTCCCCAGGTTACTTTAGTGGGTATAATGCATTCCTTGACCCGTATTACATGCACCTAGTAGATAAGCCTAGAAAAATCATGTGGAATACTTTCTTTGATTACTCTTTTAATTTTTCTATTGTATTTGGTTTAATGAAGAGAGCACTTACTTTCTTCAATGTTCTTATCTTTATGCTCTCACTGCCATGCTTGCGAATCCCTTGTTGTGGCGTTTGACAAACTTCTACGAGCATTGATGGAGTCTGATGCGGTGAGCAAGGTCTTGAAGATGTGATGGAGTGGCTGATGCTTTATGTGCCCCATTTGTGAGGTGGCCTTAGCTTAGGTGCATCCAGCACCTAACCTAGTGAGATCGTTATATTTTGTTTCCTGTCCCTTCTTTTACTTTCTTTCCTTTGAATAATAATACTTTATCTAAGCATGGAGGAAGGGTAGTTTCGTATCTTCAATTTTGCTTTTAGTCTACAGACTAGTTAGAGCTTATAGTTTTAGGTTTCTTTTTGTTTGCATTAGTGTGTTGCATTTAGTTACATTTAGGTTTACATAAACGATTGTATGTAGGAATGGTGTGGGTTGGTTTGAGATGCCCTCCAATTATATTTTTGCTAGGCATGGCTGGTTTCATGAGCTTGAGTAGCCTTTTGATGTGTAATCACTTTTGGTACGAAATTTTTTGAAGGTTTTGTAAATATTTTTGTTTTGACACTTGTCTTGGTGAGAACTTTGTTATCCCTATGAGTCCTTAGCACTAATGTTGGTGCATGGAGTCATTTTATGAGCTAGCTGAAACTTTGGTAGATATCTCGTGAGACTTTGAGCCTTATTTGGACTAATAATTATATTTAGTCTCAAGTTCTTTAATGTGTGTGACTCTTTCATGTTGCATTTTAAGAACTTGCCTTGACTCTTGTTCAAAACTATGTTAGCATGTGCATAGTTGATGATATGATAGATGCATTTCTTTCTTTGATTGTTTTAGCCCCATAGCTAAATAGCCTACCCTTGTATTACATGTTTTCCCCCGTTTGCTAGCTCCTTTGAGCTATGATCCTTTTCTTGTTGTGATCCCTTCATCTTAACCCTTAGCCAAACACATATTCTGACCTTTAAGCCAAGTTTATAGAGCATCACTCCATCTATGTAGTGGGTGGTTTTTGGGGTAATTGAGTTCAATGTGGCTTTGGTATGTTGATTTGTTGAGGGATTGATGATATTGAGCATTTAGTTGTGTTTCCCTCTTATTTGGGTTCCGTACATTTATTAGATTGTGAGTTGACAATTGGTGGTCCCATACCTTTCAATAATTGAAATTCTTATTTCATGTTCCAAAATAAGAAAAAAAGAGAAAAATCATGTTAAAAAAGGGAAAAAAAGAAAAAGAAAAAATACAAAATGAAGAAAAAATAATGAATAAGTTTATTGGCATTGGATATGTAAATAGCTTGAGTTCGTTTCTTTGTTAACTCATTTCCTATTTCATTTTCGCCGGGTATGTTCATTGAATTGTTAGGGGTTGGAGAGTTGATAAACTTCATAGTTGCTTGGTGGTTTGTCGGTTGCTCCCTAGTCGTTTGGCTACTTAGCTCCGCCTTACTCAAATGCATTTGTCCACTCCTTTCCCTTAACCTTTCTAGCGCACATTACAACCCATATAAAGTCCTCTTAATTGTCTTGTGCACATTGCATTTTAGTGGTGGAGAATTTGAGATCCTTGTCAAGCATATGATAGATTACATCTTTGGAATCAATCTTGAGTGAACCTATGCTATATTTCAAACACATGAGTGGGAGTAATTCATATTTTCCCAAAGTGAGGTTATACTAGTCTATTTAGCTTTACAATTTCATGTGCTTGCCTGACATGCTTTATGGTTCCTTGGGGGTGATCAAGTTTGATATCAAGCTTGTGGTCTTGTACATCTTTGAAAACATTCAGCTACTTTTGATCTTGAAATGTATTGTGCACTATTTGGGGTTATCGTTGATTGATATTCTTGCTTGTGATATGCTATGATTTGCCTACTTTAAGGAGGTTGTTATGTATTTGAATCCTAGATACATCCCCTTGTCGGTTTTCTCTGTGTTTGCTTGAGGACAAGTAGTGGTTTAAGCATCGGGGAGATTGATAAGTCCTTAAAGTGCACTCTATTTTGAGGTCATTTTGTACCGTTTTTATAGAGAATTAAGTGTTCTGTGCTATATTATGCACATCTTTTTCTATTTTACGATTGTGTATTGTTCTTTTCTGTGTTTTACAGGATTATGGACCTTTTTGTTCTTGCTTTGACCCCGATTGAGTGTATTTTGACTCCCCACGGATGCCTCTAAGTTGCCACGCCCTTGCAGAAGAAAGAAGAATCAAGGAATGTTGAGCCAAAGGGCACCACGGATGGTCCGTGGTGCTGCCCACGGTTCGTGGTGGACCTCTTTCCTCCAATTCTGTTTGTTTTCTTGCAACTGTTTGACTTCAAAGCAGTTTCGCTATAAAAAGCCTATTTTCAGCCTTAATCCAAGCCAATCATTCTATCTCCATACTCCATTCTATTCTACATAGATTAGGATTTTAGATAGATTAGAGAAAGAGAGAGTGAATTGAAGTAAAGATTTGCAAGGATTTCAGGTCGGGTTTGCAACCGACAAATTCAAGCGCGTTAATTGGCTGAGCATTTCTTTTCCCTTCCCTTCTCTGATTATCTTTGGCTTTTTGTTTTGAGTTTAGATTTATGAAAATACTAGTTATGTTCTTGATTTGGTGTTAATCTCTTTGAGCATTTTGGAATAGTTGGATTTTTTTTATTGGATCCTAGATGTTTATTATTTCGCAAGAAATTTGATGACCTTCTTACATGTCTTGGATATTGGGAGAAGAACTAAAAGGGTGAAATTCAATTCTTGATCCTTAGGATTTGACTTGATTGTGTGGAGTCTTGAGAAAGTCACATCAATTGAGAAACCACGAATATGATAATTGCACCTTATTGGTCTTAAACAAATTGAGAGCCCTTAAGAAATGGGAATTGGTTAGATTTAGGTATTTTACTTCACCTTGAAATAAGGTTGTGATACTTCCGTTATCGGTTTTAAAACAACTGATTGAGGAAGAAGTGCTTGATTGATACATGAATCGAGATATTGCTAGTTTGGTATGATTCCTTGATTATTTATCCATTATATTAGATAGCTAATTAGTTTAATTTCAATATCAAGTATTGATTCGCTTAGCCTATCTTAAGGTGATAAGGCCCGATGGATCAACTTAGTCCTTGTGGGAGACGACCTTAATTTGCTACAATGCCATCGTGTGCTTGTGACCCTATCAATTAACTACAGCATTTTTCAAAACATAACTGGCGTCGTCATTATAGGAGGCCAACAGTTTAATAAATTCAAGAGAATTCTCTTAATTATTTGAATCAGGACATTCACGATGACCTCTAAATGCACACGTTTGAAATGTCAACCACCATACAACATCTATTGATGTTTTCAATTGCAACCTATTTCTCAAAATTTGTTCATCAGTTTGTTTCTCAACTACCCTTTCAAGATGACATGATTGGCTCATCAAATTATCAAAGCAGTTAATTGCAAAACCATTTGCTGAATTTGAATCTTTTCCCATTTGAGCAAGTAGAGCTCAATTTTTTTCCATCGTTCACTTTTTTCCAATTCTGGAAGCCTTTAACAGTAAATGCATCTAACCCTTTTTTCCCAATGGAGTTAATTGCAAAAAGAAAACAAGGAAAACAATAATCAGTGCTAGCACTCCTTAAGCTCACAATGTGTTTAATAATATATGTTGATGAAAGACAAAAAGGGATTGGTCCATTTGTATATTCATCATGTTATATTGGATTACCTAGTAATTCTGTTATTTAAATATGTTATGATTGTAAGTGGATATTGGTATGATAGTATTGCTTAATTGATTTTATATAAGTTGTCATAATATCTTTGAGATAGTTTAGTATTCAAATTTGAAAATGTGCTCTTTATGATGCTGTATTTTGTTATTCAAATTTGACTATGATATTATGAGATAATATATGCCACATTATTAGGGATATATGCTTAACAAGACGTTGATTTGCCTTGATATTTGCTTAACTAGATTTTAGGGACCATGGATTAATTTGGTAAGAATTGGTGCTTGATACTTGCTTGATTTATGGAAAACAATTGCAACTTATTCTCAAAGAATCCATTATAAGCGCCAAAATAGGAATTTGACTATTGCTGAAAGAACTTGCTAGATTTGATAAATTGCATAATTCTCATGGGCCTGAACTGTTTTTCAAGACCTTGAAATCAGGTGATGATTTGGTGGTTACGCCTACTTACCAACGGCTCGATTATATTTGGCTATAAATATTGAAGTAACTTGAAGGCTGAGGAACACGAAAAAGCAGAGCACAAGCAAAGTACAAGAACTAAGAGCCACACTTGCAAATTCCATTATCTTGTTTAGTGAATTTATTTAATTGTATTATTCTAGTTGTAATTGGGTGGGATAGTTAGAGTTGAAGGCTCAACTCTGCTAAGGACTTGTTGAAGTATCAACTTGTAGCTTGGAACTTAGAGTAGTGTACTTTAGAGTTGTGTAATCCCTCTTAATAAAATTGGTTAATCCTAGAGTTGGGGAACTCTAGGCGGGAACTATGCATGGTTGAGGGTAATCTTGTTAAAAAATACTCGCGTCTTGTCCACATTTACTTTTTCTGATTTTATTTTGATTATTTTGTGACTTTGATCATCTCCCTATTCATCCTCTCTAAGGTGATTTAACTAGCCAAATCGGGCTTGGTATCAGAGCTAGTATTATTTTTTTTGAAACTTTATCGTCTAGTAGTTCGATCCCATGACTATTTATGGTTTTTACTTTGATTGTTGTCCACTTTTTAAAGGTACTAATTATTTTTTGTGGTAGGAAAGAATGGAACTTTATACCAGGCACAAGGATCTCGATCTTCGGGAGATCATAGTCAAATGTCTAATAGTTATTGAGACTTCGGAAGATGAATACACTAAAGATGATTACAAGTGGATATCCATAAATTTTAAAGTAGCATTTTATATTGTGCTCTTACTACTGATATTTATGAGTTTATCTCACATTGTGATAGCTCCAAGGAGATTTGGGAGACTCTTTATTATTTGTATGGTACTAATCGAATTATGGTGTTAAGCGAATTTGTGGCGTAGGATGAAATGATCATGGATGCAAATGTTAAGCAAGTGAAGGATCATCAACTATACGAAGAGTAAGAATATGGGAGTGGTGATCCAATTCAAGGCTTATACATAATGATGTCAAGCATGCCTGAATTGAGCAATTACTTGAAAATGGTGAGAAAAATAATGATTCTTGTTATTCATCTATTCTCCAAAGTGGTAAGCATGAGGTAAAATCTATGCTTGGATTTTCAAATAATAGTTTATCTCCAAGTTGCCATATTTTTGATGATTTAAATACCAAACCAATTTTTCCTTTCAAAAATTCTTGATTGCGGTGTCAAATCAGGAAAATGTGTCAAGATTGAGGGAAGGAAAAATTTTACCTCATTAATTTTTCTTACTTCTAACAATTTTGAATCCAAGAAGAAAATAATATCGAGATTTGGTCTAACAGCTTCATTTTTGAAGAAATCAACAAAAAATGCGCATATTTGTAGGAAGTTACTGACTCCTCATTTAGGTCCTCATAATCAATTTTTGGTAGCGTTTAATCCTCCTAAAAATTCAAGAAAAAATTGGAGCTTTGCAATGGGATATGGTATGTTATGGTTTTTTAAAAGTAAAAATAAGGTTATGTCCACTTCTTGTGTCGTTGCCCAAATTTCAAGGCCGTGAAATACAGTCTAAGGCCTTGAAAATTAGGCCAAAGCTAGGGTGTCACTGCTCGTAAATAACTAAAAATCAAGAGCTTGATTTTATGTCAACATCTTGAATAGTGGTAATATTTGGTTTCTTGCCTAAACAGAAGGTTATGTTACTTTGCATGATCTACTTCCTGTTTGAGGAATTTTGATTTCAAAATGCTGAGGTTTAATTTACTCAATTATCTTTAGAATGTGAGCATGATTATATTCCATTATATTTTATGCTATCATGACATGTGATTATTTTTATGCATAGATGATATCTTGTATGTGATCTTTTTTTTTTCCTTGGGTCTATAATTTTTATGATACCTAATATTCACATACATGATATTGTTTATTTCTATAAGAGAAGAGTTATATTACTTGATTTTTCTACTATAACCATGATTTATTCTTGAAGGGGGATAATTATTGTATTAATGCTCTTATATGTTGATCCCTTGTGATGCCTATGAGAATATCAAGTCAATGCATGCATGTTATGATATATTATGTTAGTGTTTAATCCCTTATATTTTTTATGAGTGCCATAGATTGAGGCAGAGCATCTTTATATGCCATTGACTTGTTAAGGGGGAGCTATATGTGTTTTCCATAATTTTTACATGCTTCCATTTTTCTTTCCCTTTCTCGCGTTGCCTTTTTGATGAAACACAAAAGGGGGAGAAGTATATGGTGAGTTTACATGTTGTGTCATTAAAAATTGTATTGACATGTTATTTTTATTGGATTTTGTCTTTCATAAAAAAGGAAGAGATTGTTAGCTTTCCGTGAGCTCACAATGCATCTGTTAATATGTTTTGAAGAAAGGTAAAAAAGGATTGGTCCACTGGTGTATTCATCATGTTATATTGGATTACCTTAGTAATTCTATTGTTTAAATATGTTATATATATCACATTACTAGGGATATATGCTTAAGAAGATTTTATTTTGCCTTTACATTTGCTTAACAAGATTTTAGGGATCATGGATTGATTTGGTAAAAATTTGTGCTTGATACTTGCTTGATTTATGGAAAGTAATTGCAACTTATTCTTAAAGAATCCATTATCAACTTAAAATAGGAATTTAATTGTTACTCAAAGCAATGTTGGATTTGTTAAACTGTAGAATTCTCAAGGGCCTGAACTGTTTTCAAGGCCTTGAGAATGGATGAAGACACTACTTCCTGATTTGCTGGCTACGACTACTTACCAATGGCTCTACTATCTTTGGCTATAAATATTAAAGTAACTTGAAAGTCGAGGAACACAGAAAAACAAAACACAAGCAAAGAGCAAGAATGGAAAGCCACACTTGCAAATTTTATTCTCTTGTGCACTTAATTTATTGAGTTGTATTGTTCTAATTGGGTGGGATAGGTGGAGTTGAAGGGTCAACTCTGTGGTCTCTGCCAAGGACTCGTTGAAGTGTCAACTTGTAGCTTGAAACTTAGATTAGGTGTACTCTAGAGTTGTGCAAGCTCTCTGAATAAAAGTGGGTTAATCCTAGAGTTAGGGAACTCTAGGCAGGAATTGAGCCTGGTTGAGGCTAGCCTCATTAAAAATACTCATAGCTTGTCGGCATTTACTTTTCTGTATTTCATTTTGATTATTTTGTGACTTTGATCATCACCCTATTCACTCCCCTTTAGGGTGATTTAATTCGTCAAATTGCGCCAACAAGTAGCATCTGTTGTAGGTGAATATTCTAACTTGGTAAGCTTTTTGAACCCATGATACTGAAAGCAATGGGGGATGACTTTTTGCACTAGAAGCTAGATATTATCTTCATAAGGTTGATAAGGTTTAAACTTAATATATTCCCTTTGAATTTCACACCATTCATTTATAGGACAACTATCAATTGGTCTATGTAAGCTTGGATCACATACTAAAGAGTTCATTGGAGCCTTCAGGTTCAATTCTTGGAGACCTATGAGCAGATTGTGATTATCCACTGCCTAAATTAGATTGATCTAGACCTATATTAACAATTGGCTCAAGTGTATTATCTTTAGGAACAACATTTGTTGCTCGTTTCTTAAATGAGTGAATTGTTGGATGCATTGCAGCTTGTCTTCACAGCGCGAGATAATGTCAGCACACATGATGCTTAGATTATGTTGGCGCATGTGTTCCTAATTAAATGTGATTCTGCCAGGAATCGGTTTGTGGTGATGTTGATGACGTGGGACGAAAGGACGGGTTTATCTGACGGTTGGCGATCAACACGACGTCGTCCTCTGCTCTTTGTGCTCCGACCTGCAAAAAAAGCCAACCCCAGGTTGTAGTCCGGGGAACACCTCTCCAACGGTGAAGTCAGTTGGGTGTTCTAATCAAAAGTGTGGGTGCTATAGAGAGTAGGTTTTCACAATGGCCAGCTCCCTTCCCGAGGAAAGCAGGTCACGATTTATAGTCTTTTCGGGAAAGGGGTAGAATACTAATTTTACCTGAACTGCCCGCTTAGGCCGTCGATCACGGAGCCATTGGGCCCAAAGGAAGCCCCTAGAGTTGCGTTCCGGGCCCCTGAGCAGGTGTGGGCTTGAGGGTGACCCTAGGACGATGTCCCTGTGGGCCATTAGCATGCGTGTGGGCTTGGTTTGCTAGACAGTCCCATGAAAGGCCCATTGGACAAAACCTGAGCTTTTCCCCAATCACTTAGCCCCCTACATTTTACCTGTACATTGAGTCTAGCGAGTAGTCAGGTGGAATTTGGACCATCACTGTTAGTTATTGCGCATCCAGAGATTCCCGAGAACCGAGTCCCAGAGATGGGCCGTCCTGATGCCACCGCCCATAAATGCGTGAGTTGCGGGATGTGCAAATGGCTGCCACCATCTGTACATCCAAGGATCCTGGGGAATTGCGCTCTTGGCATGAATGGTCCTGAGACCATCGTCCATAAATGCACACGTTACGAGGTGGGGACTATGCCTGTGTAAAACTGTCGCGTTTTACTACAAAAGATGGTCTTTGGAACTGAGTTCCCTTCATTCCCTAGCGTGTTCATAGGTGTGAGCACAACTTTCCATGGCTTTCCCACGCGCTCTGGATACCAGAGCGATGAGTGAATTTGTCGTTCGCCATTTCTCGTGGGACCGGCGGGGGAAGGCTTTCCCCCATTCGCCCTTCCCCAAGGACTTTCGAACCCTATGCCCAAACTTTGATATGGTTGTGGTGGAGCAGGCGGCTAAAGACTATGGTCTTCCTGAGCTCCCCCAGGTAATCTTCTATGCAATGCTCCTCAATGAGGTCGAAAGGCTCGGGTTTTGCAAGGGCCGAGGCTTCAATCATTGGAAGCGGCCCTCTCCCAGTTGCGTTGGGGGCCATTCGAGTCGTGGATTTGGCTATTCGGTGATAAAATCTATGAGGCGCGGTTTCGCCCGCGCGGCTCGAGTGCGGGCATGCAGCCTGGCTATCAGGAGGGGGGCTCTAATGAGGCCGCAACGGCAGGCGATACGAACTCGGAAGGAGCGTCTGCTCCCTAAGCTTGTGGAAGCCGGCAGGCGACCCCTCCCCTTTTTCTTTTGCTTCTATCTTGTATTGATGTGAATGATTAATAAAGGCACCCGTGTTCGTATCAAACAGCAACTGTGCCCCCCCTTTCTCTCTCTCTCTCTCTCTCTCTCTCTCTCTCTCTTTTATCAGGACAGTGTCTCTGGCGAATTGGCTGCTGAGTCCTTGGGAAAATCCCAGACTTTTGGGCTCCCCCCCTTTTTCTTATAAATACATCGTCATTTCTTTGGAGATGATACCCAAGAGTGTCACTCTCTAGAAGTGATAAAATCACAGTGTAAGCGACTGACATTTTTCTTGACGAGTCATGGCCTTCTCTCTTATCCACGACACCAGAGAGATGGCCACTTACGTGAGGGAGATGTTTGTCCAGCATTGGAGGAGCGCGTCGCGCCCCCCTCGTCCTCTTCCCGATGATTTTCAGATGTTGTGCCCGGGCTTCTCATTATCCGACGCCGAGAGTGCAGCGACGGAGTTTGAACTTCCTGAAATAGTCCAAGCGACATTCTACGCCATGTTGTTAAACAACGTTGTTGAGCTGGGCGTGGCTCATGAGTTTACGGGGGGGAGATGAAGTCTTCGCTAATAGGGCTCATGTGGTCGACCTTCGAGAAGTGGATATATTGTATAGACAATGTTCTGAGGGTAGCCCAGCAGAATCGTCCGGCTGATGAAGTGCCAGTTTCAAATTCTGCAGACGGCCAGGGAGAAGACTCCAATTCAGACGGCCCCTCTGCCCCCTATAGCGATGAGGAGTAAACTTAGTGTCTTGCCCATTTGTACGGTTGGGCGTTCTTTAGGACACTTGTAGTGGCCTATTTGTGTAATAAAAAGCCTGTTTGCTTCGCCGTGCTTCCTTTCTTGTTGTTGTTTTTTTTTTTTTGCGCGAGGGGGGCCGAAACCTAGCCTCCTACGGGGCAAGACCGCAGAGGGTTCTGAGGGTAGCGCCCGGCTATAAGGTCGTACTCAAGGGCCCTTAGCATCCAGAGGGGCCAAGAGCGTAGCAATTGGCCGTGAGGGCGTGGTTGATGGCTTTTAGCCCCCAGGGGCACTAAGAGCGTAGCGACCGGCCGCGAGGTCGTGCTCGAGGGCCCTTAGCCCCCAGGGGGACTAAGAGCGTAGCGACCGACCGTAGGGCCGTCCTCGAGGGTTCCTAGCCCCTAGGGGAACTAAGAGCGTAGCGAACGATCGTGGGGCCTTGCCCGAGGGCCCTTAGCCCCTGGAGGGACTTACGGTGTAGCGACCGGTCGTGAGGCCGTGCTCGAGGGCCCTTAGCCCCCAGGGGGACAAAGAGCATGGCGGCCAGCAGTGGGGTTGTGCTCGAGGGCCCTTAGCCCCTGGAGGAACTAAGGGTGTAGAGACCGGCCGTGAGGCCGTGCTCGAGGGCCCTTAACCCCCAGGGGGACTAAGAGACTAGCGACCGACCGTGGGGCCGTGCTCAAGAGCTCCTAGCCCCCAGGGGAACTAAGAGCATAGCGAATAGCCGTGGGGCCATGCTCGAGGGCCCTTAGCCCCTGGAGGGACTAAGGTTGTAGCGACCGGCTGTGAAGCCGTGCTCATAGGCCCTCAGCCCCCAGAGGGACTAAGGTTGTAGCGAATGGTCCCAAGGCCGTGCTCACGAACCCTTAGTCCCTAGAGGGGCTAAGAGTGTAACGACCGTCCGTATAGCCGTGCTCGAAGTAAACGCATAGGGACACCGACTCCCCCAGCGTCGTTAATGACGTGGCCGATCTGTGGGGCCACGTGGCGTCGATTCGAGAGGGATGTGTTTGTCGAGGCGCGTTGGGACATGCGCCCCGCCTCCTGGCTCTATATAAGGGTGAGTATTTCATCCACTGGGTCATTTGTGTTCCACATTTTCCATCCTCTAGAGAGAGAAAGAAATTCTAGAGAGAGAGGCTCTGACATCCCTCTTCCTCTCCTCCTTCCAAAGTTGCCTTAGCTTCTCTAGAATTCTCCTTTGAACCCTCAGAGGTTTGTTTGGAGGTTAACTCCTGTCTTCAACCAGGTCTTTCGTTCTTCAACGCTCACAGGTACACGCTCACGCCCTCTCGCCGCACTATTTGTATATTATGTCATCTTGCTCGTCTAGTGGGGACGTCCCTGAGGGGCAAGCCGACCCCCACATGGAGGGTCGGCACCCGCAACTTCCCAACCTCCCGGTTTTTATTGATGGTCGTGTGGTGGTTGGATTCTCTCGAAAGAATAAGTTTACGGAGCCGAAAAATTTTCCCTATGCCGTCCCCGTCTTCAAGCCGGGCACGCCCTTGTGGTCCAGCTGCGAGTATTCCTCCACCCCCAGCATTCTTAGCCCCGAGGTGACCGTGACGTATCCTTGGGAGGTTACCATAGCTAACTTTGTGCTTGACTTCCAGGTCCGCAGTATGCAAAGACGAAGTCGACTCCACGCATTCGCACTCCAGACGAGTTACTGGCCGAGGGTTCAATAGGTAATCCCTGTTCAGCTCTTCCCCAATCCAACACGGAGGCCCAAGTTGCCTCCTCTAATTCTAGCATGTCTTCTTGGCCGGGCTCATCCAGCTCGGCCTCTGGGTGCAGCTTAAGGACTTCATCATTTGAGGAAGCCTCGACAAGCTCTTCTGCTGATTCATCGGATCCCGGCAGTCCGGGGCTTAACCAAAGAGGTCGGGGGCCTCCGATTACCGAGATTTTGGCCGAGGGGCTAGAATTCCCCGGGGGCCCAAACCGTTCGGACCCGCAGGATGGTCTGGGAAGTCACTTCCTTGACCCAAGGGTCGTTTCTAAACTAAAGAGGTCGGCACTTGACAAGCAGTATCTCCTACCTACCGAGTACTCCTTTGTGTTGCCAGAGCCGGACGATACCGTGAATGAGCCGCCCGTCAAATGTATAGCGGTATATAGGGCGACCCTAGACTATGGTCTTCAGTTTCCTTTGCATCCAGTGATTAAGGAGATTTTAAGCAAGTATGAATTAGCACCTGCTCAAATCGTGCCGACGTCTTGGCATAACATTTGTTCGTTTATAGCCACGTGCGAGTTGCAGGGTCTAACCTGCTCGGCGCGGGCATTCGACTTGGCTCACATGGTTTAGAGGGCCCCTAGGAAGACCGGGGACTTAGGGTGGTACTACTTCAATAACAGGCTGGGCTTTATGACGACTATTGAGAAGAAGTCAAAATTGAGGCATTGGAAGTACGACTTCCTCTTCCTATGATGGTCGTCGGGCTAGGGTGACGTCCCTAATTGGAATGAGGGAAAACCAGTTCAAAATCCCTTTGGAGAGCCCACGGCTGAGGAGCGGCGAACTGCTCGCTATTTTATGTTCTACATACGTGAGGATGACAGGCCTTGGCCATCCCAAGATTCATGAGTCAAGCGATTGAGTCTGTGAGGGGCCCGAAAAAGAGGAGGAGCAAGTCCAGTGATCGGGAGCCATTGAACTGGGTGCCCAAGCTGAAGTTTTTTGCTAACGATTTCTTCCTTGCTGCGGACGGTCTTCTGATCCTTAAAAATTTCACCAAGGGAACTTAGTCGTCCCAGCGCTACTTTGCTATGCGTTTGGTGCTGAACTGACTTCTTGTTTTTCTTTTTACAGATCAAACGAGGGCTTAGTTGACGGTTTTCGAAACTGGGGATGAGACGGCTGAACAGGTAGCGGCTGACACCGAGCGTAAGCGGGAGGAGAAGAGGCTGCTTGTCGTTGCTCAGCAGGCTAATAAGGCATGGTGTATGATCCCTTCTCCTTTCTTCTTTCAATCATGGAAGCAACACGAGAGCTAACCTACTTGTCGCAGGCGCCCTCCCTTGTGCCCCGTGGGAAGAAACCTACCGCAAACTTGTCGCCGCTTCGTAAAAAGCAGAGGACCGAGGTGGCACTCGGTGAGACCGGGGACGTGGCCCCTCCGCAGCTGGGGGCAGACGGACCTTGAGGCTCGTGAGGTCGCGAAAAAGGAGTTGCAGCGTTAACTGGAGAAGGCCATGGCCGAGACGGTCCAAGCCAAGGAGCAAGGCTACCAACAGGGCACTCCGATACCTTGATTTACCTCCGCAAGGTCACGCTAACCCTTGAGAGTGAGTTCAGCAATGACCGATACTTTGAGGCCTACCCGAAATTTGTTGACGAGCGCGAATGCGCCGCTGCGGAGGGTTGCGATCCTGAGGAAGTGGAGTTTACCCCTCTGTCCGAGGGTGAGGCTGCTGCTAACGAGGGCACCAATCCTTTGGAAGTCGAGGTTGGCCTGTCCGAGGAGGAGCAAGGGGATGGTGGAGAGCCCGATGTGTAGCCTCCGTCCCCTTCTTATCTTGTTTCTGCTTTCTTTGTACTGGTTGTAAGGATTTCAGTTAATGAAAAGACTATGCCTACTTTTCTTTATGCCGTAATGTTTTACGTTTTCCACTTGTTCTTTCGTTTGTGTATATTCCGTTTCTTCACTCATCCGTATAAGGGCGGCCCTTAAACGGAAGTACAAGGGGTGTACTTGATTGCCTTCAGCTTAACACAGGGATAAGCAGGGTGGAGACCTACCGTAGACCGTGCCCGAGGGCCCTTAGCCTCTAGAGGGACTAAGGGCGTAGCGACCGGCCGTGAGGCCGTGTTCATGGGCCCTTAGCCCCTATAGGGACTAAGAGCGTAGTGACCGGCCGTGAGGTCGTGTTCATGGGCCCTTAGCCCTCAGAGGAACTACGAGTGTAGCGACCGGCCGTGAGGCCGTGCTCAAGGGCCCTTAGCCCCCAAAGAGACTAAGAGCGTAGCGACCGACTGTAAGGTCGTGCTCAAGCGCCCTTATCCCCCAGAGGGACTAAGAGCGTAGCGACCGGCCGTGAGGCCATGCTCAAGCGCCCTTAGCCCCTAGAGGGACTAGGAGCATAGCGACCGACCATGGGGCCGTACTTATGGGCCCTTAGCCCCCAGAGGGACTAAGAGCGTAGCGACCGTGCTCATGGGCCCTTATCCCTCAGACGGACTAAGAGTGTAACGACTGGCCGTGGGGCCGTGGGGCCGTGCTCGTGGGCCCTCAGGCCCCAGAGGGACTAAGAGCGCAGTGATCGGCCGTGAGGCCGTGCTGAAGGGCCCTTAGCCCCCAGAGGGACTATGAGCGTAGCGACCGGCCGTGCTCATGGCCCTTTAGCCCCCAGAGGGACTAAGGGCGTAGCGACCGGCCGTGAGGCCATGCTCGAGGGCCCTTAGCCCCTAGATGGACTAAGAGCGTAGCGACCGGCCGTGAGACCGTGCTCACGGGCCCTTAGCCCCTAGAGGGACTAAGAGCGTAGCGACCGACCGTGGAGTCGTGCTGACGGGCTTAGCCCCCAGAGTGACTAAGAATGTAGCGATCGGCCGTGAGGCCGTGCTCATGGGCCCTTAGCCCCCAGAGGGACTAAGAGCATAATCAAGACGCAAATAGATGTGCAGAAAACGGAGCGAATGTTCATTACTTAAGGAGCACGGGGGACGTGCGTAGGGGGGAGACAAGTACAAGCCTAAATGTGATACTTTCTTAAGTTGTTGTTGTGCCATGCTCGGGGAGTGGGGGTGCCCTGGAAGGTCTCCAGTCGATATGTAGCAGGGCGGATTTGCGAAACGACCTTGTAGGGTCCTTCCCAGTTGGCAGTCAACTTGCCATGCTCCCCTGCACGGGCGATGCTCTCTGTACGCCGGAGCATAAGATCCGCGACCTGGATGGGCTGCATTCTAACGGCATGGTTGTGTAACCACGCGATCCAAAGTTTATAGACAGCCTCATGGAGTAGGGAGTCGCCGCGAACGGAGGGGAGAAGGTCCGGGGCTTCACGCAGGGCCGCATTGTTCGAAGTCTCTTGGAATGTTGTCAGCCGATGGGTATGTAGGACCACTTCGACGGGCAGCACAGCTTCTGAACCGTAGGCAAGCATGAATGGGTTCTCCCCCGTGGCTGTCTTCTCTGTGGTGCGGAGGTGTCATAGAACGTCGTGTAGTTCGTCCACCCATTTGCCCTTTGCATCGCCGAGCTTTTTCTGTAATCCATGGAGGATGGATTTGTTAGCTACCTCGGTCTGGCCGTTGGCTTGGGGATGTGCCACGGCCGTGAAGCGAGCCTGGTAGCCTAAGCTACTGAGGTAATCAGTGAGCTTACTGGTATCAAATTGTTGGCCATTATCGAAAATCATGGCTCGAGGAATGCCGAATCTGGTAATGATGTTCCGCTAGATAAACTCGCGTACCTCTGTTGTGGTAATGGAGGCGACAGCTTCGGCTTCGATCCACTTGGTGAAGTAGTCTACGACCACAAAAAAGTACTTACGTTGACCCATGGCTTTGGAAAAGGGGCCAAGAATATCCATGCCCTATTTGGTGAATGGAAGTGGGCTGACTATCGGCGTCATATGTGTGGACGGGACTCGTTGGATGGGCGCGAACCTTTGGCACTTGTCACAAGTCCGCGCTAGCATCATTGTGTCTTCCTACAAACTTGGTCAGTAGTAGGCGGTTCGGAGAGTCGTCACGGCTAGCGCCTGACCTCCAACGTGCGAGCTACAAATGCCTTCATGTATTTCTTCCAAAATCTTCTTCCCTTTCACTGGGGTTACGCACTGTAGAAGAAGTCGGGTGAAGGAGCGCTTGTAGAGAATCCCCTCATACAACACAAACCAATTTGACTGCCTCTTTGTCTTCTTCACCTCCCTAGCATTGATGGGCAACGTGCTGTCAGCGAGGTACATGGGGATAGGTTCCATCCATGAAGGGCTCCGGTCCAGCCACACTACCTCATTCAATTCGATGCTTCTTTTTGTTAGAGTCTCCCATTGGATGTTCTTCAGTCGGCCGTCATCAGAAGAGCTTGCCAGTTTTGACAGAGCGTCTGCCTGCCAGTTCTCCGAACGGGGAATGTGCATTATGGTGAAATGCCTGAGCAACTTGGTGGCCTCGCGAACCCGCCTAACATACACAGCCATCACCTCGTCCTTTACTTCATAGGCCCCATTAAGCTGGCTGACAACGAGTTGGGAGTCAGAGAAAGCCTGGACATGGTCAGCCCCAGCGGTGTGGCAGAGCTCTATCCCTGCGATGAGGGTTTCATATTTGACCTCGTTGTTGGATGCCTTGAGCATGAATTTAAGGGTGTGCTCGTACTGTGCTCCAGCGGGACTTTCTACGATGAGGTTGGCCCCACTGCCATCCTTGGTTGACGAGCCATCTACGTACAAGTTCCAGGGCCGTGGTTGGGGAGCTTCCTCCGCAGGAGCCGTGCTCTCGACTAAGAAGTCAACTGGTGCCTGCGCCTTGATGGCCTACCGTCGCTCAAAGGTGAGATCATAACGCGAGAGCTCTACGACCCATTTTAGGAGACGTCCCGAGGCGTCCAATTTCTGCAGGACGTTCTTCAGGGGCTGATTGGTCAGGATTAAAATTTTATGAGCTTCGAAGTAAAGCCATAGCTTTCGGCTGGCCATCACTAAAGCATACGCGAACTTCTCGATAAGGGGGTAGTTCATCTCTGCGCCGGCTAAGGCATGGCTTACGTAATACACCGCTATCTGTTCCCGGGCCCTCTCGGCCAGAAGGACCGCGCTGACTGCGTGTTCAAACATGGCCAAATATAAAACCAGGACCTCTCCCTCCGTGGGACTGGCGATCTGGGGTAGCTGATCCAAGTATGCTTTTAAAGCCTCGTTTGCATGCCCATCCCACTTGAAGTTGTTCAACTGGCGTAGGACACGGAAGAAAGCCTAACACTTGTCGGCGGAACGGGACATAAAACGTCTGAGAGCAGCTATGCAGCCTGTCAAGTGCTGCACCTCTTGTACGCTACGGGGTGGCTTCATATCCAGGACGGCCTGAATCTTGTCCGGGTTCGCCTCTATGCCACGGTGACTAATCATGAAGCCAAGAAATTTGCCCGATCGAACCCCAAAGACACACTTCTTTGGGTTGAGCTTCATATTGAACACTCGGAGTATTTCGAATGTCTTTCGCAAGTTGCATTCATGGTCGGTTTTGAGCTTACTCTTGACGATCATATCGTCCACCTATACCTCCATGGCCTGTCCAATGAGAGGCTCGAACAGCTTGTTGACCAGGCGCTGGTAGGTGGCCCCGGTATTTTTTACACCAAAAGGCATCACTTTGTAGCAGTGGAGGCCACGGTCTGTTATGAACGCCGTTTTCTCCTTATCCGCGGGATAGAGGGGTATTTGATGGTACCCTGAAAAGGCATCCATGAAGCTCAGCAGAGCGTGGCTGGCCGTAGTGTCCACCAGTTTGTCGATCTTCGGTAAGGGGTAGTTATCCTTTGGGTATGCCATGCTGAGGTTCGTAAAGTCCACACACATCATCCATGTCCTGAATGAAGCCTGCCTGCAGCAGCTTCTGGACCTCCGTGTTTGCCGCCGCCGCGTGTTCAGGACCCATGTGGCGCTTCTTCTGGACGACCGGCTTGTGTCGAGTGTCGGCATTTAGGCAGCGTTCTATTACAGTGGCAGAGATGCCGCGCATTTCTTCTGGTCCGTAAGCCAAGATATCTTTGTATTCCCGCAGAAGTGAGATGATGGGCAGCCGTCGCGGGGGCGCAATGCTGCGTTCGAGTTGTATGCTGCGCTCGGGCCATCCTTCTTCGAGTGGTATGTGCTCCACAGCATCCTCGACCTCCGATCGAGATTACGGAAGTTTGGGGGGGGGGGGGCGACGGAGTGGATTACCAATGTCTCGGGGACTGGAATGGCGCGGGCTTTCTCTCGCCCGCTTCTCCGTTTCGGGCGGTCCTCTATCTCGCGGTCTTTGGTCCGTTCTACGAGGGGTCTTATGCTTACCAGGTAGCACTCCCGTGCCGTCCGCTGGTCCCCACGGAGCTCACCTATGGCCCCGTCGTCTACTTTGAACTGGTGCTGGAGAAGGTATGGGGCGACTACGACCTTTGCTCTATGGAGGGTAGGCTGCCTGATGATCACATTGTAGGCTGTAGGCACATCAACCACTAGAAAATCGATTTCCAGGCTTTTAAAACGGGTCTTGTTCCCGAAACGCACCGGGGAGGTAGAATGTCCCTGTGGGAAGCACCTCTTGCCCCTCGAATCCCAGGACCGGGTTTGCCATGGGGACAACATTACGCCCCGAGTGAGAGAGCTTCTGCAAGCAATCCCAAGTTGTGATATCCACATTGCTGCCTGTGTCGACAAGGATCCGTCGCACGATGGCATTCGTGATCTTCATATCGACCACCAGGGGGTCGTTGTGAGGAGTACCGAAGCGCGGGGCGTCCTTTCCTCCAAAGACCATTGTTGGTGCTGTGAAGCAGGACCCCTGCTCCATGGTGAGCACTTGCTGTGCATTTCTAAGTTGGGCCTTCCAAGCCGACCGCGTCATTTCCTCCATGTGGCCGCCCGCTATGGTAGCCACGATTTTCGTGGAACATTCCTCGTCCCATGGCTGGGGTGGCACGGGTTCTGCTCTTGTCGGAGGAACCACGGGCCCCTTTTAAGAAATTGATCGATCTGCCCCTTGTCTGCGAGCTCATTGAGGGCTTTTTCACCGCCCTACATTCGGTCGTGGTATGCTCGCTTTGTTTGTGGAATTCACAGTATTTTCGGGTGTTTTGTGGCCTGGGGGCTACGAGCATAGGAGGCGGTCGCCGCAGCATCGGGTGCCCTCGCACTTCCATAAGAATGCTCTTGGCGTCGGTAGTGAATCCGACATCGGGAGTCTCAAACTGCGGCCTCCTATCCTGAGGGGCAGGGTTCCTTTCGCCACGAACGAAACCCCTATCCCCAAGAGCCTTAGCCTTCTTGGGGGCGTCCGTGCCGTCAGCGCATATCTCGGTATCGCGGATAAAATCTGCGGCCTTCCTCAGGACTTCAGCCAGCGTCGTCTCCTTCTGCTCCGCCAGGGAGAACTTAAAACGTCCGTTCTTAAGGCCGTTCAAAAAAGAGCTGTATGCTACACCGTCTTCTAACTCCGGAATTAGTATTGCCTCCTAATGGAAACGTTTTACGAATTCAACAAGGGATTCCTGCGGTCCGTGCTTGATCTTCGACAAGTGGATGCTAGTTCGTCTCTCCATGCGATTAGTAATGAACTGGCTGACAAATTTATCGGCCAGGTCCTGGAAACAGGCTATGCTCCTCGGGGGGAGGCCGTTGAACCAAGACTGCGCCACTGCCTTCAAGGTGGCAGGAAAGTAACGGCAGTAGGAGGCGTCGTCCACGTCCTGCATGTACATTTGGGCTTTATATGCCCCCAGGTGCTCTTCCGGGTCCGTGGTCCCATCATATAGGTCAACCATCGGCATCTTCACCTTGCCGCACGGTGAAGCATTTATGATCTTGGAGTGTAAAGGGGTCTAAAAAGGGGGTATTGGGCATGCGGCCATTCTAGACACCCTGATGGAGGTGTCCGGGTGGCGTTCGACCTCGACCAACGAAGGACTCCTTTTTTCTCGGCCGTGCCACAATTCCCTGTGGAGGGAGCGGTCTCTCATGCGCAGCACTTGACCGCGCGCTTCTCTGACCGGCGGACTTCGCGTGCGGTCCCGGTGGGTGTGGTGCTCTGGGCTGAGGCGACGCCCACTTGACCCTTCCCTTCGCCGCCGGGAGGTCTGTTCTTGTTCCTCGAGCCAAGCGATTCTTCGCGAGTGAGTAGCGTAGGGGGTGGAAGCGGTTGTTGAGACCACGGTCCCCCCCGCGCTCGGATCGGCGGACAGGATCTAGTGTGGCACGACCCCCTTGCCGCCCGCCTGGAAGGCAATTGCTCCTATCCAACCGCGCGACCTCGCGGGAGTGATCTAGGGGGCGAAGGGATATTGGCTCCTACCGGCGGGAAGATCCTACCTGAACTACAGGGTGCTCAAGAGGGATGGGATGTTCATCCGTGCCGACCACCTCTAGAGCTCTCCTAACCTGCTCAGTGACCTGCCGCGTGATGGTGTCTGCCGTGGTGGACATGAGGCCTTTCAGCGCGTCCAACGTAATGTAAGCCTCACGCTCTTGGGACGATGCCCTCCCTGCGCGAGGGCTCGCCCACAAAATCTCGCAAGCGTCCTCTACCATGGGTGGCGCAGAGGTGCCTGCGGCTGGAGCTTTATCTCTGCGGGTCCGTGCTCGTGTTGCGTCACTGACTACCATCGTTACCGTTCACCTCCCCACAGACGAGCTAATCTGATTCCGCCAGGAATTAGTTCGTGGTGATGTTGATGACGTGGGATGAAGAGACGGGTTTATCTGACGGCTGACGATCAACACAGCGTCGTCCTCTGCTCGTTGTGCTCAGACCTGCAAAAAAGCCCAACCCCGAGTCGTAGTCCGAGGAATGCCTCTCCGACGGTCAAGTCAGTTGGGTGTTCCAATCAAAAAGTGTGGGTGCTATAGAGAGTAAGTTTTCACAGTAGCCAACCCCCTTCCCGAGGAAAGCAAGTCACTATTTATAATCTTTTCGGGAAAGGGGTAGAATAGTAATTTTACCTGAACTGTCCGCTTGGGCCGTCCGTCACGGAGCCGTTGATCCCAGAGAAAGCCCCTAGGGTTGCCTTCCGGGCCCCTGAGCATGTGTGGGCTTGAGGGTGACCCTACGGCGATGTCCCTATGGGCCATTAGCATGCGTGTGGGCCTGGTTTGCTCGACAATCCCATAAAAGGCCCATTGGACAAAACCCGAGTTTTTCCCCAATCAAAATGCATACAAGAATATAGGACCTCCAGATGCTTCACCTAAAGCAAACCCCCCCCCCCCAAAAACAAAGAAAAAAATGAAAGAAATAAATACATCTAGGATTATCCTTTATTCTTTTCAATGTAAGATTACAATCGTCTACCCTTGGTCCTCCTATGAAAAAGAAAAACACACAATTAGCACATAGATCAAGAAAACATTAACATATTAGTCACATTCAAAGGCGAAGTGAGGATAGTAGCTTAAAGGGGAGGGGGCAAAGTTTGGTCAGCATCAATTTTTTAGTAAGAGCATTCCCAGTGGGAGTTCCGAATTTTGGAACTCTACCTTGCCACATTAGCAAAAATTCTAATTTTTTGGAACTTGAATTCCATCCCTTCTCCAACCCATGGAACTCCAATTATAATCATCCAATAAAATCATTTGCTATGGACCCACCTTCTAACACACAACTTATTTTTTAATCATTCAAAAATCATATATTTACTCCAAAAAAAAAGAAAAAAGAAAAAATATATTAAAAAAATCAGATAAAGACAAAACAAGAGGGAATGGGGGGAGACACGAGCAGACGTGCTGCCACGCGTTTCCCCCCCGTTTCCCCATGGCTGCCAAAGAGCCACTGCCACGCATGCGAAACGCGGTCCCCCCTTCTCCCACGCGTTTCTTCGCGCTGGTAGTGCTCTAAGTAGGTCATTTCATTGGGCCCTATTCAATGTATCTCAATTAAACATTCAATGTCATAATTTAGGTGTAGAACTTTGGACTTTACGGTCTTCCATAATATGAATATTAGGCTTTTTACATGTGTATTTATATTAAAAAAGACAATACACACACAAATCATAGAGATTTTACACACATATATTTATAAGTGCCCCTCCTCCCCCCCAAAAAAATCTAGAAATATATGCTAATATGTATTCGTAGTTAAAAAATAAAGGAAAAGAAAAATTACAAAAAAGATGTTTCGTACGCTTGAGTCCCTAATTATTTTTGGTATCTAATAAACATCATATCAAACATAGTTCTCAAGAAATTGAGGTTATATATTATAGAAGTTGTTCAACCAAAATCACATGAATAGGGTTTGCCATTAAACTATTCACTTTTGATCCTTTTGAAATTAACCATACTCTTAGACCCTTAATATATTGGTCTATGTATTTAATTATCCTATGTTCTTTTGTATCTTAATTATTAAGCTCTTGGACTTCTTTTAGACCCTTTTTTTTTTTCTAAAAAAGATTATAAACTACATGAGTAAACCTATTTACGATTACTTTAAATTTCAAGGATTAGAAAGAGACATGAACAAGCAAGTCAAATTTTTTTTTTAAAAAAAAAACTATTTTGGAAAATTTCTAAGTGAACGAAATTTTATGAAGAAAAAAAAGGCAAACGAAACTTAACGAGGGCTGTAGGAAAAAGGTTTAATATGCATGCCGCCGCATAATTTAAAAAATTCTGACCGCCCAATTGGAAGTTATAAGATTTGAACTCAAACAATGGAGCAAGATAAATCTACCGCTACAGCTTAAGCTACACTGTGCCACTGCTAGTGTTGGCTAAAACTCTATTTGAGTGTTTTGGGTTTGGGGCCTTTGGCCACAACTGAGATTCGCCTCTGGTCACCTTCATTCATATCCCTCGGAATTTAATAGATTTATATAGTTTATGCACAATACCGCTAATAGTATATGTAAATCACACTATGACGTCAGTATTCTCGATTTTGTGATTTTCAAATCCATTTCTTAAGTACTGTACAACATTATTGTTAATTTCAATTATGTGGCAATATATTTTTGGAACAACTAAATTATCAAATTACTAAAGCTAATAATGGTTGAAATGGAACTAAATTTTGGTCAATGAGTTCCTTTCACATCAAAGTCAGATTAACTGTTATTTTTATGATACATACACATATATGTATGTACGTACAAACATACATAAATACATACATTCGTACATACATACATTTACAAATGTGCTCCAATCATTTGATTAAATACTTTTTTAATTATGAAAAGAAGAATGAGACATTTGTTTGTTCTTGCAAAAAATGATGCCAGTGGGTATAAATTTAAATATTCGGCGATTATAGCTCTTAAAATCTTCCAAATCATCCGAGTTGCTGAACACTTATAGATGAGATTTCGGCACATAATTTTGTAATAAGATTAAAGGAACATTAATATTATAAGAGATTAACTTAGGTAAAAAATCTATTAATACTATATATCTTGTTTACATGTGAAGAGGCTTAATATCTTTCTATTCTAAAATATGCCATTGATTTTCTTTTTGGTGTCCACAGTGACGAGTACTCCAAGGACCACCAACAAGAAATGGACTGCAAGGATAGAAAATTGAACGGAAGAAAAAAAGAGACCCACCATGATTAGAACTTGTGCCAATAACTCAACTTTTCAATATCCGACTGTCGACACCGCCACTTTGTATGAGCTGTGCCTCAACATGGCCATGTTTCTCTCATCTTTCCTCTTCCTATATATTTACTACAATGCCAACCACATAAAACATAACCAAATTGGCAAAACCAACGCAGCTCACCAGCATCTATAGGCATTTACTCTGCATTGTTGCTTCTGTCTCCTTACACTTTCGCTAATTACTGGATTGGCTTAATTTGGACGGTTAATCTAGTCAAGGAACAAGGTGAGTTGTTAATTGCAATGTATAAGAATCGTTACATTATTCTACCAAATTATATAGTTTAAAATGGATGCATCATTCTACCTCCATAATTGTTACTATATTATATAAATGTATTAATCTTTTGCTAATGTTGTCTTGCAATTTGACGTATTTATACGTAAAAAACCATATGAGAAGCTCCATGCAAGTGTGGAAACAAGCAGAGCCACTGCTTAGAAGTCCTACAAGTTGCATGAAGGTGGAAGTGCTCAACCACTTTTGGGGATCGAGGGAAAAAGTGGTGTTTATAATGGGGGCGACAGGAACATTAAAGTCCCGCCTCTCAATCGACTTAGCGGCCCCATTTCCAGCAGAGATAATCAACTCAGACAATATCCAACTCCACAAGGGGTTAGACATTGTGACCAACAAGGTCACAAAGGAAGAGCAATCTGGTATCCCACATCACTTGCTAGGCATTCTGAATCCCAATGCAGACTTTCTGACCAAGGATTTTTGCCTGACGGCCACACATGTTACTGAATCTATCCTCCGAAAGAGAAAGCTCCCAATCATCGCTGGGAGTTCCAACTCGTACATTGAGTCATTGGTATCGGATCCAAAATATGGGTTTGGGTTTAGATTTGATTGTTGCTTTCTATGGGTGGATGTATCAGTGCCTGTGCTTCATAGCTTCGTGTCAGACCGAGTTGACAAAATGGTGAAGGCCGGATTGGTGGACGAGGTCCGAGCAATATTTGACCCAAATAGCACCAATTACTCACAGGGTATCCGACGGGCGATTGGGGTCCCCGAGTTGGACACATATTTCCGAGCCGAACACCTCTTAGATGAGCCGGGTCGTGTCAGGGAGCTCCTACGGCGTATATATGAAATAAAGAACAACACGTGTGAGCTGTCATGCAGGCAGCTGGAGAAAATATACGTCGTCAAGCAGCTGAAAGGATGGGACTTGAACCGGCTTGATGCCACGGAAGCTTTCACAAAAAGGATCCCAGACCCAGCCGATGAGGCGTGGGACAAGCTAGTCACCAGACCGGCGGTTCAAATTGTGAGCCGATTCCTTGACAGCAAATTTGGACCGGGTTTTCCGGCCAAAGATATAACCACGAGGGGCATGGTTAGAAGCAACGAACAGCAAGCAGTGATTGCTTCAACCAACATATAGTCACTTCAATGTATTGATTGCTTGATAAGCTCCGATGCTGATTAACTTATTTCAATGTTCTGGGGAAAGGGGAAAGTTAGCGAAAGAGAGCCAGGGGCGGAGCCAGGATGTAAACCAAGGGGGGGCGAGATTAATAAT
>JACYFF010031954.1:59624413-59772255 GCA_017589665.1 Selenicereus undatus
GTCGAACCCCTGACCTGCTAAAACAAGGACTGGGCAATTAACCACACAGGCCAGCACTAGTTTGCGTAATATTATAGAATGAATTGCTATATATATTTTTTTTCATTTACAAAAATATCTCATATTTAATTTTTTTTTTTCCCAAAAAGCTGGGGGGTCAATTGACCCCCCTTGCCCCAATGTAGCTCCGCCCTTGAAGAGAGCACATGTAAACAGAAAGAGAATAACAAGATATATATTACATACACATATAACCCCCTCGAAAAAACACAGTTCACACCAATGAATATATTGTGCAACCATCATGATTTTATTTTTAATAAAGGATCAATTGAAATTCGTACCAACGAAATTAAGAATTTTTACTAGGGGAAAAATGTCTATATTCATACTTTCACAATTACAAATTTTCTTAGCAATATAATTCAAAAGCACTTTATATTTAATCATACGAGTTTACATTGTGCAACATGTTTTAGGAACTCTTATGAAACTTTCCGTTTAAAAAGTTGACAAAGAAGCTTTTTGAATACAAATTATTGCTATGCAAAAGAAATGACTAAAACAAGTTCACTACAAATAAAAAAAGGGGGAATGGAAGAGCCAAAATTTTCAAATCAAGTACCTAACCTAACCAACTGCATTTGGGCAAGTAGAAACTATTCTTTCCACAAACTAAATCCAGCAACCTGCAGTATATCTGATACCGTGCAAGAACTAATCTAATCTATGGAGGGGCATATCATTGAGGACCACTACATTGCTTCCTTTCCAAAGGGATGACGTCATTACAAAAAAGTGAGGAATCGAAACATCACCCGTAGATATGCAGTCTCTGATATTAACGAAGTCAAGTTCCAGATGGCCCTACAGTCTCTCCAGATGAACGTTTCCAACCGCATAGCAAGCTTCAACCGGGTCAACACATTTCAGAAGCCGAAGGTAGAATCCTCTCCTGTAGAGGTCTTCCTTGAAAATGCAGTGCTGGGAGCTCCATGCTTGGCCTTTTTCCGCTCCTCTGGGTGAATCGTAAAGATTCCCGTTTCAAGGTTGTTCAAGTTGGGAGTCATCCTCGAATGCGCTTCCTGGAGAAACAACTGTTCTTTGGGGACTGCTTCCTTCTTACATGAGTCCCGAAATGATAGTTGGTGGACCATCTTCAATGAATAAGATTTGCTAGTTTGCTCTACGTGTCAGCGGTTTGGTTCATTGGCTTTCGAATGTGAGCAATCTCAAAGTCTATCTGCCTCGTCACTATTTGTTAAAGAAGTTGTATATGTTTAGGAAACTTTTTTGTTAAGGAAACTTGTGTAAATTATATTTATTATTCTTTTCCCTTAGTTTACGGTAGTTTATTAGTCAAGTTAGGGTTTGTGGTGATATATATACATGTACTCTATTTGTATGAATACGAGAGGAACCCACCGCTGCAATATTTAGCCATAACTTGCCACTTCTCTCAACTGTTGCAATTAGCTTTTTCATGGTATCAGAGCACAACCTTTGAACTCACATCTGATTTAAGCCTTTAAACTCTCATCGTGACCGATCATCATGGGTGATGGAGGAAAGAAACGGTTCGTAGTTGAACCACATTCACCATACTACCTCCATCCATCGGAAGGACCTGGAATGATGATTATGGCGGTAATATTCGACGGGAAAAACTATGACTTGTGGGAAAGGGCTGTAAGAACAACCTTAAGATCAAAGAACAAACTAGCCTTTCTAGAAGGCAAATTGACAAGGCCGGTCGACGTAGAAGGTGAGGACTTTTCGGAGGCTCAGGTGTGGGATATGGTAAACTCTATGCTATGTTCTTGGTTGTTGAATGTAATCGACCCAAAGCTACGGATGAATGTAGCATATTCCGACACAGCGAAAATTATGTGGGATGACTTAAAGAAATGCTATGCAATGGCTAATACCCCAAAAGTCCATCAGTTAAAGGCCAATATTGCAAATTCCAAACAAGGAGACTGGACATCAGAGATTTCTATTCAAAGTTGAATAATTTGTAGAATGAACTCACAAATCTCGTCAAAGTCTTGAAGTGTACGTGTAAGGGCTGCGAATGTGGAGTTGGAAGCAGAATTATGGGTATGTATGAAGAGGACAGGACACACCAATTTCTTATGGGATTGAATGATGACTTGTACTGCACACTCCGAAGCCAAATCTTAGCACTTGATCCGCTGCCTCCGTTCGATAAAATTTTTAATATGACTTAACAGGAAGAGAATCACAAGAGGGTCATGATGAGTCGGGACACTCAAAGCGACACGACCATGGTTTTTGAAGCACAAGAGCAGCCCACTATGGTGGAGAAACCGAGATGCAAGATATGTGGTCGATATGGCCATGAAGAGAGCGTATGTTATGAAGTGATCGGCTATCCACCCGGGTGGGGCACTCGTGGTTGTGGAAGAGGAAACCGGGGAGCTCGGAACAACAGAGGAGTTTGAGGTGTAGGACATAGCAGAGGCTATGGGCGTGAGTCTGCTGCTGCAGCCATACATCAGGAAGAAGGCCCAACCAACGTCTCTGGCCCAGCTACTGCATCAAGTTCAAGTGCTGGAACGGGCCCAGGAAGCAGTGAATGAGCCCATGCTGCCATACCAGGCTGACTTCATAGCAAATGGAGCGGCTTCTCAGTCTTCTAGAGACACCGGAACCAGGTTATGAAAGATTATCGGGTAAGGCTTTATGGATGTTGGACAGTGGGGCCTCGGCCCACATGGTAGGTGATGTAAATTTGGTAAGCAACCTTCAACAGGTAAGCCCAATAACTATTGGGTTGCCCAATGGTGATTGCACTGTGGCTCGCGACGTAGGATCGATGACTTTGGGAGACGGAATTAAATTGGATAATGTTTTATATGTGCCAAATTTAAATTGCAATCTTGTCTCCGTATCTAAATTATGTAAGTAGTTAAATTGTGCCGTGTCATATTTCGATGATTGTTGTGTGATACAAGACCGCACTTCGAGGACTCCGATTGGAGCGGGTGAGCAAAGAGAAGGGGTCTATTACTACAAGTGGGCATCATCAAATCAAGCAAATATAGTCAAGGCAAAGTGCTTGTGGCATCGAAGACTTGGACACCCGTCAAGAGAAGTTTTACTATACCTTCCTCATAGTCTAGGGATCAATTGTGATGCAGATAAAGATGAAGCATGTGAAATTTGCTTTCGTGCAAAACAAACTCGAAATCCATTTCCTGTTAGCAAAAGTAATGCAAAGGATATTTTTGATTTGATTCATTGTGATATTTGGGGATCGTACAAAATTTCTTCACTGTGTGGTGCACATTATTTTCTTAACGTTGTTGATGATGCTAGTAGAGCTACTTGGGTTTATTTGATGAAAGATAAAAGCAAGTAAGCCTCTTCAAGGTTTCATTGCCATGGTTAGGAATCAGTTTCATAAGGGAGTTAGAGTTGTTAGAAGTGACAATGGGTTTGAATTCACCGCCGCCCCCATGCAAGATTTTTATAGTGACCATGAAAGTAGTTGTGTAGATACCCCCCAACAAAATGGCTGAGTGGAACGCAAGCATCGACATATCCTAAATGTGGCAAGAGCACTTAGGTTCCAAGCAAATCTACCACTTCAGTTTTGGGGGGAATACGTCCTCACAGCAGCATATTTAATAAACCGGACCCCAAGTAAGTTGTTAAAAGGAAGGTCCCCATACGAGATGATTTTCAATTGCAAGCCATCATACCAAGAAATTCGAGTTTTTGGCACCTTATGTTTTGCACGAAATAACACAAGAGTAAAGGAGAAATTTGCGTCAAGAAGTAAGAGATGTGTTTTTCTCGGGTACTCGTTTGGCAAAAAGGGATGGAAGGTACTTGATTTAGAAACGCAAAAAATTTTTGTTAGTCGGAATGTGGTATTTTGTGAGGACAAATATCCCTTTGCTGAGACCAGAACCGCCAATGCCGACGATATGCACCAAACATCGGGATGGGCCCAAACCCCCATGATTGATGACTTCGGAGCCTGTGATCTATCTCCAACCCAAATCAACGAGTCGCAGGCTGGGTCTGGCCCAGCTAACACGCTAGAGCCTAGCCCAATCCAAAAGCTTGGAGTGCCTATGGACAGGGGGAGCAGCGTGCTGGGCCACAGTGAATCACAGGACACCGGGCCTAGCCGCACTGATGGGGTAGGCGTGGCCCAACTCCTAGCTCACCCACGCTGATCCCAGGGCCCCTCTGCCGCGGCCCACTTATGAAAGAGGCCCAAGCAATTCTCGCACCTCTCGTTCGCGATGACCTCTAGCCCACTGGGATGATTATGTTTGTTACAACACTCACTTCCAGGACCCCCTCTCTCTTGCGCACCGACTTCAAAAGGACTCCTCAGGTACGCCTTATCCCATTGCTAATTATGTCACGAGTACTAATTTTTCTACCTCTCATCAGAATTTTTTAGCCACTATCACCAAAGTCCCAGAGCCACGATATTATCATGAGGCGGTTAAAGATCCTCGTTGGAGAACGGCAATGGAGGAAGAAATTCGAGCCTTGGAGAAAAATCAGACATGGATTTTACAAGAGCTACCTCCTGGAAAGAAGCCCATCGGCTGTAAATGGGTCTATCGTGTCAAGTATAATTCAGACGGGAGCATCAAGAGATTCAAAGCCCACTTAGTTATTCGCGGTGATCACCAAGTGGAAGGATTGGACTACAATGAAACCTTTGCCCCTGCTGCCAAAATGACAATTGTTCGTTGCTTCTTGGCCGTTGCCGTTGCCAAAGGATGGGACTTGCACCAGTTAGATGTCAATAACGCCTTTCTGCATGGCGATTTGCATGAGGAGGTATACATGACACTTCCTCTTGGGTTCACTTACAATAGGCCTCACAAGGTCTGTCGGTTGCAAAAGTCACTTTATGGACTTCGTCAGGCTCCGCGCCAGTGGTTTGCCAAGCTCTCCTCAAAACTACGTGAGTATGGATTTGTTCACTCCTATGCTGATTACTCTCTTTTTACCTACCGAAAGGGGACTGTTTTTATGGCTTTGCTTGTGTACGTTGACGATATTGTGTTGGCCAGCAATGATCGCCATGCCTGTGATGACTTTAAGCGCTATCTCCACTCTTGTTTCAGTATCAAAGATCTTGGTGTCCTCAAATACTTTCTTGGGATTGAAGTGGCCCGTGGGCCTAAAGGGCGCTTTCTTAGCCAGCGTAAGTATGCTCTTGAGATAGTGGATGAGTGCGGGCTTCTTGGTGGTAAGCCCAGTGAATTTCCCATGGAGGAAAACCATAAGCTCGCTCTGGCTACTGGGCCACCTTTGGTAGATGTCGGGAGTTATCGTCGGCTTATAGGACGACTCATTTATCTTACCATTACTCGTCCTGATCTGTGCTACGCCATCTATATCCTCTCTCAGTTCATGCAGCCTCCTCGTGAAGAACATATGAATGCTGCCCGTTGTGTTCTTCGATACATCAAGGGCTCTCCCGATTATGGGATTGTGATTCATGCCAACCCTGATCTTCAATTGATTGGCTACTGTGATTCTAATTGGGGTGTTTGCCCCCTCACTTGGCGGTCGTTGACTGGGTATTTAGTGACTCTTGGAGGCTCTCCTATTTCATGGAAAACTAAAAAGCAGACAACGGTTTCACGATCATCTGCTGATGCTGAGTACCGCTCCATGGCTGTAGTGACTAGTGAGTTAATCTGGCTAAAATCTCTCCTTGCCTCATTCGGCATCTTCCACAAACAAGCCATGCATCTCTCTTGTGATAGTCAAGCGGCATTACATATAGCCAAAAACCCTATTTTTCACGAACGTACCAAACATATTGAAATCGATTGCCATTTTGTTCGTGAACGATATCACTCGGGTGATTTGAATCTCTTCTACATTCCCTCTCGGATGCAACCAGCAGACATATTTACCAAGGCTCTTGGGACAAGACAATTTCAGTATCTCCAAAGCAAGTTGGGCATGGTAGACTTGCATGCACCAACTTGAGGGGGAGTGTTAAAGAAGTTGTATATGTTTAGGAAACTTGTCTGTTAAGGAAACTTGTGTAAATTATATTTATTATTCTTTTCCCTTAGTTTACGATAGTTTATTAGTGAAGTTAGGGTTTGTGGTGATATATATATATACATGTACTCTATTTGTATGAATAAGAGAGGAACCCATGGCTGCAATATTCAGCCATAACTTGCCACTTCTCTCAACGGTTGCAATTGTCTTTTTCACTATTCGACCTATTTGGAAGTATTCGGCAGTACTGTCATCTTTGGCCTCAATGGCTTTGATTCGCTTAGCCTCTACTGCTTTGGATATCCCTAGACTTATGATGATCGGTTCATACTCCGCCTCATTACTTGCAGGTAGATATTTGAAGCAAACGACAAATTCATGCTTGTGTTACTTAAAGTATAAAATGGGGAGTAAAATGGGCCCTACTCCACTTGCTTAATGGAGAATAAATCAGCATACATAGTCCATTTAGGCTAGGTTGGATCAGATTCCTTTGGCGTAAATGGGCATAACATGAGGAAGTCCACAAGGACTTGCACTTCAAGGGCAGTCGTAAGCTTATAGTTGGTGCCAAAGTGGAACAACTTGACCACCCAAGACAGGAATCTCCTGGGGAATTCGAACCCTAGAAGCACCTTGAATGCGGGGCTTGATTTGTCAAAACTTTAGTATAATGTGCTTCGAAGTATGCACATAGCTCTATTTTCACTATCACCAGGGCATAAGCTAGCTTCTCTATGTATTGAATAATCGAGCATAAGGCCATCCAAACTGTGGCTCACAAAGTAAGCTTGGGTTAGCTACTTGTTTTTGTTCTCTCACCAAGGCAACACACACCGCCATGTCCAAGGCAGTGAGTTATAGGATCAAGCTTTCCCCATGTAGTGGGCCAGGGATTCGTGGTATTCCAGCTAGATGTTGTTGGAGCTCAATGAAGTCTTTCTTTGCTTCTTTATTGCAGTGAAATTCGTTTAGATTTTTGAGGAATTTGAAGGAGGGAATTGAAGGCGTATACAACCTTCATCACTCATCAAAGGTGTAATGCTGTTAGGAAATGCCCTTTGAACTCAAGAATGCTAGTGCCCCCTAGCTCTCGACACCTCATCAATGTGGTTTTCACCTCATAGATTTGTACAATATGGAGGTGTAAATGGATGACATGGTCATCAAATCTAAATAAGTGAAACTGCACACTTTGGATCATAAAGAAACATTTCAAATCCTACAAAGCTTTAGCATGAAGTTCAGCCTAAAGAAGTGTACCTTTGGGGTGCTAGTTGACAAATTGTTAGGGTTTATGATCAACCTAAGGGGCTTGACTTGGACCCCATATGGGTTTATAATGTAACCCTGGATAGGATCCATGAAACTAGGACCGACTGAGGGCTCGTGGACTCCATTACCTTATTAGTATTATAGAGAGGGAAGTTGTCCTTAGGATGTACTTTGTTCAAGTCTTTGTAGTCAACACAAATCCTCCAACTTTTGTTTAATTGTTCACCATGACCACATAATTAGCTAGCAGTTGGGATAATAGCATTCATGAGGAAAGCCTATATCTAATTGCCTTTAGACTTCTTCAACAATTGTTTTGTTGCAGAAAGGAGCAAAGTTCCTCTGTTTTGCTTTTACAAGATTACAAGTCTATGGACCATTATTGGGGACTAAGTCCAGCATTTTTGCCAAGCAAACTCTCTTTATGCCTTTAGCTCATACTTAAGAGTTAGGATTCATTGTCAATCCTGATCCAATGCTACCTTAACATCAGCTTTATGCCGTAGAAGCCTCTCCTAGATGTGAGCAATTTCAGTTGGACTCCTAAAATGTTCTTGCGACTCCAATTCCAAAATAGCTCTTAAGTTCTTCACTTCCTTCACAACCCTAGTGGACTGGTTGAGCCACTTTCCGAGGGCAACCAAGTCCTTACGGGGCACAATCTTTAAATCCATTGGGATTTTCAAAGTAATCTCAATTGCACTAAGAGTTAGAATAGTAGTTTTAGGGCAAGTAAGCTTAGCTATAATTCTACAGAGAGTTAAAATATTAGTTTCAAGGTGAGGGTTAAGTAGACTCAACTCTTCTCTAATTTGACAACCCTTAAATCCTCCTGCAGAACTACCACCTCAAGTGTTAGGAGAATACTTAGAGAGTTGGCTGAAGTGCTTAGAACCCCATCTAATGGTCTCCTCCTCATGAAAGATGAAGGAATTTACTCTTCATCGGACTCCTTTGGTTCCCTGAGGATATAAGTAAGAACCAAAGGGTCGGGTGTACCTCTCACGTCTATCAAAATCTTAAACACCTTTGGAGACATAGAATTGGGCTGGGCATAGGAAGCCATGGGTGTATGGTCAATAGTTTGCCCATTCTCATCGTTTCCCTTCATTATACAAGCTTCTTTAGAGGCATAGTGCTTGCAAGGTCAGCAAATACTAGCCTAAACGCATCTACCTCAGGGCTAGGCGCCCTCTTCTTACTGGAGGCAGACTTCTAGGTAACAACAGTATGGCTTTTGGGGGTAGACTACTATGGAGTACTTTTAGCTATACCAGATAGCCCTTAGCATTTATGAAACTCTAGGATATGGTTATGGTTGTTAAGAGAGGTCATACCCACTAAAAACTCCTCATCTTCAATAACAATTGAGGGACTACATGCTGGGACTTATTATCAATGAAGTGGCACATTGTGGCCTTTAATGTTCAACTAGTTGCGACCTTTACTTCTTTGAAACTTTTGTTTAGAAACTTAATAAGATGACGATTCTGAGCATGTAAAAGACAAACAAAGAGGTAGTGCACCATGAAGGTAATGATGTTAGGAATGACTTGCTAGAGGCTTACTCTAAACAACCACATCAAAGATTGAAGAAGGCATGACAGGGAAATGTCACCCCGTAGCTAATTCAAAACATCTAGATAAACTTCACAAAAGCCTTAAGGGTTTTGCAGTATTAAGGTTAGCATTAGGAGGCAAACATGAAACCTCCTAGGATCAAGCTAGTTCTCTTTTGTTGGATGATCCTCTTCCCACATTTAATGGTGTGCATTTGGATGTTCCATCCAAATTTCATTCGAGAAATTTGTTAGCTCGAATTTGGAAGAATTCGCAAAGGAGGCAAAAAGAACACCCTGATAAAGATTAAAGAACTCCTTGTGTGACTCTTCATTTCCTTTCTCCAATTGACATGATAGAAATAATGATTTGAAATCCTTCGGAGAAAAGAAGATCGAGGGTTAAATTGAAAGCTTGAATCTTAAAGATGTGAAGTGACAGATTAAAGCCTAATTATTTAAAGAGGGAGCAAACTCGCAAAGGTCATTGGCTATAAAATATGTGACACCAACCTCAAATTGACTTTAGGATTTCGGTCCTGGGCAAAGTAATAGCCCGAATCTAATTCTTGCTAATTAATCTTGTAATCTTAATTTAAAGTGATTAAGTTGAGCACCGTTTTCAATTCAACATTTGATATATTAATGCAATTGCAAGTTGAGCTGACAGGGTGGCCTCAAAATAAAATTCAATCATGCTCTGTATTAATTCATTCAGAATTTGTAAATAAGCACATAAAGTTGACTAGGGTTGTAATTTTACACAGAATATATGTATATGTGTGTACAATTTGTTCGCCTATATTGTACCGCCGAAATCATAAAATTGATAAACAAAATATAAATAACTACAAAGAGCATATCAATTAATTAGGTGGAGTTTATATTTTTATTTATCAACAAACCAAAAGACCACTCATACTAGTCCAAGATATTTATTGTTTTAGAAGGTGAATGATTTAATACAAAAAAAAAGATATAAAAAAATAGCAAGTGAAACATCTAGAATTTGGGGGGTTGAATTTAACTAGGGGTGAGAAGGATCAAGTGCCCGGTTAAAGTTTCAGAAACTGAAATCGGCACTAGGTCCTAGAATTTGGAATCGGTCCGTAACTAGTTCGACTAGGTCCAAAAACTTTGGATCCGATGCTAGAGCTGGTTGGAATGGGGTCCAATTTTGGGTATTCAGCTCCTAAGTTAAGTTCTTTGTTTGTTTCATTTTCTTTAAGAAGCTAGAGAGATGGAGCGATTAAGGCAAGTCCCATATCTGAAGCCAAGTTCCTAACAGCCAAATTATAAGGGTAGATCAAGTACACAATAGGCAGTAAAGAAAGATTCACATACTTTAAAATAAACTTAGACAATTGGAAATAATGTTAATTACAAACCCATAAATCATGATTTTTACAAAACGAGCAAGAAACCTAAAAATTATTTTAATTCACTTGAAATATAGAGAAAGAAAGAGAGGAAAACTGTCAAATAATATAAAAACAAATACCTAGTAAGCAACAAGGCTCATGAGGAAAAGAATCAATGCTTGAGGGAAGAAATCCATAACGGTCGAGATGCATAAAGAGTAAGTCAGGAGTAAATTGAAAACAAAAAAGATTAATAAATTGGGGTAGTTGCGGGATGAGTTTGGACACAAAAGGTACATCACTTGGAGAATAAGGGCTTACATTTTTATTTTTTTTAACCAAAATTCATCAAATTTTGACCGAGTACTGGTACCCGTGTCCAATTCCGGTTCTAAAATTTCAGGACCCTATACCAGACCTAGTTGTAATTGAGTCCTACATTTTAAAACCAGTCCCGAAACCGTTCTAACCGGGTTTGCGTCCATATATGCTCACTGGTTCCAAACCAGTTCTGAGTCTAGAATTGGGTACCCGACTTTTTTGGTCACCCCTCAATTTCATGACACAAGTTTATCTTCTCCCCCTCTTAATTTTGCGTAGAATTAGTCCCCTAAACTCCGATGCAGCTTCCTCTGCCTGGCCTCTGTTCGTGGATGCCTTGTCGTATGCCACCCAACAAGCCATCGCCTACCGCTAGGACTCGTAGCACCAGCCACCAACTCATCCCATATCTATTGCCTTGGGTCATGAGTGCTTAGAAGGTGAACCCTAACCTCCCCTTCACCTATTTTCATTTTTTTTATTTCTTAATTTGATTAGCAAATAACAATCTAACATAGATAATTATTAATTCATACTAATTCATACTAATTATTAATTCATACTAATTTGGGTCATGAGTTTGTGCTCGTAGAGAAATTAGATTTTGAACATAGGTTGTGGTGATTGTGCTCTTGTAATTAAATTTGTTAAGTTTTGATGATTGTTGATTGTCATTTGAATAAATCCAACGGTTGTAGGAATGGCGGGCATGCTATGAAAAGGTTGGAGAAAAGTGGGGAGACTTGAGGTTGAAGAAAAAAGGGCATTTAGGTCTGTAAATAGACACAAAAATAAGGGCGACTTTAGAAATAAATTGGTAGTATTGTTGCATCACTTAATTCTGAGTTTTATCGACAACGGTATTGCCGATTTAGTGATATTCTGCAGAATAAGTTGAAGTTGTGCATAGTTTTGCTTAAGCTCAATTTTAGAGGTCATGTTGCAGTGGTTGTGTTTTATAATGTGAAAAAAGTGTTATGGGACTTCCTAAGTTTTTCATATTGGGGTTTAAGGTCTCAATTCAAGGGAGGGGGTGAAAGACATGAATTTTCTAAGCTAGACCTTACAATGGTAATAAAATATCACGCGAAGCTGAATTAGAATTTTGGGAGCTATCTTTGTTTTTAAATAGTGAACTAATGCTTAATACGAAAATTGAGAGAGACACAAGATTTAGAAGCAATAGTGAGTTTGATGTGTAATTTAATCAAGTAGTAAAGACAATGGATTCCCCAGACCCCGCGAAAGCGGGACCCACATTGGGAGTTTGTTGTAGTAAAGACAATGGATTGTATTTAGTGTTAAGAATGACTCAAAGTGTAGGCATTACCCAAGGATATAATTAGAAATTGGATGAGGTTTTTTTGGGCTAAAATGGTATAATTTTCTAGGAGTTCATGATAGTTCTTTTTGCAATAATAACCATAATAGCGATAATATTAACAACAGTGAAGACAACACTATTAACACTAATAACAACAAAAATAACTTGAGAACTATTAGTAACAATGATAACAATGATGATATGAAAATGGGAAACAAAGTCATTTTGCATGATTAAGTAAGTGATGAAGGTTGCATTGGTAATTAAGAAAAATATTAAGGTGAATTATAAATCATTTACAAAGGTTACAATTAATAAAGATCACTTGAAACCTTCTAACCATATAAAGATACATTTGGAGCTGAAACAAGGCCTTTTCTGTCATTGCCAAGCCATAAACACATGTTTTCTTAGGAAATGGGAGAAATTTCAAAAATCGAGGTACGTTTACTGCCTATACTTTTAAAAAACGCACATGTTTTTATAATGGGAGTTGGTTAGTAGAGAGGGGTTGCACAACTCTCATAATATACAAACGTTTAATGAATTATTTTCAAGCATTGTTTTGCCACATAATCAAGTGGACACACTAGTACTCAATTATCAGGGTTTATGCCTTTCAGTTCATTTGTGCGACCTGAGATCAGGCTTCCCGATCGGGCTAACAAGTGTATATCTGTTGAATGATCACATCACACATATAAGCTTATTAGTTTGGGTTCCACTTTTAGATAATTCTGGTAACAGTTTTACTTATATTGTCTCCCTCTCCGATTTTTGAACTAAAATTAGTTCAAATGTTGGCGCAGAACTAAGTTGTTCTAAATTTTCATTTCACAGTATGAGGATAAGGGTACTGGGCTTCAGCTCATTTTTCAAAATATCTTTGTGTTTTCTATTTCAGGAAAGGAGTGAGTGGCCATGCTTGTCTCTAACAAGCTAAAAGAAGTATGAAGTGGAAGTGACTTTGTAGTTTGATGCTAACAGATGCTCGGAGTGGATATTGGCATAACATTAAGACTTAACAAAACTTTGAGATCCGTCTGGACTATGTCTTGAATAAGCTTGCCTAATGTGGCATTACGAGCCGCATAATAGAGCTATATTTTAGTTGTGTCACAGTTAAAATTTTATTTCAGAGTTGGCTTGAAAGCTTTTGGCTTAGCGACATTGGTGAATGTGAAAGTGCCCCATTTGAGGTTGTATAGTTGCTAAGTAGCCTTGTCTAAACTAGGATAGCGGTAACGCCTTTTGTCATTAAGACTTCCTCTATAACCACGCTGTTGAATAATTCAGTTTAAGCTAATTAAGTAGTCAGGGATTGAGGACATTACAATTGTGGTATTTGAGTTAGGTTTAAAGGCCACTCTAGGCTATAGGGTGTTTATGAGTTATTCTGGGCTAATCAAATGAGATGTTGACTATGAGTTTATACATATGATGCATAATGAGGATGTTCTGGTAAACATTTATCTAACCCTCAACCCTTGCTACAAAGGCCAATGATCTAGCTAGGTAACACCGTAGGACTCTATTATTAATAAAGTAGGGCAAGGAAGCATTTAGTTGACCTTCTATTGACATATGTATTTAAGAGAAGTTTACCAAGCTCATGGCAATAAATCTCTGGGATTAGGAGTAGCTTGTTGTTTTATGAGGATATACTTTAATGTAGAGGTTTTATAACTTCTTATGTGATTAATAACACCTAGCTTTCTAAAAAGGAGAAGTGCATTATGCTGCAATATCCATGTGTTGAATGAATATGAGATAGCCATTGCAATAGTGAAATAGTGTACATGTCTGAGGGCTTATCACATTGTTATAGGTGACTTACAATGATAATTTGTTGTGATGATTTAGGTGATGTCAGTCCTATAGCTTATGTTATGTTACTTGGTGTTATAAAGGCTGTGTGTAGCAAGATAATGTTATCACGCAAAGTATGTGTTGCTATTAATTGGCTTCCAGATTATGTGAATTTATACATGCTACCATATTCTAGGTGTATATAAGTCATCGCACCCTAAATCATGTTTTAAAATTATGAAGGTAATGAAGTGGTAGAGGAAAATCCCTTTTGGGGTCAAAGATCACATGATGTGGCTGAGCTTATAATGTCCACACTTATTATGAGGCTAAAACAAATCCTAGGGACACAAAGAAATTACTAAATGTGGACCTTAGTGCCAAGATCTTCATAAGAGATTCTAAGGAAATGGTATCAATAATCCCTTATCGGATTCTAGTGGTTTAGGCGATGGGTGAAGTTGGGTCGAGCTAGGATCATTAGATATATAACATATAATAGGTGGAGAAAATTTTATTTTGCAATGTATAAGGTGATGCAATAAGCAGACTCCTTGGGAATAAGAAGGGTTGGGGGGTGGGACAGAAGAGGATAACATTAATGAAAAATGTGTTCCATTCCTTATCCTATGAAAATGGAAGGCTTTAAATTATTTAGGTCAGAGGAGCATGATGAGCTTAGGTGGAGTGATGATCATGAAGGATAATTTGAAAAAAACAAAATGAGAAAAAAAAGGGAGAAAAGCGAGGTTTAAAGTAGAAGATACTTATGTTGGATTCATCAAAGAAATAAGAGTAGCCTTTAATGACTGTAAGTATACTCATTTTGTGGAAAACGATTATTCACACAAGTGGCACAATAGGAAAAGGCTTGAGGATGTGCTATATATGATTACAAACATTTTACTTTTATACACCCAATATTCTAGAGATTATAATGTACACCTCAGCTATTGACCGGACAAGGTTCATGGATAAAATTTTGGGAAATAAATAATATATTGAAAAGTACAATATAGTATAATAATTCTATGGGTTGAACTTAGTGCACTTGATTTTGAGGCGTCACATCTCATGCTACTAAGGAAGTAGGAGTAGTGACTCAAGTATGTATTGCATGAACTCTATAGGATTATTAAAAGTGATTTTATAAGATTGAGATGTTGTGCTCAAGGGCGTATTAGTAAGATACAATTCCAAGTATAACAGGGGATTATAGGGAAGCAAGATATTAGGAGTGTCTACTTAAAGGTTAAACTTAGGCGATATTCTTTTGAACGCATCAAACCCAAGCAACTTTAGCTACATGAGTCCTTGGATTGGTCTAAAAAAGTCTATAATGACCTTTGGCCACCTAACAATAGACTTCCTTATAAGATACCATTAAATAATTGTGTACCCTTAGCTGGGAGCCCTTGGTCACCTTGATTATAACCTAGAGCTAGTCGCACTGCTATTATACAATAACACAATTTAATTTGTAATTCCTTTTGATTCATGTTAACCCCCATCGCTTTGTAAAAATGGTTTGATTACCTCAATAATACTTCATTGCATATCTCTTTCAGTATTGAATTATCTCATGACATCAATCCTTATGTGAAGTTCTCATCACCTAGGTGAGATATGTCCCTCTATCAATTCACATCAATCCTTATGCTTTGCAAAAATGAGATGAAAAGCAAGCCTAAGTTGTTCTGAATGTTCATTTCGCGGTATTGGGATAAGCGCACTGGGTTTCTTTGGCTTATTTCTTGAAATATTTTTGTGTTTTCTACTTTAGGTAATCACGCTTGTCCCTAACAAGTTGAAGGAAGCACGAAGCGGAAGAAAGGCTTGTGACTTTGTACTTTGATGCCAACGGAGGCCCATAGTGGATTTTGGCATAACATGAAGAGTTAACGAAGCTATGTTTTGAGTAAACATGCTTAATGTGGAGTTATGAGTCAAATATTAAGCTTTATTCTAGTTGTTTACAGTTAAAATTTAGTTTGGAGTTGACTTGAAAGCTTTTAGCTTAATAGCATTAGTAAATGTGAAAGCACCCCAGCTATGGTCGTGTAGTTGCTAAATAGCTTTGTCTGACCTAAGATGACAGTAATACCCCCAGTCATTAAGAGTTACGCTACAACTATGCCATTGAATTATTCAAATCAAGCTAATTAAGTGGTAAGGTATTTGAGGCATTACAAGCAAAGAGGAAAAAAAATAATTTCAAGGGGCAAGAAGGGGATCTCCCTAATAATGAATCTACGTTTCTACCCTTGAACAGAAAGGCATGAAAAGTGAAGCCAAAGGCAGTGGGTGATAAATCTAATTATACAAAGTAATTATGAAACTCAAACATGAAAACCTATATTTTTACATTAGTAAGTGAGGCATCCTTAAAAAAAGGAACAAAAGGTAAGCTAAAGTCACATACTTGTAGAATTCAGTTCCCAGCAGAACTAATGATTAGCTCTTGGTTCAACATCTAACGCTGAATTAACTAATTTTCGTTTCCTTGAGGAGAAGCTGAAGTATAGATCTTGGACTTAAATGAAGGATGAGGTTTTATTAGTCTCACTTGAATAAGGAAAAACACCCTAGAGCAGATGAACAGGGTAACTAGTAAAACTTTGGTACTTTTAAAACTATTTAATAAAGTCGAGAAACAAGCCATGTGAATACACATATAAATAATTATGTAGTAAGCTTATCAAGACAAACTATCATATGAGGATAAAATAAACTATGATATGAGGATAAAATAAAGAGTGTCAAAGCCAAAGTATACAAACATGAAACAGAGATAGAGATGCAAGGATTTTTCACGATTTTCAACCAAACCAACCTTAGTCTACATCCTTGCATAAGGCCATTCTTGAACTTTAGGAACCAATGAATTCTCTATTAGCAATGACAGTTTAACCAATGCCCTATAATTTATGATTAGATTTTCTTAAGGCACTTCAAAAAATCTAACTTTATAGTCCGCCCTCTCTCAGAAGTATAATAGCCAACAAGAGCCTCACCGCTCCTTGTTATCTGTAGAGTTTTTCCCTCAGCACTCTATGATAGCTCACACATAATATTGTAAGAGCCCCCTAACTCTTTGCCAACAGACTGACTTTTCTTAAGGGACTTTGGGAAGCTAAACGCCTAAAGTTCGCACACTCTTAGGAGGACAACACCCTTAATGCAGAATTAGTTGCTCTTACTTACTTTTACCAAACTAGTAATACAGAGAATTGAGTAGTTTGACATGAATATAGAGGTTACAAGCTTAATACAATGTGCTTACTTTGTTTTCAACTATTATGGCCTTTTGTCTTCAATTTGTTATGTTGTTTATAGATCCTTCTTGCAGCATTTGAATTTATAATCAGTGTTGTGACTTTTGATCCTAACCATTCATCATGAGTCGTGAAAGTAATCTAGCAACTATTTTAGGGAGTCTAATCCTTTCCTTCTTTGTTAAATTATCTTGATTTATGCTTAATCAACGTTTTCCTCAAAGGGAATAACTATTATGCACCTCTGTCATGAAAATAGTGGTTAATGTAGCTATTGCACCTTAATCATTTGGATAATTTTTCTATGTTCAGCCTAATTAGCGGGCCTCATGGCAGCATTGAATGTGTGATCTTGACAGCTAGTTTTTTCCCTTATAGTTTTGAATTTCTACTTGCTTGGTTGCTGGTAGCAATTTTCTTCCTTGGTTTGGAATGCCAACATCCCTAAAGATGATTGAGAGTAATTGCATGAGTAGTGAGAATTATAATTTAAAAAAAGGATAAAATAAAACTAATCTTTTTCATTGATAAATTCCACCTATATTGAGGTCTATATTGCTAGTGCAACATCAGAGGTTACTCGGTATCAGAAAATCAATGAAATATGCAATATTCAATGTGAGCTTGAGTAACACAACTTTAGTGTGAAATAAGTGATCATGCAACAATAAATGGATTGAAGAATCGTACATACCAATGTATTGATGAGATTAGTTAAAGTTATTAATTCTAAGCATGTGACCATGGTTGCTTCTACCAAATGCACAACTCCAATTGTATCTTTGATTGTGCTTGTTGTTTCTCTAACATTGTATCCCACATGATCACTATGATTAGATTGTGACTTACTTTTTTGCCTTTTATTAAAATTAGGCTATGATTTTTCGGCCTCAAAGGTTACAGCAGGTTCTTTATAGTGTCTTATGGATAAACTCCTAAACATGTAGCTTCCAAGAGGCCTAAGTGTGGACTTACAAATAAGATTTTTAGAGGAATGCTTCATCCTCTCCATCCTTTTCCCAAGTAGACACCGTAAAGAACTGAATAATCACATCAGATAACCTAGGTACATGGGAAGTGCATAGATGTTACATGTAGAGGTATATATGCATAACCTGTATGTTGATATGTCAGCATATAGGACTCTCTGTGTTAGGTTATGGTTATGAATATGAGTACATAGGGACATAGAATAATGTGCATAAATCCAAACAAGTTAGCATCAAAGACCCTTTATGTTAGGTTATGCATATAAATCCCAATATGTGGGGATATAGAATAATGTGTGAAAATCCAAAATCCAACCATGTTAGGATAGACCCTTTTGGGCTACATACGTAAATCCCAATATATAGGGATATAGAATATTATTTGTAAATCCAACTGTACTAAGATAGAGGACCCTTTATGTAGGTTATATTTCGAAATCCTAATATTTGTGGAGGTAAAATATTGTGTGTAAATCCAAGTATGTTAAAATAGAGGACCCTTTATTTTGTATTATGTAAGTGAATTCGAGTACATGGGATATAAACCCTTTATGTCAGGTTACGTTTGTGATCCCTAGTATTTTAGGTCACGTTATGTCATCCATGTATGTTAGGATATGAGATGTTGTTTTTAAACCCCAATTCACGGAGTTTGTAAATCCTATTATGTTGGATCACAGAAACTTAGATGTAATTTCTAGTATGCTAGGATAGAGGATCACTAGTAAAAACCGGTCATTTCCCCGCGGAATATTCCGACGGACGACCGTCCGTCGGGCTAGGCCGACGGATATTTCGGTGAGACACCCGTCGGTCATCCCTTTTTTTGAAAACTGGCCGGGTAAAGGTTTTTTTTTATTTTCGAACGGTCCGACGGAATCTCCGGCGCATATTCCGGCGGAACAAGCCGTCGGACGGCGGTTTTTGAAAATTGCCACCTGCATTTTTTGTATTTAAGGGGTCCGACGGACCTGTCCGTCGGACAATCCGCTGGAAAGTTATGTCCGATGGACGTCCCGGCAGACATGTCTGTTGGACAAGGAGGCCCGACGGTCATTTCCGTCGGCCCCTCTTTAAAATACCCCCGACTCGGCTTTCGCGAGTCAGACGCTCTCTCTCTCTCCTTCCTCTCTCCAAATTCGCCCCCCCTTCGCCCCTCCCCCGCCGGTTGTCGTGGGTCACCGCCGTCGTGTGCTCGCCCCCACCACTCGCCGCCCTCGTGTGCCCCACCCCCGCCCGTCGACCACCTCCTCTTCATCGCCGAGTCAGTGGGCGTGACGTTGGTTGTGAGCGTCGACCGCCCACCCCGCCGCCGAGCTCCAGTGCCTCCTACCGGCGTCGCCACCGCCACTTCGTCACCGACGCCTCTTCACCGTCGGCCGACGTCAACATTCCCGCCATTTGTGGCCCACAAATTTCGCTATCTTGAAGTAAGTATTTAAACCTAAATATTTTGTAGATTTGTGAAATTGAAGAGATAATTTTGATAGTTTTGTGGTAATTAGTGATTGGTAGATTTATATTGAGTGATATTTGAAAATTGATTGTTGTGGAAAATTAAAAATGTATGGATTGTCGCATGCGGTTTGGTAAATTATAGTGGATTGATTATGTGATATCCGTTAAATTGTTTATAATGGTTTGTGTATGTTGAAATTAGTGTGAAAATTAATATGTAATTGTTAGGTAAGTGCTATTATTAGTAATTTGTTGGTGTTGTTAATTATAATGAAGTGAAGAATGTGTTCGTACAGACATTGAACATAATTAGTTGTGAAATGTATTTATTGTTGAGGATTGATAGAAAACAATTACTAAGCAACTATGAGGTTATATTATTCTGTTAGATGTGAAAAAGTTGTGCGTATATGTTGCTGTGTACGAATTGAGGGAAGGGTGTTATTTGAATTTGTGTGTTAATGAGATCGATTTTTGTGGATTATTAATATGAAGGAAATGGGTGGTAAGAGAAAACGTATTGCGAAAGGGGAAAAAATTCGTTATTGTTGCTGTGAGTGTCGTTATTGTCGGTGTGCATGTCACAACTTTGGGCTCCCACTTCAAACATTGAAACAGGTTTATATCCTGACTTCATTGTCGTAATATATATGTGCTTTTGTTGGTATCCTGTTAATCGTAGCGTATGACGAAATAGTTTAATGATAAGTCCATCATGCGTTCACTTGTATACAAATTAAATTTCTCATCATACATCGATTGTTAAAGTAACCAGTGTACTGCTTAATTTGTCAATGATGAACAGTGGATAATATGTGTGGACCACCCCATCGGAGGTGGATGTATGAAAGATTTCTGTCAGGGAGAAAATCTTATAGGTAGGAGTTCTTAGAAGGAGTAGAAATGTTTGATCAATTTGCAAGGTGTCAAACAGAGTTCATTAATAATGGGCATTATAGATGTCCTTGTGCCAAGTGTGGAAACAGAGCATATAGGGAACCTGATGATGTTAAATTACACTTGTACCAAAATGGCTTTGTTAAGGGGTATTGGTATTGGACATCTCATGGGGAGATAGAACCAACTGAATATGCAAATGTTGGTAGTAGTAACCAACAAAACTTGTATGATGACATGGCTCCAACAAGTCCTATGGATTTCGATAACACAAACTCGTCTGTCGATCATGTTGGAGCAATGGTGAACGATGTCATTGTTACTAATGAGGTTGAAGTTAGTTAGCAACCAAATGCAGAAGCTCAGGCATTTTATGATATGCTTTAAACTACTTAGATGCCTTTGTGGGAGGGATGTTCAAACCAAACTGAGTTGTCCAATGCTGTGAGGTTGATGAGTATCAAATCTGATTACAATATGTCGCAGAATTGTATGAATAAGGTGATGCAGTTACTGCATGAGAGTTGCCCGCCAGACAATCGTGTGCCCCGAAGTTACTCAGAGTTGAAAAAGAAGGTCCGAAGTTTGGGTTTAGATGTGCACAAGATGAATTGTGTTGAATTGTAATGAAGTTGAACCATACATCGCGTAAGTTACCAAAAAAAGTACCCATTTCATCCATTACATGCATTGAACGAATACCATTTTATTAATTGAAACATGGTGCTAATCAGTGAATAATGACTTGTACAGACTATTCAAACAACAAAAATTACCAGGAAATCCAAATTTCACATATGTGGAGTTAGATGCACTGATAGAGTCAGAGTTTATTTGGTGGTTCAAGAAAGCAGTAAGATTTTTTAATTTTGCCATCCTCGTTGGAAGTTACTGTACTAATTCATCAGAACTTATTTGTAGCAAATGGTCTCGACCTTATGAGTTGAAACATAAATACTTGTAGGTTGACATTGTTCAAATGTTCAATGACGAACGCCAGCTACACCTGTACCATTTGGCTCAACTGCCTTTAAGGAAGGTCACAACCTGGTCTGCATTTAGGGTGAATGGATTCTTATTTCATACACAGAAAAGGTGTGAAGGAAAAAAGAGTTACAATTGTGGGGTTTGTGTGAAAGGGAGCGGGGAAGGTGGATTCGAGGATGATTATTATGGAATCCTTCAAGAAGTTATTCGTGTTGAATATCTAGGAGAACCACTGAAACAATGTACATTGTTTAGGTGTGATTGGTTTGATAATACCCCTCGAGGAACACGTAGCCCCAAACTATGTCCCTTCGTTGAGGTTAATGCAACAAGAAGATACAAAAAAATATGATCCATTCATATTTGCTGCTTCCGCAATCCAGGTGGTGTACATGAGGTACCCAAATGGAATAAGAGATAAAGGTAACTGGTGGGTTGTCGTACCAAACAAATCTAGACACAAAGTGAATAATGAATTCACTTTACCAGTTGCATTTCAAGAGGAACAAGTGTCCCACATGACGCCAGTAACTGACATACTCCTTGCAACTTTGTTGAATGAGGAAGAAATTGAGGAGGTAAACGAAGACGTTCCAGCTGAGAGAGGTGAAGAGGAGGAATGGGATGATATTGACGACGATACTGAAGACTCTGAATGACAGTGATAATGATAAATGAGTAGATTGTGACCTAAAACCAAATTGTATTCTATGTTAATTCCGACACTTATGACATTGTATGCGTGACATTTATGACATTGTAATTATGGTCACACACGACATTTGCTGTTACTTTAACTTGCAATTAATTATTTGTTCCTTATATTATTTGATCACTACGTTCTGTATATTTGACTCAAAGATGTCAGGTACACATCGTGGCCGTGGGCGTTCTCGGGGAGCAGACCGATAGGACTCCACCAGTCAGCACGAAGAGGAATATCAGGGACGTCAAACCCCTGAGGTTCCCCAAGGCATTATCCCAGACCCTCGCACTACTCCATCCATACACTTCAGCCAGCACATGACACCCAACATCCCCCATGTACACATGTCTGGCAGCTGCATGATCCCGAACCCACCTATTATTCCACAACAATCTGTAGAAAGGAGTCGGGAATAAAGTGAACATGCTTCTAGCCATGGCAGTACCACAAATAAGCAACTCATCACACCTGACGGCAAAGAGTAAGTAATTATATATGTCTTACCAACTGTATTGTCAATTTATAATTTCTGACGGGATCCATTCTTTCTTAATTTGCAAGTTTCTGTCCGTACGATGTTGTGTTAGAGATTACAAGGATATTTACGAGCAAATATCCTGAGCCACGGCCAACATGGGGGAAAGTGCCTAAACAACATCGGGACTTGTGGTTTAGTGAGTTTAAGGTAAGAGTTCTCCCAAATTTTTGTACATTTATCTACATATACACATATATATATATATATATTCATATTGTTAGCAGATATCACATTTTGTGGCATGTAATTGTGTTCATGCAGAAGCGTTACTGTTGGGCTCCAGAGCATGAGACCCAGATACGGAGGAACTTCGAGGAGAAAGGGGCAAGTAGATTGAGGGACACATTCGGGGAGTTGAGGAAGAGGAGGAAGCAACCGTTGTAGTTGTCTGACAGCACTTGGAAGTCGCTGCAGGAATATTGGGCTTCCGAGAAATTTCTGAAGATGAGTTCCCAAGCAAAGAAGAACCGGAACAGCGACCAGGACGGGTTAGGTCCTTCTTTGCATAGATTTGGTTCGGTCCCATTTACTGAGCACAGAAGACGCATGGTAAGTGCGTGGTTCATTATTTCTTGTACTTATTTTTCCCAACGCCTTATCCAATTACAGCCATCCTCCTGTACGTTAACGTATTCTGTTATTGTGTAGGCGAAGAAGCTTAATAGGGAGGTTACAGACCTCGAACTTTTTAAGGACACTCATGTAGACGCGGCTAACAAATGGGTGGACAAAAAATCTGAAAAAAGATGGGTAAGTCACCTGCATGATTTCTTGATTGCGTAACAAATCAGCTCAGTGTCTTCACGATTGAATGATATGTTTGGAATGTGTAATTTTTTTGGATCTGATTTTGTAGACGGAGCACCAATTAAAGTGGGACCACATTTGAAACTCGCAATCTTCCACAGATCTCGGCTCCGAACCAACTGAAGTCCCATCCGAAACCGAGTTGTGGGTGCAAGCTAACTACAACAAAAAGGGCCGTGTGTATGGGCTAGGATCAGAAGGGGTGAAACTAAAGCACCTGGTGAAGTCCACAGCGACATCCCGGGACCGTGATCATGACCCTGATGTGCGAGCATCAGTCACCTAGCTGAACAACGAGCTCAGTACGATCGCGGAGAAAAACCGTCACTTAGAAGAGAAAGTGACTTTACTCACTTCGGAATTATCTGGTCAACAAGCATCTGGGTCTGGATCTCGCCCACGCCCTTCTATGTGCCATCGACAACACCGTCGCGCTGCTCCTTACATCCCTCCTGCACCTCCTCCTCCTGAACCGCAACCCTGTGACGACGATGATGATGATGATGATGATGATGATGATGATGGTAGCGGCAACCTTGGGTATGATGATCGCACTCATGACTACAGGGATTATTTCAACTAGAATGTCCCTTGATCCTCCCCTTCCTCCTCGATACTCATTTGAACAGTTACGTTCTCTTGCATTTATTGCCTTGCTTTGGTTGCTTATTACTGTACTTCGTACTATTACAATGTCCATTTGGTGTGGTTGTTTATTTATACTTATTGAAAGAAAGTAACCATGTGTGGTGGTTATGATTGTTGCGATTTGTGTACCACGTGTCGTGGTTTTGGTTCGGTCAACGTATGGTTGGCCTGAGTTTGTATATGCAGGTTGTAAATTTGTATTTGGGGAACTACATTTTCAAATTTTTTTTTTATATTTTCCCAAAATTTCCGACGGAATTAAGGATTTCTGTCGGACAGGAGACCAGGAGTGGGCGACAAAATGGCGTTTTTCCGTCGGCACTTTCCGACGGAAATTGGCCATTCCGTCGGAAATTTCCAACGGAATGGGCACTGTCCGTTGGTCCCTCCGGTGTGCCTGGCCACCTTTGACTCGACGGCGTAGTCCATTGGACAGTTCAAACTCCGTCGTCAGTCCGTCGTTCTGACCGTTGGTCGTGGCCGACGAAATGGGTTTTCCATCAGCAGGTGTGTGTCTACGGACCGTATTCCTACGGGACATGTCCGTCGGATTTTCCGCCGGAAAACACATTTTCCGATGGAAAAAACGTCATTTTCCGTCGGAAAATCCGCCGGGAAAAAGCTGTTTTTTAGTAGTGGATGATACGTAGGAGTACTTATGCATAAGTCGTAAAGTAGGTGTTTCAGTTGTTCCCATTTCTTTCAATCTCTTGTGTAGGTTATGTAAATTAAGAAGACTAAATGCCATAATTTGGATTGATAAGCCGACCCAGCAAAAATGTGAAGGTCAACATGTACAAAAAGTCTACAAGCCTATTATAGTAGATATGTGCACATATGAGGGGGAAGCAAGGCTGGCCTACAAGTGCTTGTGTGCAAGTCCTAAATCATATAAGTATGAATGGATGATGCATAAATGCAGACTACTATTAGACTAAGGTGTGGTGTAAGTCCAATGCTAGGTTAGGTTAGACATGACGATAAGCATGAGGACGCACTAGTTATGCTAACTGTTAAGTCAAAAATCATGCATTATTTTTATAATTATTTTGAGTATATTATATATATTATTTCATTTAATTTGTTTCGTTTTATATATTTTTCAGGGTTAGTGTTAATTTAATAAAGAGGAGAAGAGATGACGTAAAAGCTCGGGTTTTACACACTTGGCTACAAGACGGTCCAAAAATAATAATTATGAAAATTATTATTTTCAGAATTATTACATTGGGCTAGGGTTTCAAGAATTGGTAAAAAGCTACAAGTCTTCAGGAAGAAGAAACCTAAGCAAGAAAGGAGAAGAAAACCCTAAGAAACTAACCCTAACCTCACCATATTCATTATATAATATCATCATCCAACCATAGCCCCACACCACCATAAACCCACGCCTACACCTCCACCTTTCCTTCTCTACCTGTTTCTCTTCATCATACATCATCAGCTTCTTCCTCCTCTCCTTCACGCATCATACCATCATCATCGATCATCACCATCTCCCTCTTCTCTAACCCCACACCTCACGCTTCCTTCAATCCCCTCCATCACACGCATCAACCTCCATCTCCTTCTTGATCTTTCTCTCGGTCTTCATCTTCTGCTTCTCTATCTCTCAATCTTCTGCCTCACGCATACCTCCCCATCATCATCAGCTTCTTCCTCCTCTCCTTCACGCATCACCCATCATCACATCATCATCATCATCGCATCCATCGTCACCATCAGTACGGGCTCCCTTCACGTAAAGTAGTGTTCTTTTTTTCTTTATTATTATTATTATTATTATTATTATTATTATTATTGTTATTTTTAGTTTTATTTTATTTAGTTTGTAGTAGGTTTAGTATTAAACATGGAATATTTGAATTATAATTTTAATTTTAATTTTTACATGAGTGAGTAAATTTTTGTGCTTAGTATAATCTTCTTGAAGCCATGCTAAATTAATAATTTTGAAACAAATTTTGTGCTTTAATGCCTAATTGATTTCTATTCATGATTCTTTAGCGATTAGTGTTTATCGTTTATGAAATTTGTGTTAAATCGATTAGAATGCATGCTAGTTGATTAAATACAATTTCGATTGATAGTTTAGGGGATTGTAATACGTAAAAGTGATAATCTTTTAGGCCTAGGTATCACCCTAATTAATCATGGATGGCTCAAACCCATCTCTTTTAATTAGGTAATCGTTTTAGATCTTTGTTAAATCGATTTGCTGGTAAATTGGTTACAAAGTGTTAAATGATGTTTTTCTAATTCTTCATGCACTAGTTTGGTTAAATTTTTGCGCTGGTGTAAAGATTATCAAACTAGTAGGGTTTATGTTAGGGCTGGACCTAAGTAAACTAAAATATAAGGAAAAACGGGGAAGAACCGCTGGTGGATCTCTTCTACAGTTTAACTCATGAAAGAAATTAACTTGTGTGTTAATGATAAATATTAATTTGCATGGTGGATTGAGATTATACTAAGTATCTTCCATAAAGTTGATAACTTCTTGATTAGTATTTGTTGCTTTAAATTAATTTGATTTGTTTGTTAATTCTTGTCCTATTTTTACTAGCTTAAATATAATTTCAATCAAACCCCCCCAAAGTATAGTCTTTTAGGAGTGTCTAGGTATTTTTAGATAGCTTAGAGTTTGATTTTTTGGAGTGGTTATAATTTTAGATTGAGTCTTAGTATTTAATTACCGGTTTGTTTGAACTTAGACTAAAAATAGTTATTTTTGTTATTTTTCGGTTTTAATTAATTCCTAGGGTTTAATAAGGGTCCTAGTCTACTCATATTCAATTTCGTGATTTTTGGAAATTATTTGATAATTTTTCAGATTTATTTTGCAAAATTGATATGTGCAGGTTTTTAGGCAATTAATTCTGAAAATTTCGGTTTTAAATTTTAATTTACGATTATTAGGTATTTTTAGGTCCAGAAATTTGTGTCCTAGAATTAGGGTAATTTTCTTTATTATTTTCGTATTTTTATTTACGCAGAATATTTTATTTACAATTTCAGATTTAATATTCTGTTTGATTATTCTGCAGTAATTGACTGATTTAAATTTCCTAAAATAAATCAGACATTATTCTGAAGTTATAAATTTGTCAAATCTAGGATTGTCAATTTAGGTTACTGATTGTGATTTTTAACTTTAATTTTCTGTTTGATAGTTCTGTTTTTTATTTTTAGTTGAAGATTGGATTATTAATCTGTTTTTATTTCTCTGAATTATTTAGGGAATATTTTACTGTTTTATTTCCTGAATCTGACCTAGAACTTTTAGGAGCATCATTGGGTATTTTTCTATATTTTTATTCGTTAGGTTTTAATTGTTTAGAATTATTAAAATTAGACTTAACAAGTTGATTAGTAAAATTATTTAGAATCAAACTAGCCATTTAAAGCAATCTTTCCTCGTGGATCGATCCCTACTTTCCTACACTATAAAAAGTATATAACAACCGAAGTAGTGGTTAAATTTGTAGCCCTCGACAGGCTTTACACTAACGTGGAGATAGGCAAGGTTAAGCCAATTTTCAAGGGCAAGGTGGTTATGTGGGAGAGCTAGATTCAGTTGACGGGGGGCAAATTGAGTTGGGATAGAGATGTGGATGTGAGAATCTACAAGGCATGGTCGATGGAACATAAACCTAGTTTGCTTGTAGGATAGATGCGAGGACACAAAAGGCAAATGATGTTTTGATGGTGGGACAAGTTTAAGGATATGGAGTGCAAACTACTATTAAACAATTAATATAATTAAACACAAATTAATTAACAGAGTGTCACATCCCTATCTTAAACAAGCAAGTGAAGTAGGGAACCTAGGTTGCTGATGATGTTGATGCTGTTGATGTTGCTTCTGTGTTCATCCACATTCAATTAAGATAATGCATAAGGTTAGCGCACTGTTACTTTGAATCCTCTTGTGTGGACAAAAGTGTTCATTACAGAAGCTTAAGTTAAGTGCATTGTTGTCAAACGTGTCTTGGATTATATTTTTAAAGATTAAGCATTTATTTATAAAATGTCTTACTGTAGTGGTAATAGCAATAGGCCTCAGAGTCGTAATCTGTACCTTTCTTGTCCTCTGGTAAATAAGGTAAAGGTTAAATGGGTTCTTTAGTATTTAAAAAACCTCATTTGATCCCAAGCAAAGTGGAGTGTATACTATATTCTATATTCCTTTTCAAGGTCATATGGATCAGTCGTACTTGGCTTACTGACGACCATAGGTTTGTTGTTGAATTTACACTTTGCAGTATGTCGTGCATGAGTTCTTTTTCAAGGTATTATGTCTCCCTTACTTTGTACTTGATATGGGTGGTGAGACTTATGATCACTTAAAGCGTCTAGTTGTGGTTACTCTCGATGTTGTCAATGTGTGGTTGTCCTATCTTGGATGAAGTATGATGGATATGAAAGCGGTTGTGAAGGTGCAGCTGAAGTTTGCGGGAGAATGGGATTGTGGATCATGATTGTGGATTAGAGGATGGATGGGTCCCCAATTGGATCAAGAATGTGGGCTAGGCCTAGGTTGATTACTTAGGTTGGGGGATTAGATTGGTTGGAAACCTAAGGTGAGGATCAAAGTTGTATTTGTGGATAGGTATGTTGAAGGTACATGAAATAAGGGATTGGACCAATGTAAGATTGAGCGTTGAGGTTGCAGATGGAGGACAGTGAGTACAATGTTGGTAACCTATGTTTTCAGTAAAAGGTGAAAACTAGATAGGAAAAAGTACATGCCAAAGTTTGTAGGTAAGCCATGATTATCCTAGAATAGGAATTCGATGCTCAGGGCCCGGAATTAGCCATATTGGCATGATGGGTTGGGCTTGACTCTAGGTTAGGGATGCAAGTGAAATGGATCGACTATACATTAGACCACCCTTAATGGGCCTTTTATAGTGTCTTCGAGGACCTAATCTATATATGGCAAAATGTATGTAATTGGGGTTGTCCTTAACGAGTAGTGTGGATAAGGTCCTGTAGTGATTATGGATTGTCCTATGATGAGCTAGACAATTATTTGTAGGGGCTTATACAATGGGAAGGAAATTTATGCACGATGAACTAATAAGTAAGAAAGCCAAAATACACCAAATAGAGAAATATCAAAGCCAAGAACTAGGCAAGCACATTCCTTAAAATATTTTTACATGCCTAAACTCATCAACCTAGCCAGATTATGTGCCAGCATGTTAATGTCCCTTTTCACCTAGGTGAAATAAATGGCTTCAAAATCTTGGTGACATTCCAAACGTCCTCCACATACACAATAGCTTCTCACGGCAGGTCATGATGAAGCTGGAGTGCCCCTAATCAGTCAATTATATCCTTCCACTATAATTTGCCTCTATCCTTACCTCTTTACAACGTCAACTCAACTAGCACTTCCCTCACCTTCACGACATCTATGGAGCAACCACACATCCTCTTTGCCCCCTGATAGGCCCGCAAGCGCACGTTGGTGTTGTAGCTTTTGAAGGTCGATTCCACAGAGACTAGGTGAAACTACTGAGTTATAATCCCTCAACATATGCTAAGCAAATCCTGAATCAAGGGGTTTTGATTAACAAGTGCAAATAAACTTTTTTAAATCAAATATTGGAAAAGCGCCTAGGAATTTTTGTAGTTATGAAAGCTTATTGAATCAAAATGATAAACATGTGCTTTTCTCTAACTGGTCAATTTCGAGAAATTGTAATCTATACAGAAATTCAATATATTCTTTTGAAATCAACTAAATTTGCCTAAACTAAGCAAAAGTCGCTCTTTCAAGCTAATTTGGCTTAATCCAAGTTTAAATAGAATTATCAATGGGCTCAACAATGTAATACTCAGGGGAAGGAGAAGGTTGTGAACGCATAGGGGAAACATGTGAGTGATCAAGTGGATTGAGGAAAACACAATCATTAAAACCAAGGCTAGGAAACTCCTCATGCATAAACACATCACGTGACCCGTCCAAAGGAGTCTCAACTAGATCATGCACCTTATCTAAAATATCTTCGGACTTAAAACATGCATCAGAAACATCAAACCTAGGAGCAAACCCAAAAGGCTCACCCACCTCAAGCCCCGTGCACTGAGCTAAAGGAAAGGACGAGTCATGTAAGGATAGGACAACATCAGTATTGTCTATGGGTGATGCAAAATAAGGTTGAGTATGGCATGCATAATAAGGACACAAATTAGTGGTATGGTCAGAAGAATTACACAAATCACCCCAAAAAGGAGCATAATAAAATCTACATTAGAATGTGCAAGGATCAAAAATTGAATATCTATAAATAATAGTAGCCTTCTCAAACTCAAATGAATTCCAAGCAATCCACTCAAGCAAATAACATGCCTCATCAATATTTTTACCATGAGAATCCGAATACCCTAAAGGAGTATGAGTTTCACTATTCACACCCTCAGCAATAATGTCTAAAATTTCCTATTTAGTGAAACAATAGCCACATTGAGCAAGAAACACACTTAATCACTTAAAATACTTCCAAAATAATTCATGCTCAAATTGGGGAAATGAAAAATTTCCATTGTTGTTTCAAAATTTTTTTGGGGGTTAATTTTCAATTTTTTTTGGTTTTTTTTCCAAAGAAAAACAAAATGCTCAGTCAAACCTATTAGGAAAAACCCAATATTTGACGCTAGTCCCCGGCAACGGCATCAAAAACTTGATAGGCCCACAAGTGCACGGTAGCGTTGTAACTTTTCAAGGTCGACCCCACAGAGATTAGGTGAAACTACTGAGCTATAATCCCTCAGGATATGATAACCAAATCCTGAATCAAGGCTTTTGATTAACAACAACAAATAAACTTTTCTAAATCAAATATTGAAAAACGCCTAGAAATTTTCATAATTATGAAAGGTGATTGAATCAAAATGATAAACATGTGCTTTTCTCTAACTGGTCAATTCCGAGAAATTGCAATCTATGCAGAAATTCAATCTATCCTTTCGAAATCAACTAAATTTGCCTAGACTAAGCAAAAGTCGCTCTTCTAAGCTAATTTGACCTAATCCAAGTTTAATATTTTTGGTTGCTTAATTCGAGTGCTACCAACTTGACAATCTCTCTTTCAAGACGATACAACGATAGGTTCTAACAAGCAGTCCTACAATCAAATGTCGTCTTTCAAATGTTCACTCGATTGTTTCAAGTGTGCAAGTAGATTTTGACCACAAATCCACTAACAACATGAACACTTGATAGAATGAAATCAAACCAACCATAAAAATAAGCACAATTCTTTAAATCAAAATGTAATCCAACAACACTTTCATAAACTACTAAATCCCTAGATAAAAATTAAAGTACTCAAACATGATAAAATTAAACAAACTAAAATGATAAATCTAAAGTGAAAAGAGAAGAGAAAAGAGAAGAGAAAATAGATGCTCAACCAAGATCGCACTTGAACCGTCATTGCAAGCCCGGGGTGGAATCCTTGCAAATCTTCACTTCAACTCACTCTCTATCTAATCTAATCTACACTAATATAAGAAAGGAAAATGGAATAAAGATGAGATGATGGGGTGTTGGATGTGTGGAAATGAGAAGAGAAGAGCCCTTTTTACAGTGAAAGTCGTGGAAGACGAAGAGCCACAAGACTTAATGGCGTTAAAACTGTCAGGAAGTCAAAAAGTCACGAGGAAACAAAAAGCCCCGCGGGAAAATAAAGACACCACGAACCGTGGGCTTCACCACGGAGTGACCGTGGTGTCTGTTGCCTCGGTATTATTTTGTTCTTCCTCTCTTCCACTGGCATGGCAACTCAGGGGCATCCATGGGAGTCAAAACACACTCATTTAGGGTCAAATGTTGGGTAAAATCCTGCAAAATACATCAAACAACCATACACAAGCATAAAATGGGAAAATGACTGTAAATTATCACATAAAGCATATAATTTTTCCTAAAAATGCAGTAAAAATGACCCTAAAATGATATACACTTTAAGCACTTATCAAACTCCCCATGCTTAAACCGTTGCTTGTCCTCAGGCAAAGAAAACCGACAAGGGAAAATGCATCCATGACCCAAAGACATAATAGCCTCCTTAAAGTAGGCAAGTTATAGCGTATCACAATCAAGAATATCAATCAACGGCAACCCCAATTAATACGCAAAACATTTCAAAATTAGGAGGAAAAGAAGATTTTCAAAGAAGTATAAGACTACAAGCTCAATATCAAACTTGATCACCCCCAAATAACCACAAAACATGTCGTGCAAGAACATGAGCTTAAGTAGAGCCAAATAGAGAGATAGAACCTCACTTTGGCGAATTATGGAACTCTCCCACTCATGTGTTTGAAATAAAGCATAGGTTCACTCAAGGCTCGTTCCAAAGATACAATCTATCATATGCTTGACAAGGCTCTCAAATTCTCTACCACTAAAATCCAATGTGCACAAGACAATCAAGAGGACTTTGATAGGGTTGTTTCGTGGGCTAAAGGTTAAGGGAAAGGAAGTGGACAAATAAATTTGGCAATGTAGAGCTACTTAGCCAATTGACTATGGAGCAACCAACAAGCCACCAAGAAGCCTTGAAGTTCACTCACACTCCAAACCTCAAAATAGAATGAACATACCCAACTCAATTAAGCAGGAAATGAGTTGACAAAGAAAGAACTTAAGCTATGGACGTATCCCATGCCAAACACTTAGTTTTTTTCCTGCTATTTTTTTTTCTACAATTTTCTTTTTTTTCCTCTTTTTTTTCTTAGTTTTTTTAGGTGCTTTTTTTTAATGATATTTCCTCTTCTTTTTTCGGGAGATGAAATGAAAATATAACAACTAACTTAACTCCCCTATGCTTGAATCGCACATTGCCCTCGGTGTGGGCACATAATAGAAAATTGCAATTAGTGAAAGGCACAGGATCATAAACTATCAACTCACAACTGAATATATATATATATATGTATGTATGTATACGTATATATATATATATATATATATATATGTGTGTGTGTGTGTGTGTGTGTGTATATATATATATATGTATGTATGTATGTACACACACACACACACACACACAACCCAAATACGAGGGAACAAAAGCAAATGCTCAGCATGTCGACATTAATCTCATGGAAGCAAGTAGGGGGATCCCAAACCTGCTGAAATTGAACTCCTCCAGCCGTCCTAGATCCCACTTACCGAAGATTTTCTTTTGTATGACCATAACTATAATAGTCCGACCATCAATCATGTTTATTTATTTGATTAAGTATGTTGTTATTTTTTTCTCTTACATTTAATTATCGCATTTAATCATCCCAGTTGCAAGATTTTCATTTAAGCCCCCACTTCGCAATTCGGATTTTAATTATTGTAACATTTCAAATGAATCAATAGTAAGCCCGGACAAAAATGGTTTAAGATGTTAAACAATTTTTCATAGCATCAAAAAAATTTAATTCCAAGCTGTAAAAAATTTCAATCGTATAAAATGTATTTTTCTGACCCAAACTAATTTAGGCCCAATTTCGACCCAACAAGCTATTACTTCATTTTTCTTGACTAAGCACCATTGAATGTGTTTAATTTTCATTGGCTTAAGCTAATTTTTCTAGATATAAACTCAACCAAGTAAAACTTAGATCATTTTCATCTAAGTAAAAGACTCAAAATATCAAGCAAGCAAGCAACACTCCTCTTTCTCTCTTCTTCTTTTTCTAGTGCAAAATGAGTAAACCCTAACTCTATCTTGTTGATTTTTGGCTTTGATTCCTGTTTGTGCTGGTTTTGGTTGTTGATCATGTTGGATTGGTAGAATTAAGGGTTGTTTTGATGTTTTTAATTGATTGGATAAGCTTGAGGCATGCTAGGGTCGAGGGGTGTCCATGATTTTGCAAGATTAAATTAAGGTGTTGGATTTTGATTGTTTTATCTTTGATTTGGTAATCTTTAAACCTATTGGTGATGATGATGGTGTGTTTGGTGATCTTAAGATGAGATACAGATGTTTTATGTTGGTTATAAGCTAGGGTTTGGTGATTATGCATGGTTTGGATTATTATTCGCATCAAGCATGTTATTTGTATAAACCTTGGTGTAAAACGAACCTTGGATGTGTTTTAACTTGAAAAAAGAATGGCTTGGTGGGACTTTTGCATGAGGGGGTGAATTATGGAAATTCCCCAATTGATTTAAAAGTGGTTCGTTTGCTCATTTGTGCAAGCAAAGGAGATTATGGGTGTGCTTGGAGTGATTTTGTAAAGAGAGGAATCGAAGGCCATTTGTAAAGATGATTATGAATTATTTTTGAGGTAAAATGGTTACGTAAGATGATGAGAAGAACCAAGTATTGTTTACTGATCTCAAGGACTGATTTTAGAGGAAAATCATGTGGAAAACAAGGGGGTGAAAACATGGACAGTAGATTGTGAACAGACTGAAAATAGGGGACTGTTTACAAGTAAACTTGAATTATTTCAACAGTAAAAAAATTGTAGTTTTAGTTGGTAGACAGACCAATGAGTTATCTTCTGAATTCTTTTTCAATCACCTAATTCCGAGTTCTATTGAAAAAGTTATGGCTGTTTTACTAAGACTGCGCATGATAGACCTGAGCTGTGCACAGTTGTGATTAAACCCAATTTCAAGAACCATGTTGTAGTAGTTGGGTTTTGCACTGTAAGTGAAAGTGTTGCAGGATTTCTTAAGCTTTTTATATTGGGATTTTAGGTCTTAATTTGAGGTTGAGAGTGAAAGATACGAATTTTCTGAGGTGAACCTTAAAAGGGTATTAAAATATGGCGAGATGGTGAACTAGTAATGTGCGACCTTAATCAAGAGTTTGTAAATAATTATGGTTATTGCGAAGAAAATGCAAAGTTTAAAGAGTTCAACGAGTTAAATGGGTGTGAGAATGAAATTTGAGAAATGGGGAGAATTAAGACTCAAGAACAATGGCTATCGAGCCTAGTTGGTGTGACTCATTACATTCCTCTTGGCCTTAAACCTTTATTTTCTATCTCAGAAATATCAAAAAACCCATATTCCATTTTTAATCATCAAAGCCTTCCATTTATAATCCCAATTATTCTATTTTGATCAATTTTACTCCACAGTATTTTACCTTAAGTAAATTGCCTTAATTTATTTGGTTTTCAAATCATGTTGGTGTAACTCATATTATATTGAATTTATTGTGTTACGAATGCCTTTTGATTATCAAATTTCTATAAAATTACAAATTACGGGAATGAATACAGTTTACTAACTCCATACATTTACAATTACATTTTTCAAGCAGAACCGTGCCTAGTCTGTCATTTCCCATTGTGCATAAGTATTATCAAGTGGCATTGCAATTTAAAGGCTTCAGGTACATTCATTCATAAATCAACACGTATTTATCAAATTATAATGTTTTGCTAAGTACATCAGTGAATCCATTTAATCAGTGATTTGTCACATAATTAGTGACCCTATCAGTTGGCCCTTGGGTTGAGTTTAGGACCTGATATCAGGACTTTATGATAACTTAACCTTGGGATGGGACGAACCTGGATCTTAGTTTCGTGAGGCTTGGGCTAACATTATCACCGAGCTGTTATTAAGGGAGGAGTTTAAGCCAAGAGGGAACAAGATGGACATTATGTGGTACATATTTTTATTACACTTTGTATCTCCCCCACCATCCCCACTTGCACTGAGCACTCCTCAACTGCCTAACAACCCAACGTCATCGGGAACTAGAGTGGGGATCCCTATATATGAAGGATCAAATGAGGTCCACATTGTTATAGATCTCCTCGATACACCATAGTTTACCTCTGATTGTGACCTCATGGTAGACTCAGAGAAAGACCCAGAATTGGAGGAGCATCAACTTGACCATGATGATGAGAATGCAGACATTGGTGCTTCAGATAATAGTTTTGACTTGGGCGGGGAGCCTGGGGATGAGTCTGACCTAGACTATGATCCATCTAGAGATCTTTGGATTGATTTATATTATATGTTGACATCTCAGATAGATTATTTCATCTCAAATAGATTACATTGTGAGCCTACATGTATATAGTACAGCCAGTTGGATAGATGAATTTTGTGCAGGTTATGACATTGCTTATAGTTAGACAGGTCTTTATGATTGTGTCGACTAGTACCGCCTACTTCTGGGCAAGTGGTGGACTTAGTTTATTAGGGCTAAGTAGTGTTTTAGTTAAGAGGTAGATGTAAACGTTGACCTTGGGTGGTCAGCTGGATATGATATTCTTTGTGGAACCATGTATATGTATATATGCGAGCAATTATGGCAATGACATAATGAAGCTTTGTGTTGTGTTTTAATAATACCTGGGCCATGCTAGTTGTATCTATTGTGTGTGTGTATCTTATATGTTGGTTGTAGTCGGTTGATTGAATTACTCAGTTGAATGGATAGTTAGAATATTAGAATATGCGTAAAATAATACAGAAACCCACATAGAAGAAAATTCAGATTATGGTAAGGGGCCAAGTGACCAAGTTTTGTGTAGTTTGCCAATAACCCATAGTGGAATGCTCTCAATTCCCCCTGAGTTGGTTAGAAATATGGGAACTTTAACAACTAGCAGACTTTGGTGTCTGAGCTTATGAAGTGAATAGCCCCAGAACCTTCCGAAATCCCTCATAAAGTCAATAAATTAGTAGATAGGGTGGGCGATGTAACTCTAAAGTATATGATGGAAAGTATGACCAAGTGGAACTAAAAGCATTGATTAGAGGGATAGAAAAGATTTTTACAACAGTAGAGGTTCCAAAGGATAAAAAGGTGAACATTAGAACATTTTCCCTGACTGAGGAAGTGGACCGAGCAGGGAGCTCCGAGCGACATTGTAAACTAGCAGAAGCTTGCTCCCTCTCCTACCAAGAGTCATCCTACAGGTCTAGTGGAACCCTGTGGGAAAGATGGAAGAGCCAACCACACCACTCTTGAATGTAGAGTGGGAACTAACAAATGCATATGGTGTGGTAGCCCGGAACACCTCATTGCTACCTGTCCTAGAAGACTGAAGGGTGTGGATAAGGGCTCCCACCTCCAAGGCCCACAGCTGTAGGAATGACGTATATGTTGAGCACGAAGGAAAGTGTCACCTCTGGTACGATAATTACTAGAACTCTCTTTTTAATTTCAAAGCCATTTTGTGTATTGGTTGATTTAGTTGCCACTCATTCATTCATATCCACTCGATATGCCATGAAACTAAACCTTGAAAATAAGGAGACAGAAACCAATCATAGAATCAAGTTACCCAATGACTCTAGAGTTTAGTTTCCTATCTCTTATAAACGTGCTCCAATTACTATTGGTGGGATAGTATTTCCTAGAGTTATAGTTCAATTTGACTCATCAGACTTTGATATTATTCTGAAAATGAGCTGGTTGTGTACTTATGAGGTCAAGATAGATTGTGAGGACCTTAAGGCTATTTCAAGGGATGAACAAGGGGGGGAAATATGTTTTATGGGGCAGGAGAGGAAATACCTTGTCCTTTAAATTCCGTTATGAAAGCAAGTGATCTCTTATGTCAAGGATATATTGGGTATTGGTGTTGTCCTATTGACACTCAAATAAAGGAAGAAAAAGCAGAAGATAGCCCTATAGTTTGTGAATTTAGAGATATTTTCTAGAAGAGTTATTGGGACATCCCCACAAAGAGAAGTTGATTTTGAGATCAAATTAATCCTTGGTGCCCCACTACCTCTAAATCCCCATATCGTATAGCCTCCATAGAGCTTAGAAAACTAAAGATTCAGCTATATGAGCTATTGCGGAAGGGATTTACCAGACCAAGTGTGTCACCAAGGGGTGCCCCAGTTCTATTTGTAAACATGAAGGATGGAACCTCGAGGTTATGTTTCAATTACAGAAAGTTGAACAAGATCACCATCAAGAACAAATACCCATTGCCTCGAATACATGGTTTATTTGGTTGGCTGTAAGGTGCAGGAGTCTTTTCCAAGATTTATTTGAGATCTGAATTCCCAAACCGCATTTAGGACTACGTTTAGGTCACTATGAATTCACTTTGATACATTTTGGCTTGAATAATGCCCCCATGGCCTTTATGGATCTTATGAATAGAGTTTTCAGACCCTATTTGAGCAAGTTTGAGGTGGTATTCATAGACAATATCTTGATTTACCCCAAAGACAGAAACAAACACAGTACTCATTTGAGAATCGTGTTGCAAACCTTGAGGGAACATCAATTACATAGAAAATACAAGATACGTGCATTTTGGTTATTAGAAGTGGTATTTTTGGGACATGTGGTTCCAAAGGAAGGGATTAAGGTTGATTTGAAGAAGGTGAAAGCAATCGCAGAGTGTCCAAGGCTCACCAATGTTATTGAGATCAAAAACTTTTCGGATTTAGTAGGGTATTATCGAGCTCGGGAAGAATTTGTCAATGTCAAAGATCATCTTCCCTGACCAATTTGTTGAAGAAAGCTACAAGTTAGCAAGATGATAAAGTGGTAACTTATACGTCCCGACGGTTCAAACCTTATGAGAGAAAAACACCCTACCCATGACCCAGAACAAGCAGTTGTGGTTTTTACCCTGAGAATTTGAAAACATAACTTATATGGAGTATCTTGTAAGATTTACATTGATCGTCAAAGTTTGAAGTATATCTTCACTCAGAAAGAACTTAATTTGAGACAAAGACATTGGTTGGAGTTGTTGAAAAATATGACCTGCAGATCCAATATTAACCAGAGAAAGAAAATGTTGTGGCAGATGCCCGACATTAATAAATGGGTTAGCCTAATTGTTTGGCTTAGGAACTGCTAGGGTTCCTTTGTTGATGATATCTTGAATTTCTTTCTTAATGGCATAAAAATTATTAGTTGGATGACAATGGTCTTGATAATAGTGACAATAGGCACTTAGGACCAACCTTTAGATCTACGTATCTTTCAAGTGTTCTTAAAGAATCTAAAAATTTCATTCTAGTGTTCTTAAAGAATGCCTTGTCATTCTAGTGTTCTTAAAGAATCTGGGAAAAAAAAATCATGGCTAAAGAAATGTAAATTATCATAGGTTGGGGAAATGGCCACCTTTTTTTTTGTCTTTGTTATACTAGCCTTTTTTTAAGTTGTGTAATTGTGCTTTGAGTTTTGTTGTACATCTTCTTTTTGATAAAAAGGGTGGATGTCCTTTTTGCTTTTTTTTTTTTTCAGGTTGCAAGTTTATAAGCTAGTGACAAGAAGGTTGGATGTTCTTTTGGATCATATGATCTAACTCTTTTTCTTTAGAGCTATTCATTACTAAGGTCACCTTGGCCATCGATTAGGTCAAGTAGTCTAAGAATCTCTTTTTTATTCCTTGGGTATATGAGCTACCTTGATTCTTTGGATCATATATTAATCTTTTTTAAATCAATAGAGTCATAACAATTTCGAACAACTTCTAATATTGATAAGGGGAAGTTCTGTGCAGAATGTTCTTTTTCAATTCTTTTAAGCTCATGAAATTATTAAAATTCCTTAGGTGGGAAGCAAGTTTACATATTCCTTCAAATTTCAACAAATTCAGATATGGTCAACATAGGTGGTAAACCCCATTCAACAGAGTGCATAAATGGGATACCTTTAATTGGATGTTTTCTCGAATAAATTGAAATTCCTATGTAGATTTTCAAGCTTCTTAGCCTTTTTTTTTAAGTTCAATTTTAATCATTGCTGACTTAGTTGTACCTAGGGGTGAGAAAAAAAACCGAAACCGAAAACTAAACCGCAAAATTGAAAAAACCGAACCGAAAAATTAGTTAACCGGATCGAATTTTGTGAAATTTTTGGTTCGGTTTGAACCGATTTTTTTACTCGGTTCACGGTTCGATTTTGGTTCAGGGGGGAAGATTTTTCAATTAACCGCGGTTAACCGATCTGAACCGAATTTTAATTTTTTAATGGCAGCAAATAAATAGTAAATACCAAATAGTAATTAAATTTCTAAACCATAAAAAAAAAGTAAATTTAAGTGAATGGGGTTCGGTTAACTGTAAACTGAACCGAAATTCAGGTTAACTGGATATTTCGGTTCGATTGACGGTTCGACTTTTTGTTGAACCTGTTTTTTCGGTTAATGGATTTCTGGTTAACCGGTAATTTCGGTTCGGTTCACGGTTTGCATTTTTCCCGAACCGAAAAAACGGTTAACCTGGATTTGGTTAACCGAAAATCCAGTTAACCGACTTTGAGCAGCCCTAGTTGTACCACTCTCTTATCTAATTCTGATTAGGTCGGTGTGGATACGTAAAAAGTGTATGCTTTTTGTGAAATGCCTAATGATGATAAATCGATCGAACAAGACTTTAGGACTCCAATGATACTAAAATTGAAGAGTTTTAAAGTGTGGTAACATCCCTAAACTCACACATCCAAACCCAATGGTGTCAACCAAAGGCTAAAAGAACCTAAAAGCCCAAACAGGTTCAAATTGAAGGTGTTCGGCGTTGAGTTGAGATTTGTTCTAGATTTTTGCCGCCCAGGGTGTATAAAACTATTGACTTTAGACGTTAATACTTTACATTGAACAATCTTTCTATTGATAAATTATCCGCCAAAATTCAATAAGCAATGAAAAAGATATAAGTTGATTACTAAGATGTGCGCTAAAAATGACACATGTTTACCGTTTTGCTTATCTCCTCTTTGACACTTATTCAAAAATTATGAAGTCAATGTCGTTAGAAGGTAGACACCACATTTTTGCAATGAACAAAAGAATCACTCAAAATAAAGGCCAGACGAAAAAGTTGTGGCTGAGAAATTTTAGCACTATCTATAGCCCAGCCCACGAACCCAGTCGGGTTCATGCCTAACAGGGCCCAACCTATCTCCTTGTTTTCTAGCCTATCTTCTAGAAACCCTAGCCAACAAAGCACGTAAGGAAAAACCCTCATCTCCGCGATGCTAGCTCCTGAGAAACCCTAGGGAACCCTCTCTTCCTACAACTATAAATTCAACCTTTCATGTACCCTTGAAGGCGTATAATCAGAACCGTAGAAAACTCTAAGATAATACTGAGGGTTCAGAGAACCTAACAAAATCCTTCACAAATAAACCCCAAACCCATTAAAGGACAAGCAAGGCTAAGTTTTGTCAATCCTGAGGTTCACCAAGCTACTTAGGTGGTAAGTTGAGGGAGCTAATCTTTGAAACCTATCTTTCTATTTTTTTGTCCCTTCTTTCTTTAACTTAGCTTTATTTAATTTCGAAGTTGTAATTTTGGTAGTGTAGTTTCTGCCAATTGTAAATATTAAAAATTTGTGAAATATCTTTTTTTAATTGACATTTAAATTTTTCATCATTGTATTTACTATGTTGGGTTCCTAGTATTTAAAGGGTAAATTAACTTTAATTTCCTATTTTGATTAGCAGAGTTGGCCTGATGCACTCCATGACAACATCATACTTTCGCTCTCGAATCTGGATGCTTAGTTCGAGCCTATGGGTTCAAATGGTCAACGCTTTAGGGATTATTTAGGGAACTTTCAAAACCACTTTAAATAGAACTTGTTGCCCCCTTTGTTTATCGTTCGTTTTATAGAGTAAAGTTGGTTTTGTAAGTTTCCTAAAAAGAACTCACTGATCACTCTATTCTTGTTAGTAAACTTGTTTTTATTCATTTATTTTTTTTCTTACTACACCTAATATTTCTATTAGGAAACAAGCAATGGAGCCTAGTGCCTAGATAGGATCCCTGACGCCAAGCATCTTGTGACTATTTAGGCTAAGAAGCCTAGTTGAGCTCCAACCTAGGATCCCCATCAAATCCTCGGTGGATCCCATCCAGGATCTATGCATTAGGCACTGTTAGATGTTTGGGCCTAATAGTGGTTACTATTTATGCTAGGAACCTAGACGAGTTTGACATTTTAACCTATGTTGACCTACATTTGGACTATTTATCTATAAAAATAAAACAAATAAAGAAGAATGAAATCACATGATTCCTCCCAGCATTTTGGCAACATGGTGATAGCTTACTTAGATTATTTTAACAGAAAATTATTTTAACCACACTTGCGTTAGTTGTTTTGGTAACATGGTGATATCTTACTTAGATTAACAATTCCACTAAGATAAACCTTGCTATTACCCCATTAACAATTCCGCTAAGATAGGAAAATTATTTTAACCACACTTACATTAGATTAACAATTCCGCTAAGAAAATTATTTTAATAGAAAATCAAAATAGAAAATTAATTTAACCACACTTGCATTAGTTAGTTTGGTAACATGGTGATAGCTTACTTAGATTAACAATTCCGCCAACATAAACCTTACTATTACCCCATTAGGAACGTAGTTGGTAACTTAATGAATCTATTAAGACTTCCAACTGAGTTGACCATTATTTCACCCACTCGTGACGTACTTTCCTAAATCTACATCATACACGGAAAGCAACCAAACTTTCTAGTCTTGCCCTACAACCAATGGAGGATAAACCATTTGGGTTGGGAGAGGAGTATTATAAACATAACCTGAACCACTTATAACATAGAACATTTGAGTAAGTTGGAATTCACGCCATTCTAGGAATTTTTCCTCTCTAAATGCAACATGCAAACCTTGCTTGAAGAGTCAAGCATGCACTTAAGCGATCTTTAGTAAGGTAATAGAAAAGATTCACTAGCTATCCTTATTCAATATTTCCAAATTTTGGAAATGCTAATGGATGACATTTGTATTAAGCATCTAGGCCATGTGTTGTATGTAAGACCCTCTTCAATGGGCCTCTGAGGTGACATTTATTTATTCTAATTAATGGTTTGTAACATTTCTTGACACCTTTAATGCATCCTCCGAATCTGATAAAGAGTTTCGTTAACCTAAGGTTACTTTAATAGCTACCATTAGCTTCATGCTCATAAGCTCTAGGTACGATAGGTTTGTCCAAGGGGACGTAGTATGACTATCTAGAATTTTTGCCTTCTTATCTCAGTATAGCTAACTAACTTTAGATAAGGTAGCTCACGTCTCCCTTCTACTTTCTTAAAATACCAATACCTTTGCCTTATTCAAGATAAGATACTCCAACTTATTGTGAGGTGTGGTATGTTGGAAAAATGAATAGTAGTAGCTGCTAGAAGGAGAAGGAGATGACCTGTGTCGTGGTATAAACCACTAACCTGAAAGCTTAGTTTGCCCAACTTAGGTGCAAATCGTTATGGTGAAGAAGCTCCCCAAGGTTTAACACAGCTGGCTTTGCACTCGTGCACTCGAGGGAGAAGCTTTAGTGTATAGAAACTTGTATGCCCAGGAAATAGAAAGGAGAAGAGAGAATGTGTTTTCTGTGTGTTCTGCAGAGTTGTAGAAGGGTGTCTTTTATAGTGGACTGGGGGAGAGAAAAACTGCCAACCAAGCAATAAAGGAAGGCGTGAAACGGGCGCAGAAAATCAGGTAAAGGAGAGAATAATGTAACTGAAGGATTAATGGGGAGAGGATCATGGTGATTAAGGCAGAGATGGAGGAAGACTTAGTCAACTAGCTGTTAGGATTACGGCAGCTCATACGCAATCATTCTTCTTGAGAATTCCTCCAAAAAATATAGTGTAAGGCCCAAGCATACAGCCCGCGGCCCGCGTCGCGCCTAGCTCGGACCGGACGGGCGGACGACAGTGCGTGCGGGCGTGTGGCAGCCCAAGTCCCCTCAACCCCCCTTAAAACATGGCTTCAAGTTATTCAACAAGTGCAAGAAGAGTGGGATATATAAACTCTTCAAGCCACTCCCAAAAGTTCCATGTGGGACAATAAAAGAGATAGAGAGAGTAAGTGAACACCCTTTTGGGGTGCCATTACTCCAACAACCCCCCACTAATGGCACACAAAAGGAAAAGAAGAATGAGAAAGATTTCTTAGGCAAGAAGGGTCCGATACTTAAGTATCAATGTCTTTCGATTGAATTGATACGTAGTGAAGAGAGGCAACATCTAAGTCTGACAAGTGAACTTAGTCTTGAACTTGTTAGACTTTGAATGAGACCCTCTCGACACATATCAACCCTAAAGGATGTATACTCCGCGATAATCACTTGCGCTTTTAGGCCCATACGCATACCTCGGGTCTCATAAGTGCTCTAGAGAGATAGCCATAGTCTCTCATAGAAGGCGGCTAGACCTTCACACTTACTTAGGTAATTCCATCAGTCTATCTCTACTTAGACCACCATATCATGGCTTGGAATTATTAAGAGCATGTGTTAGCTCAACCTCTTGTAGAGTGATGAATCCATCAAGTGCTTCTCTGTAGCACCACCATAATAGGCTATGGATTCATTTAATGTGCTTCTCTATAGCACAAGCACTACCACGCACCATAGGGATAGGAAGTAGTGCGGTTAGAAGATTAATATGGCTTCGTTTGACCACAAATGGGTATCCCCCATCCCCCTCGACATTTGAAAAACTACTCTTCTTGGCAATCCCTTTGTAAGAGGGTCTGCCAAGTTTTTCTCGGATTTCACATATTCCAAGGAGATAACACCATGCTTCAGCAATTACTTTACCGCACCATGTCTAATACGGATATGTCTCTTTTTCCCGTTGTAGACACTGTTGTGCGCAACTCCAATTGCTGTTTTCCGAGTCACAACGCAAGGAGATAGGTGTTGATTGTTTCCCCCGCAATGGTATGTCAGTCAGGAGACCCTTGAGCCATTCTGCTCCATGACCTGCCAACCTAAGAGCAATAAGCTTAGATTCCATGGTTGAGCGAGCTATACATGTCTATTTTGCAGACTTCCATGAAATAGCTCCTCCACCCAATGTAAAAACATAGCCACTAGTAGAACTTACTTCATCGTTATCAGCAACCCAATTAGCATCGCAAAAACCTTCAAGTACAGCAGGAAATTTACAAAAATGTAAACACCAATCCCTAGTGCCTCTAAGGTATCTCAACAAACGATGAAGTGCATCCCAATGTTCTTTAGCAGGATTATGAGTGTACCTACTTGGTCTACTAACGACATATGCATTGTCAGGACGAGTGGAGTTCATGAGAAATATCACACTCCCTATTATCTTAGCATATTCAATTTAAGACACACTAGGTCCTCTATTCTTCTTGAGATGTATACTAGTGTCATAGGGAGTTCTTATAGGTACCACATCAAAAGAGTTAAATCTGTTAAACACTTTCTCAATGTAATGAGACTGACTTAAGGAAAAACCACTATTGGTTTTTATAAGTTTGATCCCCAAGATAACATCTGCTTCTCTTAAATATTTCATTTCAAAGACAGAAGACAAAATTCTTTTAGTCTCATTAATGGCACATAGGTTGGTACCAAAGATCAGCATATCATCCACATACAAGCATATGATCACATAATCAGATCCAAACATTTTGGAATAAGCACAAGAATCTAAGTTGTTGACAGTAAAGCCATTTTTCTCTAAAGAACTAGCAAATTTCTCATACCACTGTTTTGGGGCTTGCTTTAGACCATAAAGGGATTTCTCAGTTTGCATACTTTGTTCTCCTGACCAGGGACCTCACACCCTTCAGATTGTGACATATAAATTTCTTCCTCTAAGTCACCATTGAGGAATGCTGTTTTGACATCCATGTGATGAACTACAAGATCATGGATAGCAACCAAAGCAACTAGACTTCTGATTGTTGCAATTTTGGTCACAGGAGAATAAGTGTCAAAGAAATCAATTGCCTTCTTTTGGTCAAAGCCTCTAATGACTAATCTAGCTTTAAACCTTTCAATAGAGCCATCCATCCTAAGTTTCTTCTTGAAGATCCACTTACTACTGATGGGTCTACAACCCTTAGGCAAGTCGGTCAATTCCCAAGTTTTGTTTGACTCAAGGGAATCTATTTCACTCTTGATAGCTTCTTTCCAGAAGTTAGCATCTAAAGACCGCATAGCCTCTTGGTAGGTTTTAGGATCTTCCTCAAGTAAGTAAAGGGATACAAGCCCATCGGTCAAAGTATCAATGTCAAAGTTCTCAAGGACTTCTACTAAAAAGGAAACGATAAAGTCAGGGCCAAAACTAGTTTCAATCCTCTGTCTCTTGCTTCTTCTAGGTTCATTTCCCAAGTCTCTAATACTAGAACTAGAAGCAGGCAAGGTCACATATTCAGGTACAATGTTAGACACAGTATGAGGCATATTCCTTTTCAAAGGGAAAACATGCTCAAATAAATCAGCATCTCTATACTCCGAAATAGAGAAATTAGATAAAGACATAAATCTATATGCAGCACTGTTTTGAGCATAACCCATAAAGACAACATCAAACGTCTTGGGGCCGATGTTTGAACGTTTATGACTAGGTAGTGCAATTTTGGCTAAACACCCACACACTTTCAGATAATTCAGGTTGGGAGCATACCCTTTCCACAATTCATATGGGGTTTGATATAACTTCTTATGGGAAACTATTGAGTATAAAACAAGCTGTCAAGACAGCCTCCCCCCACATGTTATCAGATAGACCAGAACTAACGAACATGGCATTCATCGTATCTTTAAGGGTACGGTTTTTCCATTCAGCAACACCATTTTGTTAAGGAGTGTAAGGGGCACTAGTATCATGTATTATCGCACTTTTCTCACAAAAGGCAACAAAAGAATTGGTGTCATATTCCCCACCTCTGTCAGACCTAAGTCTTTTGATTTTTCAGTCTAACTGATTCTCAACTTCAGCCTTGTACTTTAGGAACATTTCCTCTACCTCATGTTTAGACTTAAGGAGGTAAATCTTGGTATACCTAGAGTAGTCGTCTAGAAATGTGATATACCATTTCTTTCCACCCCTGCTCATAGTGTTCTTAAAGTCTGCTAAGTTTGAATCCACAAGTTCTAACAATTCTGTTTTCCTGGTTGTTACATTTTTAAAGGGTTTCTTGGCAATTTTGCTTCAACACAGATTGAACACATAGAACAATTTTCAGTATTCACTTTTGGTATTAAACGCATGTTTCTAAGCCTTTTTAGTGATGCAAAATTAACATGTCCAAGTCTACCATGCCACAGATCAACAGACTGAACAATATAAACAGAATTGGTAGTAGTTTCATCATTAATTTGTGCAACAGCATTCAAGACAAGGAGCCCCCCACTTCGATACCCCTTCCTAATGAAATCCCCATTTCGCATGATAACAAATTTACTAGCTTCTTGCAAAATTTTAAGGCCAGCCACGTCAAGAAGGGTACTATAAGCCAAATTTCTACGAAGGGAAGGGACAAATAAAACATTACTTAAAGATAGCATTTTTCCAGAACTAAACTTAAGTAAAATCTTCCTTTTACCCTTGACAACAGCTGTAGAAGAGTTGCCCGTTTAAACACATTGTCCATCAGTAACCTCTTCAAAGTTAATCATGAGTTCCTTGTTGGTACAGAAATGCCTTGACGCTCCAGAATCCAGAATCCATTCTGACAGATTATTGACCAGATTTGCCTCCACGGTGGTGATCGCACAAATAATCTCATTATCCTCGGTTTCAGCAATGTTGGTAGTAGGTGTTGTGAACTTCTGTTTAGCTTGGACTGATCCTTTCCGTTGATTGCATTGATACGCCTTGTGTCCAAGCTTTCCGCGTACATAGCACACGACCTTAGGCTTCTAAATCCTTTTGTTAGCAGAATTCTGATTCCTAAGATTTTGAATTGGCTTTTGGAATTTCTTCCCTTTGCCTTTAATCCTATCGTTATTCATTTGTACAACAGATTCAACTAGGTTAGAACTAACAGAATTTAAAGAAAGGGAAGACATCTTATCTGTCAGCCGGTTTGCCTCCTCAGTCTGCATATGACTGATTAATTCATGCAGTGTGATATCTTTCTTCTGATGCTTGAGGTGGTTTCCATAATCACTCCAGGATGGTGGAAAAATTTTTATCAGCACGTTGGCTGGGAGGATTTCGCACATCTTCATGCCTTCCGCTAGGACCTCAGCACACAGGTTTTTGTAGACGTGAACCTATTCCATGATGGGTTTGTCATCCATAATTTGGAACTGTAGCCACTTGCTGACGACGTATTTTCTTTTCCCGGCATCGTCTGAACTATATTTTGCCTCAAGTTTGGTCCAAATGACCTTAGCAGATTTAAAGTTTACAAACAGATCAAACAAAGGGTTAGACATATTATTCAAAAGGTAATTGCGAGCAAGTTTATTGTCCTTTTCGAATTTGTTCATTGTGGCTTCGTCAAGAGAAATATGAGGAGTTTTAGGAACAGTCGGAGTTTCAGAATCTGGGTTGCCTTCATCAGGGAGATCAGTAGTGAGCACGTAGTCGATCTCAAGTTGCTCAAAGCAGAGAAGCAATTTTTGAGACCAACGATCATAATTGGTTCCATCAAGAGGTTCAATTTTGTAGAGTTCGGGGAGATTTTTTGGAGCAGTAGCCACTTTTATTAAGCTTTCAGAATGTTGGAAAAATGAATTGCAATAGCTGCTGGAAGGAGAAGGAGATGACCCGTGCCATGATATGAACCACTGACCTGAAAGCTTAATTCGCCCGACTTAGGTGCAAATCGTTATGGGGAAGAAGCTCCCCAAGGTTTAACACAGCCGGCTTTGCACTCATGCACTCGAGGGAGAAGCTTAGGAGTATAGCAACTTGTATGCCCAGGAAGTAGAGAGGAGAAGAGAGAATGTGTTTTCTGTGTGTTCTGCAGAGTTGCAGGACGGTCTCTTTTATAGTGGACTGGGGGAGAGAAAAACTGCCAACCAAGCAATAAAGGAAGACGTGAAACGAAGGTAGAAAATCAGGTAAAGGAGAGAATAATGTAACTGAAGGATTAATGGGGAGAGGATCATGGTGATTAAGGCAAAGATGGACGAAGACTTAGTGAACTAGCCGTTAGGATTACGGCAGCTCATACGCAATCAGCCCTCTCGAGATTTCCTCCAAAAAATATAGTGTAAGGCCCAAGCCCACAGCCCGCGGCACGCGCCCAGCCTGGACTGGACAGGCGGGTGGCGGCGCGTGCGCGCATGTGGCAGCCCAAGTCCCCTCAACCCGCGTTAAAACATGGCTTCAAGTTATTCGACAAGTGCAAGAAGAGTGGAATATATAAACTCTTCAAGCCACTCCCAAAAGTTCCATGTGGGACAACAAAAGAGACAGAGAGAGTAAGTGAACACCTATTGGGGTGCCATTATTCTAACATGGTAGAGGTAATGGGCTAACGTAAGGGTACATGTACTGTGCTTGTGATGGAGATATCTCCATGCCCTTTGATTAGAAAGAATCAAATCAATTAGACCATGTTAATATGCTGGCTAAAGGGTGATTAAATCATCCAAGTTTTGTTTTAGTTGTTTCATTGCAGGACAAAAGGGAAGAATCCAGCACTGACCCTCTTTTGCAAGCAGAATTCGACAAGCATCCAAATGGTTTAGGCCTGATGTTTTTGCATTGAGTTCAAGATTAAGATGTCATATTTCAAAAAAGACAAGTTGCATCCAATTTTGAGTTCATTTGGTCGTTCAAATCAGCCGTTTACCGAGATGTGTCAAAACTGTCCAGCAAACTAGAAATAGCCCGGTTTTGATTAAATCATAACTTAAGCTATTCTAATGCTTAAGTTACGAATTTATACATTTGTGGCATCCTCAAGATGTTTAATTTCAGGTCCAAGCATCAATTTCCAATTATACCCACAAGAGGATGAAGAAACAAGGTGTTTTTCCAAACCGGTCAGATCAGGCCCTAATCTGCGCGGTAAAATGTTTAAGCCTAATTACCATACTTAAACATGTCCAAACCTTGATTTTTTTTTGGGGGGGGTTTATAAACATCCTAAAATAACCCCCCATGGCCTGAAAATCGAATCAATAACACTTTTCCTAAGCTTAACAATTGCTACAAAAATCGGACCAAACTGCCCCTGAACCCGGTTTTGTATAAATCGGTTCTTTTTAAGCTCCCAACCATTTTTCTCCACTTGAAAGCTGCTAGGCATGCCCCTCAAGCCATGGAACACGTCCCTAGAGTGTCTAGAAGTGATGGCTGCCTTGAAGTTCAACCAATAGAAGAAGAAAGACAAGAAAACTTGTCCCTTGAACGTGATTGGCTAGCCGTAAAGGGAAGCATCACTTTTCGGTGGTCCAATGAGAAATAAGCAAGCAATCGCAGCATGTTTTAGCTTATTTTAGGTGTTAATTGATGTATTAATAAGTTAGACATAGTTTTACTTTGTATCTTGATGTATTAGATTAGTTTAGAAAGCTTGTAATCTAGTTTATGTTCTAACCGATTGTAATTAGTGTTAATACCTTTCCTAAGCATGAAGAAAGGTAAGTAAGGTGTTTGTTTTGCTAGCTAGAAAGGTCATGGCTGCCTGTTTAAGGTGCCACACAGCCATAGCAAAGTACCAACCCCTTTTGAGCCATAAAAATCAGATTGAGAGCATTTGTGCTTTCTTCCTTCAAACTCTTACTTGCTTATCCTTAATTAGGCCAATTAAGGTGGGGTTCAAGTGAGTCTTAATCCTTAGTTAAGTGGTGTTTTTGTATCTTAGTCAAGATTAAGGGCCCTAAACTCAGATTAGTGGTGTTTTTGTATCCAATCATAGGGTTTAGTTCTATCCTATTCCAATTTCATGTTCACGGTTTCTAAGTGATGATTTAGCTTGCATTCTTAAGCTAAATTCTTTCACTAAACATACCCATCATATTCCCTCATCCTTCTACTCCCAACACTTCCATTTCCACCCACTTCCACGGCTTATACCTCACAAAAGATAGCAAAACCAAAGCAAAGCCACAAAGCACTCAACCGGGCATAACTTGGCATTTCTAGTTAAAGTGGGCAGCAATATGGCACGGTGTGACCGTACTTAGTGGCACGACCGTGCCTCCCCAAAAAGCGCGCATTCCCTTGGTTTGAGTTGTAGTCTTGAAGTATAGCTTGGTTCCTTTCATTCCCACCGTGATAAACATCAAATACTCCTTTGACTTTCACTTAGAGTCACTTGATTCTAAGCTTCCATATCTCCCTCACATGCTTGATGCTTCACAACCATCATTTTATGTGACCACTTTGCCTCGGTTTCCCCTTGATGTTATCTACGTTTGGTTGCTAAGTTAGTTGTATTCTATTGAACCCTAGCTTGGTCATCGATAGATACATCAGCTTGAGTGAGTGAGTGTTAACATGCCCATCATAAATGACATGGTTATTATATATAAAACTAAGGCCTACAAAGTAACAAGTCACACCCATCCATACAGAAGGCATCTCACCAAACATCGGCACTATAAGGGCCAATAGTGAATAAAATGAGAGCTTGTTTTTAAGTGAGTACATTATCACTTGGTTTTATCAATTGAAGGTGGCATGGAGTAGGATATGTCTTAATGGGAATTTGAAGCTTGTCAATGAGTGTTTTAGATACCACATTGGTAAAACTACCCCTATATAGAATTAACCCACAAACCTTACCTCCAGTGGTCCACTTGAATTAAAGATTTGTTCACTTTACGTATCTTCGTAAGCAACCTTTGAGACATGTGGTGACCTCTTAATCAATAGCAATTCACCCACATCCAGAGTGATAAAAGTAGACACTTCATTTCCTTCCTTTTCTTCACTAGATTCTTTCTTAATGGCTCGAATCTCTTCTACCTCCCTAATGGCAAGGACCATTCTATTGTGACAATTAGCTTCTAAATTTCTAACATCATGGCTCTTAAAACTTTTCTTCCTTTCCAACTTCTTCAGTGGTTCACTAGCAATTGCCTTACCCTTATTAAGAGCTTTGACTTATGGGGTCGTAGTTTTATTCTCAATGTGAGTAGAGGGACTTTTAGTAAGGCGGGGTGCAAAAGGACTTCTTACCTTTCAGTTACTTCTTAACTTTGATTGCAAGATTGCACACAGCATTAAAGAAAAGGTAAGGTTGGAGATCCACCTTGTTAGTAATGTCGGTGGATAACTCTTTGATGAATCTAGCAATTTTAGGCTTACACTCTTCATACCCCTCATTTGGAGTTGTTCAAACTCCTAAATATACTAGTCCACTTTGAGATTCTTTTGGCTAAAAGAGGTGATCTTGAGGTAGAGCTTTTCTTTGCAGGAGGATGGTATAAGAGCCTAGTTTCCTTCTGCCTCTTGAGTTTAGAGCATGCCTTAATCTTAAACTTAACTTTCCTTGCTCTATTATTCTTTAAATGATCATACAATTACAGTCCATACCCTTTGATCTTGAGAATTGCCCACATAAATGACATCTCTCCAATATAATCTTTAATCTCAAAAATCATTTCCATGGATTGAACCAAATCTAGGTAGTTTCCCAGATTGAGTTTGCCTCAAACTCCTATGTGTCAAGCTTAACGTCTTTAAGGTTATCCCTAGGATGTATTGTCTTCATAACTCCTCTATCGGCACCATCATAATCTTCATAAAAGAAAGAGTGGGTATGATCGATAGGGTTAATATCGAACTCTCGATTATGGTAGCCTCATCGCTCGTAGGGATGGACCCTTTATGTGCTCAAGCTCCATAGTTAGCTTTCTCACTTGCTCTTAGAGTTCAAGGATGACCTTATCTCTATGTCTCCTATTAACTAGCTCAAGAGGAATGATCTTAGATTGAGATGGGTCTCCTTCATTGGCCATGTTGGTGTAAGGACCAAAGGTTTGGAATGGGAGAAAGGAAACCTTAGTAAACGACAAATGATACCCTTCAATAATCCTCCACTAACATCTATCACTTACCAATGATGTTGTACTCTATTGACATCCTTGTTGTTCTTGTACATCTACAGGAATCAAGTCCTCGTTGAAGTGATCAGTTTTAGCTTGGTATCTTAGATATCTAGGCTTCTTCCTTTTTAGCTTAATAGTCTTCTTCCTCGTTCTCTTGTCACCTTCACTTTCAGATTCGCTCTCACTGCTAAGGCTTTCTACATTAACGGAATCCTAATAATTCTCTCCAACTACCTCCCTTGTGGCATTCCTAGTCCCCTCCTCTTATGCAACATTTTAGTCTCACTAGCCACTAAAACTAATTCTTTGTTGAGTTTCACTTTTCTTGTCTTTCTAGTTTTTCTAACATTTTCAAGTTCACCATCATCATTGACATCACTACCAAACTCATAATTGGATGTGTTTGACTCATCAAATTCATCCTTAGGAAATAATTCCCAACACCCCCCTCATTTTTAATATTTTCCACATCATATTAATCATCACCCGCACTAGGGTGTTCCATAAATATATGCAAATGGGGGAATATCTAGCACAATGTCGTTAACTGTCAATGTTATCACCATTTTGAATTTCAACTAATCTCTTCAAAAATAACCTTTCGCCAACTGAAGCATATCGCCTTAGTCATTTTCTTTGCATAACTTAATTCAACAATTGCATCCTTAATATCTACTACAGTCATGTAATTAGAGTTCATCTTTACCTGAAACAACCTTCCTTAGTATATAGAAAAAAGGCCCACTTTTAAGATGTCGTCCCCCACAATAAACATGTATGCTAACCATGATCATTAGCCATTCTACATTACTAAAGTGAAAAACATGAATCACCCCATGCGCATATCCTATAAAAACAAAAACACGGAATGAGGGTCACATTCATCTTCCAAGAAAAGAATAGACAAGTAATAAAGCCTAAATATTACATCTACATTAAATTACAAGGCGCAACAAATTAAATCAATAATATTTCATACAATAATCAGAGCTACATTTTAAAATTAACATTTTTAAAACCCTCCAAACTACGTGGTGATCCAAAAGATGTTCTCAGACGATACCCTCCCCCATTAGTCAAATCCTATGCAATCTTTATAATTGAAGTTGACTCGCTTAATTTGTTTTCTAAGACTTTTAATGTTTCGCCATGCTTTTTCAATTCTTTGCAGGTAGACATAGGGTAGATGAGATAAATGTGAGGGTTGTGGCTTTGAGTTTAGAGGGTGTGAAATATGGCCTAGGTTCATTTTTTCTTTGCCTATTTTCTTTAGTGTCCTTTGTTGTTGACCTAAATGAAATTGTGTTTTTATTTGTTTATTGGCACTAACTGGTTAAAGTGGCATTAATTCCTAACAACCTAGTCCAGTTGCATGCTTGGGTAATAAAAATTTTCAATGCATTGTTTACTCATTTGGAAAGTTCAATCATGTTTTTTTTCCAATTACTCCAAAAAAGTTCAAAACTTGTTACAGTCTAGTTGCACTTACATGAAATGCAAAGAAGTTGGCAAATTATTATATGGTGGTCTATAACATATCTTATAAGCTAGGCTTAGATACATACAATTTTTCTTGAGTGCTTTATATATTATGCAATTGAATTCTCAGTTTTTTTGGTCACATTACTCTTTTTTTTAATTGCCATATATCCATTGTAAAAAATTACTTTGGTCATATATGGTATTATAAACAATTGTTGGCCAATTAAATTGAGTTTTTTTTCCTTTATTGTAACAATTAAATCCAAGCCTTTCAAAAACGCCATTAGTTTCCCTCCAAGCATTTTCGAACTGTATTTCCTTCCCTAATTGTCGAACTCAACATATTTACGCTTCCAATTTTCTTTCGAAAATTAATTTTGTGCTTTTTTTTATGTGGAATGAATTATATTGAAATCTTTAATTTGATTTAACATAAAAAAACAGTTGAACCCTTCTATGAAAAACAACCAAATCATTTTTTTAGGGTTCACAGTCAAATTCAATTAATATGTCAAAATTGACTTTAAACAACCATATTTAACGAAAGTCTGGTCATCATCATAAACACTTACGGGAAACTCTTTAGTGTATTGAAGTCAAACTTTGATAGTCTGATAGACTTCTTGAGGATGCTGATAATGCCAAATTTATTTGTGCAATTAACACTTTTTTGTACATAATCGATGGTGTTGAAGATGTAATTTGACGTGAAATTGATGCATATTTAGGACGTCTACAATTGATGAATGCGACGCGAATGCAAGAGTCATAGTGTCCAGGTGGGATAGACACGATTCTTTTTATGTTCAAGGTGGTGTGCTTTGAAGAGCAGCAAAGTGGTTCTCCTAATAGGCAGTGTCGTGATCGAAAAAGAGGGGTAGCTACAATAAGAAGTTGGACATGATTTTGGGGGTAGAAAGATGACTCTAGGGGTTGACTCCCGTTACACCATTATTGGTAGCAAGCCTACATTTTCCTTACTCTTGGTTGACTTGAAGACAAGAGAGAAAGCAACACCCACTACACCCCTTAGATCAATCATCATTGAATGAATTTTGTAATAAAGCATATCATTGTGTGATTCCCCTTTATGATTATCATCTACGTCTTAAATATGAGACCCCACTCTCATTTGACTTAGGTTCTATGGATTACATTAGGATTTTTAACAAGGTAATGCGTGCTAGATCTTAGGCATTTAATTATTTTCAAAGAAGTTACCTAAGAGTTTTAAGAGCTCTTATATGTTAGAGAGATTAGGAGTTCTGATAATTTGCTTAATGTATACATCATTTTAAGGCTATTTTGTGCCGATTTTTCGGAAAATTATGTGCTTTATGTTATTATTTACATTTCGATTCCCGATTTATGTTTCGGTATAGTTGTTTTATGTGTTTTACTGGATTTTAAGTCTTTTTACCCAACATTTGACCATAAATAGATGTATTTTGGCCTCCCCCACGGACACCCATGTGTTGCTACACCCATTGAGCAAGAAAAGAGCAGAAACCCGGTTTTAGCCTAGACCACGGTCGGACCGTGGTACTTGCCACGGACCGTGGTGAGCCTGTAATTGCTACCTCTTTGTCTTCCTTTGGTTGTGTGGCTCAGATCAAGTGAGCCTCTCTATAAAAGGGCCCGTTGTATAGCCATATAAAGCAATCCTTGCATAACCAAAAGCATAGAGTCTGCATACATTAGAGTTTTAGCCTAGGTTCTTTCTTTCTCAAATTTTGTTTTTTCTAGTTTAATTTTTAGTTTTGGTGAGAAATCTTGAGTGTATGTGTTTGGATTTCGAGGCGGTTTGAAGCCCTTGGTTGAAGGCCATCTTAGTCAAGCCTTTCTCTCAGATTTCGCTAGATTATTGGTTAGTTTTGTTTATTTCTTAATCATGTGTGAGTAGTTTTCTTTTGTCTAGGGATTTAGTAGTTTGTGACGGTGTAGTTGGATCATGTTTTAATTTGTGGAATTGTGCTTATTTTCATGATTGGTTTGATTTCATTTATCAAGTAATTGTATTTTTGTGAGTGGATTTTTGGCCAAAATTTGCTTGCTCACTTGAAACAAACGAATGAAAAACTAAAAGGTGACATTTGGTTATTGAACTGCTTGATCAAACCTAACGTGGAGTTGTCTCGAAAGAGAGATTTGCATGTTAGGGGGACTAGAGAGTAATCGAATATATGAAACATGAATTTAGGCAAATTAGTTGAAAGAACGACTTTTACTTAGTTTAGGCAAGTTTGATTGATTGCGAAAGAATAGATCAAATTTCTAGGTAGATTTCAATTCCTCGAGATTAACCGATTAGAGAAAAGCACATGATTGTTGTTTTGATCCAATACTCTTTTACAACTACCAGAATTCCTAGACATATTTTCTCTTGGTTGATTCAGAATAGTGAATTAGAAATTATTAAATCAAAACCAATTGAATTAAAATTTTACTTAGCACAGTCTGACAGAAAAGACTCACTAGATTACACTAGTCCCTAAGGAACGATATGTTTATCTATACTACTGCAACCCGTGGCCTTGCGATAGTCTCAATCAAGTTCTTTGTACGTTACGTATTTTTAAACCCAAAGGGAATATCAAGTACTTGAGGTTGGTGTGAACGGATTTCAAATCCTTAAGTGCGGTTGATACATGTCCAGACACCTTTAGCCTTGCACCAAGATATGAAGACGGTCTCATCTATCCAAAAGTCACTTGAAACAAATGTTTAGCACATAGGCTCACTTTGATGATATTTCCCCTGGGAAATGGCCTCAAATAGTAATGGTCTATGACTTATTGCAAAATTCTCAAGTTTACTATTAGTACATAACTATTTCCATTATATGTTTACATTTCAATTCCCTAAATTGTAAAAATCCCTAATGTGCCAATTGCAGATTAACTAGTATTTTGCTGAATTTTGTGTGCATGTCGCTTTCCACTTATTGATTCCCAACTGATACAAGTAGATGTGTTGCTAATTCTCTATGATGTAAAGTTCATCTCATGTGTTGAAAGTTAGCCTTGGATTCCTTTTGGAGAGAGAAATAATAAAAAGTATGGGGAGTACAAATAACAGCAAGTGTTGGAACTATGTAGGTTTTAGCTCAATTTGAGGCAAATGCAGTTGTAAACCATGGCATTTCTCATTATGGAATGAATTTACACCCACCAAGTAAGACGTTCTAATTCGAGTTATCCCTAGTGGTGCAGTACAACTCTTCAAATGCTTCCTAGAAGATGTGAAAGATATCATGGATATTACGTCTCATAACATTTGTCATTACCTTTGAATTTTTGATTTACTTCTGAAGATATTTTGTAGGACTCTCATTAGTCCACTTGCCCAGTGAATGTAGCTTATTATTCCCTTTATTTTGGGTATTTATGGCCCATTCCCCTCAATGTATTGACATATTTGATGAATGAATGAAATGAAAGGGGTAAGATGTCATTTCCATTCTCCAAAACCTCTCAATTTTTATCTGTTCAGTGGTAATTTGGAGTATTTACTTTAAAATTTCTCTTTGGTGGCTCTAACATTTTATGTAAGTGTCTAAGTTGAAAGTGTTTATCTTTTCAAGGATCCCTTTTTCTAGGCTCTAATCTCATAATCATCTTGATCATTTAATTTTGAATCCGAAGAGGAGCACCCATTGTTGTTGGGTTTCTCTTGAGTATTAATAATCATAAGAGATAAGTATTCATCCTCATGACATGATTTGTTTGCCAACTAATTTAGATAGTAGCATTTTTAGATGAATCTTGCATCCAATGACCTCTGCAATTCTTTTGACATTTACCAATTGAGGGTCAACACTGGGTCAAACGGTCTAAAAACTTGCAAAATCTGTCAAAGAAACAAACCCAAGTATAAAATAGAAAAAAGGGTATAAATCAGAACCCAAGTATAAAATAGAAAAAAGGGTATAAATCATACCCTTAAACATGCAATCCCTTAGGAAATGCCATCAATGATCCTAAAATGATGCATATTTTTAACACTTGAATGTCCTAACCATAGGGGTTCCAAGCAAAGGGACCCTTGCAATGGGAGATGAGACAAGACTGTAAATAAAATTATCACAAGTATAGTTATGAGAACCTATTAACTCAAAATCATGAATGTAACATTTATAATGATAGAAGGTCATCATAACATATGGGTAAAATAAATTTTGCCTAGTCAACCTTTAAAGAGGCTAGATGTGTGTTCAAGTTATTGAGTGGTCTTTGGAGCTCAGTTTGGACCATAAGGTGTCCAAATATCGTCTCTATAACATTTTGGTTGAGCACCAAAAGACATATGCTCCACAGGAAAAGAGATAATATTGTAGCACATGTTTCATACTATGTGTGCAAGACATGATCAATCGGGACAATATAAGTTATATCTCAACTTATATTGTGTCGGATATTATGTGTGATCACATATGGTTATGGCCTTATATTTTTACCCTTACTACTCCAATCAGTGGTTTCAGACTCGATTCAATGTTCGTTATCTTAGTGTGTTGTCGGAAGATGATGAATGATTTAGTCCAACGGTATATGTCTAGAAAAATGAGTTGGATTGGTTGAAAGCCTCGTGAGAAGAGGAAGATCATTACGAAATCCCATTTTAATTTCTATTCACCAATGCACCACTGATGACATATGAATTATAATTGTGAATATGAAATATGATTATTGGATGAAATCAAGGTGAGACATTGCAATGAGATTAGAATGATATGGGGTACTTGCATACTTCCAACTACTAATTTGCTATTCTCGATTATAAGCTATATTCCTATGATGTATGGCCTAAATCTTTGACATTTATGTTGGTTGCATGACCTATTCGGTTAGTATGAACATTGTGCATCAATAAAAAGAAAATAAGTTTTTCTTAACGTGAAACTAAGTCACTCCCGTATATGTGAGTAGGAGATGTTGGACTTAGGGCATGATACAACCATCAGGGGTGCTAGCCAACTCTACTTAATAAGTTGATAGCTGGCCGCCTCAGAAACCCTAATAGCTTGACTAGTCCATCTAATATAAAAAGTGGATCATTATAAGAGGAATGACACAAATAAGAATCACTAAGGGTTCTCTAAAGAGAGTTTTTTGCATAAAACCATAGGGCTTTAAGGTTGTGGGATCCTAAAGGTTCTCCGATTAGTGAGTTACCTCCTTGACTAGTGATTCCAAGCCAACGTTCGATTGTCTTCTGCTGTAGGATTAAGATAAATGTGTTTACGCTTAATTCAATACATTAATTCCTTCATCGTCTCTCTGTTATTTCAAGTCCAAATCTTATCACACATTCAGTTCTTTTATTTCATGCGAAAGTTCGTGAAAATGGTGCAAAAGTTCTAAAGTTAAAGGGCAACCACATGCGAATTTCATTGTTGACAAAAGAAGTGCGAAAAGAAAAAATAAATAATTACAAAAAAATAAATTTTTTGAGCACTTTGTCATTTTAATAATCTTAAACATAAGAAACAAATAGAGCATCAAATAGGGAGATGATACACAAATAAATTAAGAAAAACAAAGATTGAAAATAAACTAGTGGATTGTCTTTAGTTTTAGTCATTAGGACATGCATGAAAATTATTTTTGATTACAAAATGGATAAGTGGGTTTCTATTTTTGTGCTTTCAAGGATGTATTGTATAATAATTTTATAAAACAAATTAATTACAAGTTATACATTAAAATTTTATTAATCCAAATTGTAGTACCCATGTAGCTCTAGTGCACAATATGCTAAATAAAGAGAGCGAATATCATGTTCCTTTTTTCTTTGTTTAGTTGTTTGTGAGAATAAATTGTGTGTGTTAGAACGGGTGCTTTTGTTTGGATACTGAAAAAGAGGGGTGGAACTTGAAAGGGAAGAAAAGAGTGCGAAATGAAAGAAAGGCAAAATAGTCAATTTACATGAGTCGCTAGATAACCATGGAAAGAACTATTTTGCTTGCTAGGTCTTTGTTGCACAATTGATCATGCTGTTGGGTGTGGAATGGTCTCTGCAAAAGGTGCTTTAGATGCCTTATAGACATTTGAGTTTGCCTTCTTATTACATTTGATGAAATTGGTGTTGGGTATTACAAATGCATTGAGTCAGGCTTTGCAAAGAAGACACCAAGATATTGTTAATGCTTATCTCTCCTTGCTACTGCGAAGAGATAGCTACAATTAACGAGGGACCAAGGATAGAATGATTTGCATGATAAAGTTTCCTCATTTTGTGTGAAATATGATATTCAGATTCCTGACATGGATGACTTACATATTATTTGTGGAAAATCCCAGCGTAGAGTTTCCAGTATGACAAATGAGCAGTACTATCACATTGATGTGTTCTACATAATTCTTGATTTGCAAATGCAGGAACTTAGTAGTCATTTTTTCTAAGATGACCGCTGATTTTCTTCTTGGGGTGGATTGTTTGAATCCTAGTGACTTATTCTCTATCTTTGACAGGAAGAAGATACTAAGAATAGCTCAGCTATATCCAAATGATTTTGATGACTTAGCCATTGAGGCACTTGCTTGTCAACTTGATACTTTCACCACTAATGTAGATGATGATGTGAGGTTATCCAACATGACTTTGTAGGAAGTCGGTTCAAACAAAGAAGCATTTGAGGTTTCCCCACCTACATCAACTTTTGAAGTTGACATTGATTTTATTGGTTTCCATCGCAATCGCTGAAAGTGTATTTTATGCGATGAAGTTCATCAAGACAAAATTACACAACAAAATATCAGATGAATTTTTAAATGATATTGTTGTTACTTATTTTGAGATTGATCATTTCAAAAGTTTCTTCAATGATGATATCATGCTCTACTTTCAAAAGATGAGATCTCATTGAGGGAAACTTACTTGAATGTATTAGCTATGCACTTCATTTTCAGAACTATTAAAGTTTATGTTATGTGTATTATTAATCTCAACACCCCTTGTTTTGAATCCTGGGCCTGCCCCCGAACTTGAACCTCTCCACTTCTCATTCACTTAAGAAATTATAAATTGAAGTCCTCCGATCCTACAAAGGCTTCCTTGGATACCTTCGAGGTTATGTACTCAATCATGAGAACATTCTCTCCCAATCGACCACTGAACTAGGTACCTTAACTTGAGTCACACACCAAGTATTGCCCAGTCAACACTTAGCTATCCAAGTATGCTCTCCCCAACATACCAATTACAACTTTTCCTTACAAGAAATTATCCTCACTACAAGTAATGAATGAATCAATATGCAAGTTCTAGCTCAAAGTATGATCTCAATATGTTCATCTCCTATGTCTTGGACTTACTTTAGCTCCTTGTATTTATAGGCAAAGCCGTATCATTTATCCGTTATGACATAATCTCTCATCCATGGCCACTTTAATTTAGATTTGCTTGAATGAAATCTTCTATTTTCAAGGACTTGAACTTGGTTTGAAAGTCTTGGAGTCAGGCTTTATTTGTCACAAATAAATTTGCATCCACAATCCCAAGATACTAATAATATCAGGAGTAATATATTCAACATGATCCCTGATTTGAACTTCAAGATTCAAATTCAAATTCAAACTTTGTTAACCAAAGAAAAATCTTGGATATTCTCCTCAATCAATCAAATGATTATATTATATGTGATACTCTATCATGTAATGTCTTCAAATTAACCAATATCAAAGATCTTTCATAAATTTGCCAATATCAATATCTTATATTGTGCAAAATTATTTGGCGCTCTATCATATAATGTCTTCAAATACATCCTATAATATCTTTGATCAATCAAGTATAATCTCAATGTTATGTCATATCAATTAAGAAAGTTTCGAATAAAAATAATCCACAAAAACATATTGTTGATTAGGCCTACTTAATTAGGCCCAATGGCCACGAGGTGTTGCCTAGAGCAACAACCCTAGCTACTCCATAAGTTATAAAAGGAGGTTTTGGGGGTTAGCTAGACACAAGTGTAAGATAGAAAATTGCACACTTTCCTCCCCTCCTCCCACGAATGCCCTACCATCACTAGTGGGTAAAGGCGACTCTAGTAGCCTCCTAGCATCACTACGGACGTGGGCTATTCCCGACAGTTGTTTCCGTATTGCATATTAGTCCTATTTGTCCAATAGTGGTATCAAAGCCTAGACTGATTTGATTAGTCCCGTTTAATGCGTGTAATGATTTGAATAACAGGCGTGCTTAGTTTTGAAAACATGACCATATGATTAGTTGCTTAATTTTCATAATTAAGCAAGTTAATAGCCTGCTTCTGTGACTTTAATGTCCTGAATTGACTAAAGATTGAAAATTTATTGATAATAACTGATGAACATGTATGCCCATATCGCAAATTAATTCATATCGCTAATTAAATTCAAGCTTAACATACTTATATTTTACAAGCACGATTCTTTATGCAATTATGTGTTAATCGGAGATTGATATTCAAGAAACATGATTAGTTAATATGCTATTAAACCTAATCATAATGAATTAGATTCACGGATGCATATGCCGTGTAATACTAGCATGCTCAGTTTGTTACCTTCATAAAAAGGGACCAATTTTTTCAATTCATAACTCATAAACTAAACAGGCAAACGAAACATACGATTTGGTCTATGCCTAATATTCTGTAAGCAATTTTTTTTTATTCAAGAATGTTAACATGCTGCAACTCAGATTTAATTAAGCCCTTATTACCTTGTTGGTTAATTAAATCAAGATGAGTGCTAAGCCCCTAATCACCGAGAGCAAAAAACCGTTATCTCTTTCACATTAAAACCCAGATCGAGTGTCAAAAACATTAATAACGAAAAAATGAGGAAGAATAGGGGTAGAAGAGACTCAGATCGAGACCTAACCCATTAGAAAAAACCACAAGGAGTGGCGCATGTGTGTCATGTGCCTCCGACAAAGGGTTTTTCATGCTTCCTTCTTCCTCGTTCGCCATCCAGACATGATGATCCATGCAACCATATAAACAAAACAGCAAAATCACGATCTTTGGAAGCGCGTGCATCCACGTGTCGCTGCCTCAATGGCGCGTTGGGTGTGTGGGTTGCTTCCCTAGACTCGGTTTCGTTCAATCTACATGGTGGTGCTCTCGGTTCTCATCAGGTCGTCATAGATCGAAGGTTGTGATCATTTTTGTGTGGCAATTTGGGTGGTGTTTTTTAGTTTCATCACCTAGGCCTTCCTTTTCCAGCCAAGAGTTGCTTCCTTGACAAACTCGATGGCGGTGACACGGATGAACGAAGGAGCCTCAGTGGTCCGTTTTCCCTATCCCCAAAAAGGCAGACAGGGTGAAAGTTTTGAGGAGATGAAGGTTTTGAGACTATGAAGAGGAGGCAGATGATGCCTTCGAATTCGAAAGGAGAGAGAGGAGAGAGAGAGAGTGAAGACTCAGATTAGGGTTAGAAAAGGGTTGGGGGGGTAAGTAAGTATCACTCACTTATAAAGAAAAAAGGGGGCCACGACCTCTCAGGGTTGTTTTTTGTTTGTCTTTAGGCCAAATTATTTTGTGTCAATTTTTGGGTCATCAAGGACAGATTAATATTTTCTCCCATAATCTATTTTATCTGTTGAATGTGGCCATGCGTTTGCCCTATATTTTTGATGGATTATATTTTAGCTTTTGTTTTCATATTACTATATAAAGTCGTTAGTAATATTAATTTTGGAGTTGGATATATGACTTCATGTTATATATAGGATATATTATATGAATTATTTTTATATAATATAAGACTTTGTAAGTATGTTTCGCACAATTAACAGTGAATATCCATATGATAGTCACCAATTAAAATGTTAATTAGTTTAATAAGACTTTTATGAGTTACATAATAATTGAACTAAAGAAGCTCCAAAATTCATATCTGTATGTGACGATTATCAACTTACCAAAATTTTTGAACATATATTATGAATGATGGCATTTTCTTGATAATTTAATCATTAAAACTATATGTCTAAAAAATAAAATATACTTTCAGACATGGCAGCTTAAAATATGATAGGCTGTATGTAATCTAATGATAAACTGGATGGCACGAACTACGATGTCTGGCATCTGAAGGTCCAGTTTGCCTTAAATGATGCCGACATGCTGGACCTCTTGACTTCCTCTACGCTTGCTCCGGCAGACAAGGATGAACAAGGCAGAGATATAACTGCTACTAAGGAGTATCAAGAGATCCTAAAGGCGTACCAAGCATGGTTCAAACGTTATCATTCTGCATGCTACACAATGCTATCTTGCATGGAGGATAATCTCCTGGGTGAGTTTGAATGCTTCCCCACTACCAAGGATATGTGAACACAACTTAAGATTAGGTTCAGGCATACATCTACTACGAGGTTGCATACCTTGCAGTTGAAATAGATGCAGTATACTATTGACTCTAGTCGTACTATTTCCAAACTCCTTCGAACCATGAGTGCTATGATTCGAGTTCTTAAAGCTGCAGAGCAAGAAGTTTCTGAGGAAGAATAGGTCCTAAATGTGATTAGGGATATTTCCAATAATAATGAACATTGGAAGAGTTTTAAGGTAATCATTACACATAGTGAGCACATCAAGACCTTCAAGGCAATCTCCAAACACCTCAAAATAGAGAAAGAGCATATAAAGATATATGCACCTCCTAGTGTGACATTCATTGCCAAAGGATCGGGGCCCAGGGGTAGGAAACCTTGCAGTGGCAATAAGCCCACGCAGGGTCCCCATCCTGCTCAGAACTCTTGCTCCAATGGTGGTACTGCCAAGAAGGAAAAGGCTAAGGGCAATCGACCTAAGGATATGGCACTTGTGAAGTGCTATAACTATGGGAAAAAGGGCCATTTCACTCGGTAGTGTCCTGAGCCAGCCAAGGTACCTCTTTCCACTAAACTCCTGAGTTATATGTTTGTTCCTATGCATTCGTTGCTGACTCTCTTCCTCAATGGACTGTAGACAGGGGAGAAACAAAGCACATGGTTCAGGATTAGGCTAGATTCGTGGAGTTCCATCGCCACCCGGCGGGTTCGTGGACTGTCATACTAGGCAATGGCACCGAAGAAGATCTCCTTGGAGTAGGAACATACCATCTTAAACTCAATGGACGAAACAAGCTACTTCTTCATAACGCCCTCTATGCGCTTAGGGTGCGATGCTCCTTAGTTTCTTATGTTTCTTTAATAAGATTAGGTTTTACTTTTGGATTTCGTCTGGATGGTTTAGATTTGTTTTATCATGGCAATTTGTTCAAGCAAGCGACTTTGAAAGGAGATTTCATTGTTTTGGATTTGGATGATTCGTATGATAATATATCTTATGCTTTGGTATCATACGTTGACTCCAATTCTGAATCTATTAAGGGGCATGCTAGACTTGACCATGTGGGCTAAGACATGATAAATTGGCTAGGTAAATAAGGTCTTCTAGATTGACTCACTAGGGTTGAGTTGCCTAGGTGTGAGTCATGTCTAGCTGGCAAGGCAACAATGAAGCCTTTCGGTGAGGCCTCGAGAGCATCTAGTCCCTTAGAATTAGTCCACTGAGACATATGCGAACGTATGAATGTTAAAGAACGACATGGGGCTATCTATTTCATTACTCTTATAGACAATTATTCAAGATATCGGTATGTGTACCTACTATCTCATCGCTATGAGGCACTTGATGTATTCGAATGCTTTGTAGCAAAGGTAGAGATCAATTGGAACGTAGGGTTAAGATCCTTCGCACTGATCAGGGTCGTGAATACCTCCCTGATATGTTGAAGGAGTTCTCTGAGGAAAAAGGTATACAAAGACACCTAATGATTCCATACACCCCACAACATAACGGTGTTGCGGAACGTAGGAATCGTATATTGCTTGACATAGTTAGGTCAATGATGGCGCTTGCTAACGTCCAAATTAGTTTCGGGGGGGATGCGTTGCTTACGACAACCTATATCCTTAACCATGTACTAAGCAAGAGTGTACCTACCACAACATATGAGTTATGGTTTGGTATGAAGTCATCTTTGGACCATTTACGCCGATGGTGGTCGGCTGGCTATATGCATAACCCAACACATAAACATGGAAAACTTGGTCCAAGAGTTACCAAAATGGTGTTAATTAGATATCCCACACAATCTAAAGGATATGTGATATATGGGGGATACCCTAATGGTGGCATGACATAGATAGATTCTCGCGATATCAATTTTCTTGACGATGAGTTCGCAACCATTGGTGAAGTCAAGAAGGATGTCGAGCTGTTGGAGTTACAGCAAGACATCCGACCATCTTTCAGTGAGGGGGAGAATTTGTACTCTAACCAAGTCACCGAAGATGGTATGCCTCCCCTATCCGAAAGGAATGGGGGAGACTTGCCTGCTTAGGAGAATGGGATTAGCCCTCAATCTCCTATACATGAGGAAAGTCAACCAGTGAGTGAGGTCCGTTCTCAATCTCGTATTCCCAAACATGCAGTTAGTCCACATGTTCAGGACCCCACTCCCTAAAGGGATAGTGGGAGCGACTCTCCAAATGCTCAAGGTCCCACACCTCTTGGAGAAAGGGGGAGGGATGCCTCACCTAGGCAGACAAACAATGGAGGTCCCAAGATCTGAAGGAGTGAGCGTGGAAGAATTCTTTGACGATTTTTCCAAATCGAAGAGAAAATATTCCTATGCAGTCCCTTGGAAGTTGAGGAGCCTACGTCTTATCAAGTGGCGATTGACTCACCAAACCACCAAGAGTGGATGGAAGCGATGAGGGATGAGATGGACTCGATGGCGAGAAATAAGGTTTGGAAACTTATTGATCTTCCACCCTTGTGTAAGTCTATTAAAAACAAGTGGGTTTTCTTAATAAAACGTTGGGTGGATGGTTCGATCGATAAGCTCAAAGCCCATTTAGTCGCGAAAGGCTTTAGATAAATTAAGGGTGTAGACTATGAAGAGACATTTTCTCCTGTAGTGAGATTTGCCTCTATTCACCCACTCCTAGCCATGGTTGCCCATTTGGACTTAGAGTTGTTTCAAATGGATGTAAAGACTGCTTTCCTCAATTGTAGTCTTAAGGAAGAGATCTCTATGGACCAACCGATTGGTTTTCTTTCAAAGGGATAAGAGGACAAGGTGTGTCATCTTAAAAGGTCCATATGTAGTCTTAAGCAATCTTCCAGATCTTAGTACTTAAGATTCCATGATGCTATAACTTTGCTTGGCTTGTCCATGGTTTCAGATGACCACTATGTGTATGTGAAAAGATCAATTGGGGGGGATTATGTTTCCTACTCTATACATTAATGACATACTACTGGCTGGGAATAACTTAGAGGTGACTGAAGCCGCTAAGAAGTGGTTGTCTTTCATCTTTGAGATAAAGGACATGGGTGAATAGAGGCATGTCATAGGCGTGGAAATAATCAGAAGTCATCCTAAGAAACTTTTTGGTATGAGCCAGGAGGCATATATCAAGAAAGTCCTAGAACGATTCCGTAAGCATTATTCCAAGCCGGTAGACACTCCAGTTGAGAAGGTTTAATCTTGAGCATCGACCAATGCCTAAAAACAGACAAAAAGAAGGAGGCAATGAGCAATGTCCCTTACGCTAGTGCCATAAGAAGCTTAATGTACGCCATGTCGTGTGGAGGACTTGACATTTTCTTTGTCGTTGGTTTGGTAAGTCGTTACCAAAGCAACCCAGGACTTGCTCATTGGCAAGGTGTCAAGAGAATCATGCGCTACCTTCGTGGTACAACCGACTTGATCCTATGCTATCAAAGCGGGGACCTTAAGTTCAGAGGATATTCAGATGCTGATTGGGGTGGTGACCTGGATGAGTCCATGCCAACCTTAGGATATGTATTCACCCTAGGTGGGGGAGCCACATCATGGTGCAGTAAGAAGCAAGACTGCATAGCTTTGTCGACCATGGAGGTAGAGTATGTCAAATGTAGCCTAGCCACCCAGGAGGCAATATGGTTCAGGCATTTCCTCCAAGATCTTAACCTCACGTATAGAGTTGATGATCCTGTAGAGATGTTATGTGACAACACAGCTACTATCCAATTCGCTAAAGATCCGAAGTTCCATCAGAAGATCAACCACATTAAGAGGCATTATCACTTCGTGCGAGACGCCATAAAGACAAAGGAAATTTCCATCAAGTATATACCCACTAACAAGATGATTGTTGATCCACTAATTACGTTGATTCCTAGAGATGCTTATAAAGCACATTCGTTGAGCATAGGACTTCTTAGAGTTTTGTTTTTGGATGAAATCTTGTTATGTATGACAAATATGTTCTTCTTGTAATAAGCATTTATGAAACAAAGATTGAAGGTTCTTTTTCTAAATGCTTAGTGATTTATTTGTTAGACATGTTGAAATGTCACAGGCTTTGGATTGGCCTAGTCGCACAGGCAATCGCCCTGACACTTGAGTAGCGGACATGATGAAACTGAATTATGTTGGTACTAGGTGTGCAATATTGATTACTCATACTGGAGTTTATAAATGTGACATAGTCTCCTTAGTAAGTCTATGATGAGAGTCGAGGGAGTCAAATATGAGATATGATTTCATATTAAACCCTTAAAAGCCGAATCTTGAGTGTCAAGATTAGCATTTAGTATGTTAATCTAGTAGCTCAGGTTAGATTTTTGGTGATAATCTAGACTGGCGATTCGCATGGCTTATAGAGTGATGATCCCAGATAAGTGGGAGCTATGTCGTGACACACATCTCATACTATGTGTGCTTAAAAGACGACCACACATGCAGTGCTAATGGACCTCCCTATCTCTTGTCACTGTGTGACCCTATAGATGATGACCCATTGACATAAAGCTATGGTATGAAGTCAAAACTTGATGTCGCAACTTTTATATGTTTCTTAAGGGCCACAATGTATACAGTTCAATGGGGGCATGTTAGAAAAGTAGTTAAGCTAAGATGTAACACCATGAGTATTTAAGAAAAATCTATCCATCATCACCAATATTTGCCTGGGTGATTATATTAAGAATATAATCATATGATATATCATGGCATAAGTGATTGGAGACTCCACTGGTGATGTTTAGGATGATTTGGGGTATCGTATGTCGTGAAAGTGTTGTGTTGGTTAGATGCAAACTTAATATAGCCCTACTTGTTACTTTTCGGTCGCATGTCCTATTCCTTGTATGAAGCATGAGGAGGTGTGATTCACAGAGAGCATGTGTTTGCAGCTTTCGTGGCCGAGTGGGAGCTGTTAACCATGCCTATTTAATTAGGCCCGACGGCCACGAGTTGTCGCCTAGGGCAACAACCGTAGCTGCCCCATAACCTCTAAAAGGAGGTTCTGGGGATTAGCTAGACACAAATGCAAGACAAAAAATCGCACACTCTTCCCCTTCCTCCCACGGCTGCCCTACCATCATTAGAGGGTTTCGGGTTTAGGACACCCAAAGGCAGCTCTGGTAGCTACCTAGCATCACTATGAACGTGGACTATTCTCGACAATTGTTTCCGCATTCCAAGTCAGTCCTGTTTGTCTAACACATATATACAAGATATTTCTCATGATATTCTATCTTGATTATTTCACTATCTACTATTAATATGTAAGATAAAATCCATATAATTTGCAATCTAATCAATTAGCCTAAATTATATCCCTAATTGTATCTCACAAAATATGATATCTAAATCCTATCATAAAAGTCTTTATATAATCTCATGCATTATCGTAAAAGATAAATCAAGATCTTCATGCCATCATGTATCACATTTTCTTTTAAGATTGCATAACTCAATTAAAAAATTTAGTTTATTCCAATTGTGTCACTCCATAGTGTATCTTAAACTTATCAGTAGGTCCAAAACATATATTTTCAAATTTTATTGGTCTAACCATAAATATTATATTTGAAATAGGATAATTATAATATTAAGTTACTTTCGTTTTTGTGGGTCTTTTGGAATCAGTCTCTCTACGTGTAGGAATGCCGGTAGAGGTAAGGTTGCCTACTGCTGGATCTCCCCAGACCCTGCGAAAGCGGGACCCACACTGGGAGGTGTTGTTGTTGTTGTTGTTATTGTGTTGTTGTGGTATAATATTAACTTACTTTCGCGTTTCTTATAGAAACTATTCATATTCTTTGGCATCATACAAATCAATATGTGACTCTTACGTAACATTTGGTTGGATGTAATATAATGGTAACGTAATGCAATCAACTTTGTAATGTAATCATAATTACTTAGTTTGTGGCAATCATAATTACAAAATAGTTCTTTTATTGAAACATTCTCATACAACCAAACAAGGTCATAAAAAGACAATTACAAATTTGATTGCATTACAAGATTGATTACATCTGACCAAACATTATATTACAATCAACAATACACCCCTTTTTGATGATCACAAGCAATTGAAGGCAAGTATAAAATAGAAGCGACAAACATACCTTAGTTTATGCATATATGTACCATCATCTTCATCTTTTTCTCTCCATCTGTCAACATTAAAAAGGGATATGAAATATAATGGCATATTACATGAGTTCCCCGTAACGTAACTCTGAAAAATGATCACAAGGGTTATATGTCATTCATTGACGAAATTAGATTTCCCCAATTTGGGCCAATCCCAGTCGATCCATAGACTAGGCACACACTCTAGAAAATGGTCTCCGAATGGGATCCAAGGGGCTCTAGAGAGGACCCTTCTTGATCGGACCGGCGGCCCATACGTAGTAGCCCAGGTAAGATTATTATTTTACCCATTTTTCGAGGAAACTATAATAGTCACCTACCCACCTCGGGAAATGGGTTGATAGTTTGACTCTTTGTTGATTTTTCATATTATCCCTCTCTGCATTGACTTGGGCATTTAGACTGACTTGACCGTCGGAGAGGCCTTCCCCGGTCCACAACCCAGGGGTGCCCTTTCTCGTCATGACAGACACCATCACCCATCAGGTCTCAGAGTAAGTTAAAAGGGCTATAGAAGCGGTGAACTCGGCCAGACCACTTCCTCATTTTTATTATGTACCTACCTTCGGACGCGAGTCTTGCTACCAGTAGAACCGCATACTGTCTCCCTGTCACACAGAGTGCGAGCGGGAGACATCTCGGTCAAACCGAAGTGGTCGACCCCATATAAAGCAACATGACTGACACGCGGCAGCAAGGTCTAGCAGCGAGCCCATATAGAGGAAACGACCAAGTCTACCACTACCTCCAGTCCCTATGTGACTCACTCCAGGCGGACTGCCTGGCTCGAAGAGCAGGAATAGACGTCTAAGCCCCAGAGGGATACCCCGGGCAAGCGGCGGTTTACCCAAAAACGTTGTTCCCTCCATGACCGTTCCAGAAGTCCACCCCCACAGGGGACTCGCGGCCCAGAGCCGCACCGAGGAGACTGGTCACTGGCCGGAACCTCAAGGCACGACCAGGAGAGGAGGAGTCCTTTTTTTGTCAAAGTTGAGAGCGACCTCAAAACCAGCATTAAGGTTTTGGGGACCGCTGCTCGGCCAGCAACACTCCCCTTCTCTACCTCGTTTAGCGCAGAGATCATTAATGCTCTACGTTATGGGAAGGTGAAGATGTCCATAGTAGACCTTTACCATGGGACAACCGACCCCGGGGGCACCTGGGGTCTATAAGGCACAAATATACATCCAAGACGTGGATGACGCTACATATTGTCGTTATTTCCCGGCTACCTTGAAAGGGGTAGCACAATCGTGGTTTAACGGCCTGCCCCTGGGAACTATCACTTCCTACCAAGACTTGGTTGGCAAATTTGTCAGGCAATTCATCACAAGTCGAAAAAAGAGGAGGACCAGCATCCAGCTTTCCAAAATCAAGCAGGGGCCACAGGAATCCCGAATTCATCAAGTGCTTCCATCAAGAGGTGGTGTTGATTCCGGATCTGGAGGATGGAGTGGCTTACACTTCCTTCCTGAATGGTCTCAAAAGCCACTGCTTTAAGTTCTCATTGGCTGAATAGAAGGAGACCACGTTGGCCGAGGTCTTGAGAAAAGCCGCAGACTTCATCCGCACCACAGAGATTTGTGCCAATAATTCCGAGGCCCCAAAAAAGGCTACGGTCTTGGGGGATAAGAATCTCAATCATGGTGACAAAAATCCCGGTCCTTGAGACAGGAGGCAGCAACTCAAAGCAATCGATCCCCGGTTCACCACCGACGCTAGAAGCATTCTTATGAAGGTTAGGGGACATCCCATGCTCCGAAGACCGCCGCCCATGACCACACCCCCGAAGCCGCAGAATGCCTGGAAATACTGTGAGTTTCATGAACAGAGTGGACACACCACTACTGTGTGCCGAGAGCTAAAAAAAGCTCTCCATGAATTGCAGACAAGGGTCAGATCGACCGATTTTTAAAGACAGGTCCACGTTTCCTTAAACAAGAACAGGATCTCGCACAACCCCAACCGCGGGATGAAGAGTGTTCCACAGAAGTCATGTCCACAATTGCTAGAGGCTATGCGGGAGGAATGACCCGCTTAGCTTGGAAGGCTCAGCTCAAAGGCGCACAACAGGTACTCACTACTGAGCAAGGGCTCCGCACAACAGTGCCCACAATGGTGTTTGGTGGAAAGGAAGCCCCACGCTTCGCCTCTCCACACAATGACCCCTTGGTCATTGAGATGAAGAAAGCAAGCGCAATCGTACGACGAATCTTGATCGACATGGGTAGCTCCATTGACTTCGTCACTTGGGATTGCTTGAAGTAGCTCACGCACCTAGGACGTGACATCCTCCCCTTGGTGCACCCCATCTTGGGTTTCGGCGGGCAAGAGGTGAATCCCACTGGTGTGATTCGCCTCCCTATAAGATTTGGTGATAAGTTCAAGGCCAAGAACCTGGAGGTCAACTTCTTGGTCGTTGACGCACCCACGACCTACAATGTGATCCTAGGACGCCCAACCCTCACAAGGTGAAAGCCGTCATGACCCTATACCTCCTCCAGCTCCAATTTGAGGCTGCTGACGAAAGTGTGGGTAAAATGCACGGGGACCAACAAACGGCCTGGGTGTGTTACTTAGTGAGCATTCAACCTCTGGTAGAACGAGCAAAGGAGCATGGGCATGACGGCCCATATCAGGCAAGGAAGCAGCCTAGAGCCGGACCACCGCCCGCTGTCTCTGAAGCCTTGGCCATTCAGACCTTAGGCTCCGCCGAATCCTCACGACCACAACTGGAGGCCGCTGACGATGTAGAGCACGTTTCGCTTGAGGATGAACGGCCTGTGTGCACAGTTCAGCTAGGTCGAGATATGTCCGACCTTGACTGGAAGTCGTTGCTCTTACTCTTGCGGGAGTATAGGGATGTCTTTGCCTTTGGGCCCGAGGAAATGCCTGGCATTGCTCCAACTATAATGGAGCACCAGTCGAACGTCGATCCCCTCCATAAGCCAGTCGTCCAGAAGAAGAGCCACATGGGCCCAAAGAGACCAGCTGTGGCCAATGCTGAAGCACAGAACTTACTAGAGGCTGGGTTCATTCGAGAATGCCAATACCCCGAGTGGATCTTGAATGTGGTGTTAGTGAAAAGACCTAATGGGATGTAGAGGATGTGTGTTGACGTCACAAATTTAAATAAGGCTTACCCAAAGGACAGCTACTCGTTGCCGAAGATTGATAAGTTGGTGGACGCCACGACTGGCCATGCCTTATTGAGTTTCATGGGCACTTTCTCCTGGTATCACCAAATACCTCTCTGCCCAGACGATCAAGAGAAGACTGCGTTAATCACGAACCGCGACCTACATTGTTACAAAATGATGGCTTTCAGTCTAAAGAATGTTGGGGCCACCTATTAGCGCCTGGTTAACAAATTGTTCAAACCCCTCATTGGCAAAACCATGGAGGTTTACGTTGATGACATGATTGTAAGAAGCAAGATCGACGTTGATCATGACCATTATTAGAGAAAGGCGTTCGACATTCTACGGGCCTTCAGCATGAAGCGTAAGCCCAAGAAGTGTCTTTTTGGAGTACGATCGGGCAAATTTCTGGGGTTCGTGATCAGCAGCCGTGGGATCGAAGCTAACCCCCATAAGATTCGAGTCGTACTCGACATGAAACCTCCGCGTAATGTAAGAGAAGTGCAATGCCCAACTGGTTGCATAGCTGTCTTGGGCCGATTCATGTCCTGATCCGTAAACAAGTGCCAGCCGTTCTTCCGCATTTTACGACAGCGGGCAAACTTCAATTGGGACCAGCAAGCCGATGAGGCTTTCCAAGGGCTGAAAACATACCTGGCTTAGTTACCCAAAATTGCCAGCACCCTGGAGGCAGAAACACTAGTCCTATACCTGGTCGTTTCAGAGCACGCGGTCAGCGTAGTTCTTATGGTGGAGAGGGCTAAGGAGCAGATCCCTATGTATTACGTGAGCCATGCCTTAGCGGGCACGGAATTAGACTATACTCTTATAAAAAAGTTTGCCTGTGCCCTAGCAATAGCCTATCGAAAGATAAGGCCCTACTTTGAGGCTCATAAGATCCTGGTCCTAACCGACCAACCCCTGAGGAACGTCCTTTAGAAGTTAGATGCTTTAGGGCTGCTCTTAAAGTGGGTCGTCGAGCTGTCACGCTACGACTTGGCCTTTGAACCACGACAGTCCATCAAATCCGAAACGCTAGCTGACTTTCTAGCCGAGAGCACCACGCCTGTCGAAGAAGGTGACCCACACCCACACCCTTGTAATCTGTATGTTGACGGCTTGTCCACCAAGGACGAGAGTGGGGCCGACCTCATCATTGAAAGCCCCGATGGAGTTCGGCATGATCTCGCTTTGAAATTTATGTTTAAAGCGTCCAACAATGAAGCGGAATATGAAGCCCTTATTGCGAGAATAGAGTTATGCTACATTGTGGGGGCAGACTCAGTCCAAGCATTCTCAGACTCCCAGCTACTCGTTAGTCAGCTCAGCGGTTCATATGAAGCTAACGTAAACACCATGGCAGCATACATTTGACTGGTACGAGAGGCGACTAAGGTACTAAAACACTTTGTGATCATATATGTCGCTCGATTGGAGAATCGATAGGCCGATGCACTGTCTAAACTAGCAAGTTCGTCCAATGATAGGAAGCCCAAAAACATTCAGTGGGAGACCATGACAGAGAGGAGCATAGACCCACATGAAGTACAGTGGTTAGATAGAAGCTTGACATGGATGGACCCCATCCGCTCGTACCTTGCTGACGGTACCCTTCCCGTGGACCCAGAAGAAGCGGATAGAGTGAAGAGGAGGTCGAACTGGTTTATCCTGTATGAGGGAATCTTACACAAGAGGTTTTTTGCCCGGCCTGCCCTACGATGCGTGACCCCAGAGGAAAAGAGAAAGATGCTAGAAGAACTACATGAAGACATTTACAGTACACATGCTGGAGACCACACTGTAGCTGTGACGGCCAGTCGAACCGGCTACTACTGGCCTGGTTTGAAAGAGGATACCATGACACTATCGCAGATTGGCGACAAGTGCCAGAAGTTTGCGCCCATCCAGCGAGTACCCTCCACTCCCATCTCGCCAATTGTTAGTCCCGTACCGATCGTTACTTGGCCAATGGACATCCTCGACCCTTTCCTTAAGGCTTTGGGGCAACGTAAGTACCTCTTCGTGCCAGTGGAATACTTTACCAAATGGATAGAGGCTAAGGCCGTAGCCTCCATAACCACGGCTGAAGTACGAGGGTTCATTTAGCAGAACATCATCACCTGCTTCGGCATCCCTTCTGCCATCATCTGCGACAACGGTAGATAGTTCTACACCAATAAGCTCACTGATTATCTCAACAATTGGGCTGCCAAGCTCGGTTCACCGCCGTTGCTCACCCTCAGACCAATGGCTAAGACGAGGTGGCCAATAAATTTATCCTCGATGGCCTGCAAAAGAAACTTGACGACGCAAACGGAAAATGGGCAGACGAATTGCACGACGTCCTCAGGTCCCTCCGCACCACTGAAAAAACCGCGTAGTACGATTGTCGCCAATCACGGCAGGCGACCTGGTGCTCCACCACATAAAGGCTATAGCTCGCGCGGGGAACACAGTAAACTCACTGCTAATTGGGAGGGCCCATACAGAGTTGTTACCCAGGTCCATCCCGGAACATATCGCTTCGAGACCATTCACAGCTCTCCCATGCCACGAACCTGGCGTAGCAGAAACCTGGGGAAGCACTACAGTTGGGGGCATGCTTTTATGTACATCTATTGGTTATGTATTCCTTGATTACAAGAAATAAAACGCCTACAGTGGCCACCTTTGCACTCATACGCAATCTGACCTTTCCATGAGCATGGCCTCACGGTCGGTTGCTACACCCAGATCACAGCCTTTCGGCCAGTCGTTACACCCTTAGCCCCAGTCAGGGTTATGAATCCAAGAGTACAGCCCTACGGCCGATAACTACACTGTTACCCCCGGTGGGGGCTAAAGGTCCCACAGCATGGCCTTTCATCCGGTCGGTACACCCTTAGCCCCAGTGGGGGCTAAGGGTCCCAGAGCACGGCCCTACACCGGTCGCTACACTCCTAGCCCCAGTGGGGGCTAAGGGTCGCAGAGTATGGCCTTTAGGCCGATTGCTACACTTTTAGCCCCAGTTGGGGATATGGGTCCTAGAGCACGACTCTATGGTCGGCTGCTACACTCTTATCCCCAGTGGGGGCGAAGGGTTCTAGAGCACGGCCTTACGGTCGGTCGTCGCACTATTTGCCCCAGTAGGGGCCTAAGGGTCACAGAATACGGCCCAATGACATCACTTGTTCTTTCGTTTGGGGGCTACTACTCTGTGGCATACGAAGAAGGAAAACACAGGCAAAAACGAAAGAATAAATACGTAATAGAAAAACTGAACAATGGAAGAAGCATGGCTAGCACAAATGAACGATTTCATTAATAAAGTACGCTTACAGCCTTAAAAAAACAAAAAATAAAAAAAGAGAGCAGACAAACACAAAACCAAAGAGGGGGAAATTATACATCAAGTTGTCCACTGTCCTCACGACCCTCATCTTTGGGAGTCCTAGCATCGGCGTCCAAAGGGTTGGTAGCCTCATCCTCTGGGCCGTCACTCTCACCAAAAGGGGGGATGAACTCAATCTACTCAGGATCTTGCCTCTCGACTTCGGCGCACTGTCGCTCATCCACATAATGAAGGTAGGCCTCGAAGTTGGCATCATCCCGAAATTCTTGGGCCAGCGTGATCACGACCTTACGCAAGTAGCCTATCGTATGCGCACAACCTTGCTGGTAGCGTTGCTGTCTGGCTTGGGCAACTCGCTCGACCCCCGCAGCCTCTGCTTCGGCCTTGGAAAGCTCTTCCCTCAGTTGGTGCTACAAATCCATCCACTCGACCTCCCAACCATCTTTTTCCTCTTTCATCTTCTTCAAGCACCATTGGAGTCGGGCCACTTGCCCTTCCAGCTTACGGCGCTCCGCCGCAGCCTTAACCGCTTGGCGAAGACCTCGGCCATAGTCATCTCTTCCTCGATAACCTTTTGGGGTTTCAAGGTGCCTGAAGCTGCCAGGTCCTAGGACTTAACCAAGTCCTGAATTAGGGACAACTTCACCGCTGGGTCGACCTTGATGAAGTTTGTGGTCGGCTACAAAGGGCTAATGGGAGTGCTGCTGGTGACCTGAGAAGTAGTCCCCTAGGCTTCAGGGCGGCAGTATGTTTGTGGGGGTCGGGGGTGTGTGCCTTGGCAGATCGGCCCCCCAAATGCTGAGGAGGGCTAGACTGGTCACCTTGCTTGTCCCTAGCATGTGAAGGGGCTGACACTGCGATCTCATCGGCACAGTCCTCGGTTCGCTGGCGTTTGCTAACGGGAAGGCTTACCGCTGGCTTCTTGCCACGAGGCACTAAATTGGGCACCTATGCAAGGGAAGACTTTTTTGGTTAAACTCCAACCATGCACCATAACAAATAGGGGAGAACGGGGCTTATGTTTGCACCTTCTTAGCTTGCTGATCAACTAGGCACCGTCTTTCCTCCTCCCGTCTGCACTCGGCGTCAGCTGCCACTTGTTCAGGGGTGGCGTCCCTGGTCTTAAAGATCGTTAGCTTCGCCCTTGCTTACTCTGCATAAAATGGAAAAGAAGTCAGGTCAGAACCAAAAAAAAGGGTCGGTTAACACAGGAGTAGTGAGTACCTTTAACGAAATTTTTAAGTATCAAAAGGCCGATTGCCACTAGGAAGAAGTTGCTGGCAAAAACTTTAACTTAGGGAGCCTGTTCAGGGGCTCTCTATCATTAGATTTACACATCTTCTTTTCAGGCCCTTTCACGGACTCTATCGCCTGCGCCATAAACTTAGGAATAGGTCGAGCCTTGTTGTCCTCCCGGACCCAATAATAGAAGTAGTGGGTCATCTTGCTTTCTTCGGCCATCAGCTCCCTAAATGGACTCCTAACCGGTTTGCCCTCGTTCCAATCAGGGATGTCTCCCCAGCCCGACTCACGGCGTACAAAAAGGAAGTCATGCTTCCAGTATTTCACCTTCGACTTCTTTTCAATGGCCGTTATAAAACCCGGTTGGTCGTTGAAGCAGTACCATCCCAAGTCTCCGGTATCCTTGGGAGCCCTCTGGATGGTGTGAACCAGACTAAACCCCTAGGTCGTACATCTGAGGTCGTGCAGCTCACAGGACACCATGAAGGAGCAAATGTTGCGCCAAGATGTGGGCACGATCTACGCGGGCGTTAGCTCATACCTTGTTAAAATGTCCACAATAACAGGATGAAGGGGAAACCTAAAAGCGTAGTTGAGGGTTGCACGAAAAACCGTGATACACCTAGCTGGCAGCTCGTTCACTATCGCATCCGTCTCTGGGATCACAAAATTGTACCCTGTAGGCAAGAGGTACTCTTCTCAATGCTCATCCATTTCAGGCTGGGGACAACTTTGAAGTGACTGCCCGGACCGTCTTGTGGGTCAGAGCGAACAGGAGTGCCCACGAACTCAGCTCCCTCTGCCACAATCTTAGGGATTGGCCCCGAGGGAGCACGACCTTTCCTTTAAAGTACTGATTTTCCCAGACTGGGAGGCCCTTCGTGTGATGAGGAACTTGTCGACGCTCCCTCCGAGGACGAGTACCTTGATGAACCGTCAGAAGTAGAAAAGGATGTCCTTTCTGAGGAAGAACTAGTACTAGAAGAGGCTACTTCGACTACTGGATTTGGTGAGCTGGGGGCAGACCATGGATTACCTTCCGTGCCTTCGGCCAGTAGCACATCAGGGGTCCTGACGCAAGGAGTGGACTTCGTCTTGGCGATTTGTCTTCGACGTACCTGGAAATCAGTCATATAGTCAGCTATAATGATCTCCCAAGGATACAAGACCTCTACCTCAGGGCTGAGGATATTAGGGGTGGAGGAATACTCGTAACTAGACCATAAGGGGGTGCCTGGCTCAAAGAGGGGTACCGCGTAGGGAACCTGTTTGGGTTCCCTACATTGACTTTTTGGGGGAATGCCCGCAACCACCCCACCATCAATCAAGGTCGGGAGGCTAGGGAATTGTGGATGGCGGCCCTCAACTTGAGGGCCGACCAACCCTTCAGGAATGTCCCCATTTGAAGAGCAAGATGAAGACATAATTATACACGTACAACAAACGAATGCTTGTAAGGGCTACAAGGGTGTACCTACAGAAGATGAAGATTCAAGGACGTAGTTTGAAGATGAGGATGAATACTCAAGCAAAGCCTTTGAAGATACAAGGGAGGAGCTTGAGACGTTACAATGAATTTGAATGCGGAATGAGGAAGGGGGCAGAGCTTTTCTCCTTAAAAATCGTTTCTCTCTGGACGGTTTAGATATGTGATGAGAAAATGACCTTTTTTCGCCGAATCTAGACCCTTATATAGAACGATGAGAGGGGACACTCCTCACAAGACACCCAGAAGACGCAACCCCTCCCAACCGGTGGCACGTGACGCCCTGTTATCAGCTCTTCATGAGTAAGAAACCCTAGAATTTTGGGGAGAATAGACCTTCGAGTGAGCGGCGTTATGGCCAGTAGCTATGTGCCTAGCCCCAGTGGGGGCTAGGGGTCCCAGAGCATGGCCTCGTGGCCGGTCGCTACACCCTTAGCCCTAGTGGGGTCTAAGGGTCCCCTAGCACGGCCTTATGGCCAATAGCTACTCTCTTAGCCCCAGTGGGGCTAAGGGTCCCAGAGTATAGCCTTACGGCCGGTCGCTACATTTTTAGCCCCATTGGGGGCTAAGGGTCCCACAGCACGGCCTTACGACCGGTAGCCACACTTTTAGTGCCAGTAGGAGCTAAGGGTCCCAGAGCACGGCCCTACGGCCGGTCGCTTCACTTTTACTCCCAGTGGGGGGTAAAGGTCATAGAATACGACTGTGTAGCTAGTTGGTACACTCTTAGCCCCAGTAGGTGCTAAGGGGGTCCCATAGCACGACCTTTAGGTCGGTTGCCACATGCTTAGCCCCAATGGGGGCTAAGCGTCCTTGAGCACGGCCTTATGGCCTGTCGCTACACCCTTAAGCCATAACGGGGGCTAGGGGTCCTCGGACACGGCTTTATGGTCAGGCGCTACACTCAGCTCCGGTAGGGGCTAAGGGCCTTAAAGCACGGCCCTACGGCCGAGCGCTGCACTCTTAGCCATGTGGGGGCTATGGGCTCCGGAGCATGGCCTCACAGCTAGCCGCTATACTCTCTGCCCTAGTGGGGACTAAGGGTCATAGAATACGGTCGTACGATCGGTCACTACACGTGCATGCAAACAAACAGTACAAAGAGGGGAGTCGTAAGGAAAGGATATTTTTTACACCAGCCAGACCAGCACATAGTGTCTCTACAAGCAAAAAGAAAGAATATAATGGAAACCCCTACTCCTACTCCTCGTGACTTGATACAGGAGGAGCATCACTTAAGCCCAAGGCTTTCACAGGACTGCTAGAGGACGCAAGGTCAACAGGTGGGTTCACAGGCCGTGAAGCACGAGCTCCCTTGAGCCTGTACTCAACAAACCAAAACATGAAAGGATCCGAATGCAGCTGTTGTAGAGCCCACATCAAACACCCACCTGTGATTCTGCTCGTAATACCCTGCTCTACAACTTCGTTCACGACCATAGCGTAGATCGCTTACACCATCTCAGGGATGTTGGAGTCTTGAGCTTGCCGTGTAGCCACATCAAGGTCGAAACTCGGACAGAGGATAAGGTGATCCCCAGCGAGGGGCCTCGAACGCTAAGTTGAGGTCTCTCTCTGAGGCCATAGAAAGGTTTCCCGAACGTATTTAGCCGGCATCTCAGTGCTAGTGAAGTTCGAAAAGCGAACCATTTCCCTCTTTCTCTCTCTTCTCTATCTCACCTATTCTCCCTCTAAAGGACTGGAGTTGGGCAGGATGGGACTTTCCAAAGAAGACTCGTCATCCCTTGTTATGGAGAAGGAAGCAAGCCCGAGTGCACTGCCCTTCCCGAGGTATCCTCCAACCAGTCCACCATTGACACATGCGCTTAGGAGTAGGAACTTCATTGATGAAAATAATAAAAATAAAATGATAAGTAATAAAGCCAAAGGATTGTCTACTCTTGGAAGAAAAAGGGACAGCATTTTATTATCAAGATTTGCGATTTATGCACACCCCTCCTAGTGGGACGTACAAAGGAGAGGGCATCCTAATACTACTCCTTGCCACTCAAAAGGGGGGGGGGCGTGTCCTTCAGCCTCGAAGTCATTGTTGGGCACAGTCGAGGGTTATATACCGTCTCAACAGGGCGAGGAACTTGGGTATCTTTGAGCCTCTCTTCAATAGACAGTTGCCACGTTTCAATGATATCCCACCTCAGTTCCTGTAAATCCAACATCAGGCTTCCCCAAGTCTCCCTCGTCATGAGCCTCAGCTCCACCTCGTCGTTGGTCACCTTGGCATAAAAGATAGCCTACACCATCTCCGGAATATGGGTAGCGTGGGCAAACTACATCGCCACAATATGATCGAATTCAAGGCAAAACGCCATGAAGTGCAAGGGGAGCAGGTTCGGACGAAGGCTTGAGGATGCCCTCACGGACCACCGAAGGTTGTCCCTGACATATTCTGCTCGTGAGTGGTGTCCCAGAAGGTAGGGAGGGAGGTCGTTCTCCCTCCTGTAGGACCACCCGCTAACATGGGGCTAGCCAGGGGATTGGCAGGTCCGGAAGCCTGGGCTCTTCGAAGCCTTCGGCCATTGTCCCCAAGCCAGGCGTCAACGGGGCCCCAATCCAGCTTCTGTATGGCCCACATCACGCAATCTATGGTGAGCCTGTGTGAAAGTCTCAACTCAGCGGCGTCACCTATAACCATCTCCAGGATGTAGGAATCTCGAGCATACCATGTCGCCACCCCGAGATCAAAACGGGGAAAGAAGTCGTGGTAGTCCGGATAAAGAGGCCTAGGGACAGGGGCCAAAGGCTCCCTTAGTGCCCATTGAAAGTAATCTCGGATATACTCTGCCGCCTGCTCGGTGTCGACGAAATTGGGAAAAAGATTCATCTTCACTTTCTCTCTCTAGCCCCTCTACTTCTCTCACTCTTCGTCCATGAAAGAAAGTTATGAATTATATTAAGATTTCACCTTATTTTATAAATGTGAGGAGAATGACCTCCAAGGAAATGCATCCCGTGAGCGAGTAGCCAGCCACTCCGACCTCGCCACATGGCTCCTACAACCTGAAGTTCTGACCAAAAGTAAGATACAAACACTGTATGAACCCAGAGCAAATCATTCAACATAAGAACGCAGCATAAGGCAGGGAAAAAATGGTTCTCCAGGACAAAGGAACACCATTTTATTATTGGAAGCCCCCGTAGAGCAAGACGAAAGGAAAAAAGGTGCGATACAAGAGGAAACTCATGAGAAATATGAGACTGCTCCTTATCACTAGAGCGGGCGGGGGGCCGGTTGATCTTCAACTCTCCTTTGGACCGTCGAAAGGGTCATGGACCTCCACTGCAATGGACCATTGCCGAAGCTACGCTTCCCTCAGTTTGTGACTAGTACGGTTCATCCAGGCCTGGAAACATGTCCACCTCAAACCCACGAGGATCGATTTCAGGCCATTAGCAATAAAACCACGCACAACATCCAACTCTACAGCATCGTCTAATAGCATGCCGTAGAATGTGGCATGTACCGTTTCACGGAGTTGAAAGTCGGTCACTGCTCTCTTGGTCTCCTGCAACGAATAGTGTGAGCATAGATCGTGATAATCTTCTTGAAGGGGATGAGGCGGACGTGTGGCTCTCCTCCAGCACTAGATGAAGGATTCCCCCAGATAATCGGCCATCTCCCCAGTGTCATAGAAACGCTATGATGGAAGGGACAGGGGAGCGTACTGAGCTTTCTTTACCTCTCTTCTCTCCTGTTAACACTACTCCTTCCTAAAGTGATAGATGCCTGAGCATCGTCTCTAAGAGTGTTGAGCTGTATTCATAGAATGGGTGTAAGCAGAGCTGGGGGGTATCGAGATACCCCCAAGGGCCCAGTGGCCAATCCATTTCGGCCACATGGCCATCTAGTCAGCACAAATTGAGACATACGCAAACAAAATAGGGAAAATTCAGAAGGCATGAAAAGTGCGTTAGGGGGTTCCCTTGATGGCGTTACTCATACTTATCATCATCAGACGGGGAGGCTGCCCCCTCTGTGGCCTTGCTCTTGTCCTCCTGCTCGGCCTTCGAGTCCTCATCCTATTGCTTGGCCCTTGAGCTCTCCTCCTCTGGTTCAGCCTTTGCCCATAATTGGGCTTCAAAAATTCAGTCCCCATGCAGCCACACCCATGACTTGAAGGTACTCCAACGGAGCTCAGTGAGGGTCAACTCCATTTCCTAGAGTGCTCGCCCATATGAGACCCCTAGCCTCATGGCTTCGTTTAGAAGCATTGCATAAATGATCACCTGGGGTAGCTCTGGAAGTTCGAAGTGCCCAGCAGCCTCCTCGGCCACGATGAGCTCGTAGGTCAGGCATAGGGCCTGAAAATCCTTCTGAAGAGGCGACGGGGGAAAGGCAACCTCGTGCCGGTACCACTCAAAGTGGTAGACAACATATTCATCCATCTCCCTGGTGCTAAGGAAATGAGGAAAAGCCATGGAAGGAATGCTAAGTGAACAATCGATACTAGAATGTGGAGACTGGATTACCTCCCTCTCTCCCCGGCAATCGCATTTTATACCTGCAGGAAAGGCAGTTTTCCTAAACCGCCATCGATGCGTCGAAACTTGCTCATTTATGGTTAGTGGTTGCACGACCCAATTTCCAAAGCCCACCAGATGTATGCCGGCCATGGACAGTTTTTTACATTTCACCTAACCATTAGCCTGGCTCAGCGTGCAAGTAAAATGTGAGGGGTTAAGTGATTAAGGAATTAAGATTTCCCCAATTTGGGCGCATCCGAGTCGACCTATAAACCAGGCCCATACTCTAGAAAATGGGCCCCAAACGGGATCTAAGGGGCTCTACGCATGACCCTTTTTGGTCGAACCGGTGGCCCATACGGAGTAGCCTAGTTAAGATTATTATTTTACCCCTCTTCCGAGGAAACCATAAATAGTCACCTACCTAACTCAGGAAGGCGGCTGGCAGTTTGACTCTCTATTGATTTTTCACATTATCCCTCTCTGCATTGACTTGGACATTTGGACTGACTTGACCGTCGGAGAGGCATTCCACAGTCCACAACCCGGGGGTGCCCTTTTTGCAAGTCGGGCCTTGGAGAAGAAGGACATCAAGTGTCGCTCATGTGCCCTCAGATAAACCTGTTCGTTCGTCCCACATCATCCTCAACAACAACTAAGGAGAATCTTTCAGAATCATTCATCAACTTCAATTATAATAGATCATCAAAATCAATCACATTTATGACTTATCAACAAAACATTTCATCGATAACACGGGTGCTGATCATATTAACATATAAGATTCTCAATTATTCAAATTCTTTATCTTTCCTACTTTAAAAATATTTCTAGAACATGTATCTAAAGATGAAAATGAATTGTTTACCCAAAAAATTTTAGTTGAAGTCTAACCTGTAATAGAAAGATTGGCCAATACTGCAACAAGCAAGAACACCAAACAAACATTAGTGATACCAAAATAGGGATACCTTAGTTTGGATAGTCATGCTTGTTTTACATTTACTAGATTTATTGCTCTTCAAAATGGTACTCATAGCTGCCTAATTCATATTCGAATGCTATGTTGAATAAAGCCCAAACACCGATCAAGAAAAAAATGAAACAGCTAAACCGGATTCAACTGAAAAAATATCTTCAAAGTCATGTACAAAGAAACATGGGAGGATGAACTCAATGTTTACAAGCAAAAAAACAATTTTGATAATTTGCATATGATGGGCAAGAAAGTGGGTAAGAAAGACATCAACGCATTATCACAATAATAGCTCTTGTATCTAGGAGAAAGCTAAAATTGCAAACTTGAGTTTAAAAGACAGCACCACAACCAAACATGACCTCACCTGTGGCTAGGGTGTAGCCATGTAGGGAGGTCAAGATATAGCGACCATGCGATGAGATTAGGAGACAGTCAATAATTAAAACAAAAAAATTTCAATGAAATATTATAGGTACGAAGATATTGAATAGCTACCAAAATTATTGTGGTGTACCAGTGAAATCTACTTAATACTTTTCAACCTAATCACCATATTCGTAAACGTTTACACCCAAATGAAAGAATGACCTGGTGGTCGGAGGCGTAGAGTAGTCACCACATGACCAACTTACAAAACAAAGGCATCCCTCTCACATTAGATTTGTTCCTTAAGAAACCATAGATTATATTCTCCACACTTCAATGTTGATTTGTTCCTTGATAATTTTCATACAAGGAAAAGAGGAAAAGAGAAAGTGAGTAAGATACCTCCACAAACGTTTCAGATTCTTCACCTACAAGACGAGAAGCCACTTTAACTCACCAAATTGTTGGATGGCTAAGACATACCAGATAGGAAACCATAAGAATTCTAAACAGGAGACAAGATTTAAGGCAAAACAACATCACGCACTCTTTCCAGACAATCAGATTCCGTAACACCTACACAAAGCAATTTTATTAATGAAGAAATCGACTGAAGAGAACAAATCGCAACATAAAGTCTCTTCATGAAATCTCAAAACCAGCAACAACGGGAGGAATAGAAGAGCGTCACTAAAATTAAAACACAGGGCAACAAACAACCAGCAGAGGAATGCAAAACCAACAACGTAATTATGCTAAACAATTCAAGAAAATAAGCTAGTAACAATGTCGAGTTTGAACAACAATGGCCATTTTGAACAAAATTCAGAAAAAAAAAAAAGAACCACAAATCAGCAAGAAACGAATCGTATAAATACAGAAAATCACTTTAAAAACTGAGAAACACTAGAAAACCACGAATAGACTGCGATAGAGTGGGCGTCTATTGATGAAGCCACAAGGTGGTCGCCATAATCAAACAGAAAACTCAGAGAGTATATGTCTTAACCACAAGTTGACAACCGATTTCAAACTGAGAAAAATCTGAAGAAAGAGTGTTTAAACCAGAAATCAGTGACAAAAAGAAACCCAAAACACAAATGATCTCAACAACAAGACCATCAACAATGAGAACATTCTAGCAAAATGAATTGATTTCAACGATTTGCTCGAAACATTAGTTTTAAGGAAATGAGGAATGTCGAGAGAGAGAGAGAGAGAGACTGTAGAGATCCCAAAATTACTGAGCATTGAAAATCCATGAAATCTCAAAAGAATAAAGTATTTCCAAACAATTATCTTCATCCTCAAAAAACAGCCAAAAATTTCTCTAATTTTGTTTCTAACTCAACATAAATCTTCACTGATTGACCATGTAATTGCTCGCAAACAACAATGAAAATAAATAAAGAACAATTCGAACGGGAGAAGATTGATTTACCCGAATTTGGTGAGGGAACCACGAAGCTTCAAATCTCAAACAACGAAAAAGTGAAGAGAGAGGCTGAGAATATCTGGATGGACGTCACTCAAATCTCAGACAAAGAGAAAGCAAAGAGAGAGATGCAGTTTAGGTTCCACTTTCAGTAAGAATGGAGTGAGAGATTTTGGCGGGAGTGAAGGCAATAATGGAGGGAGTCGATAGAGGGAGCCAAAATTAGGGTTCCATTGTCAGTTTTCATTCCCGAAAGTTTTTTCAAATATTTTAACTTTCGGATAGAAACTACATTTAGAAAACCCCATAATTGCATTATAATTTTGAAACCGAATGGCTTATCGACTTCAAATTTTGAATTGAAACTATACTTTACTTTCAAAATTAGAAGCCAAACTAACTTCGGTATCAAATTTAAAACTGAAATAATCGGTTTCTAAATTCGGTTTCTAAACGCGTTTGTTGATACCCCGCTCATTATAGTTTCTGAAATCAGTTGCTATAAGCGGGTTGTTCTGTAGTGATAGCTTCTCACATCGATAAAACAGAAGGTTTAAGGTATCCAATCTCCTCCTCACCAATCCTCTTCAAGCGTCTGCTCACTCTATTAAGGCGTCGTGGACAAATCACGTGCAAGAGGGGCAACTGAGTTAGCATGAATACCCTTTTGAAACTTATGTTAAAACAAAAGTTAAAAAAAAAAACCACTTTACATTGAAGCACACATGTTGGCATCTAAGGAACCGTCTATATATAACAACTAGTGGCACCAATTAAGGTCTAGCCAAGGTACACAACTTAATCAATATCATGCTAAAGCATGAAAGAATCAAATCATTTTATGATTAACTCAATCGACCAGGGCTTCTCTATCACCATTGGTTAGTGGGGACAATGCATAGCATCACATAACACACATGAATAACAAAAACACACAAAAATGATGTATAAGCTCTTATCGACATCACATAGAACAACATCCTAGCACACTGGAAGATTCTGGATAATTAATAGCATTAATCAATGTTGCGCGTATATAATGAGAAAATCACTTGGGCAATACATGGAGTTATCAATGAACAAGCAATGAAGCGACCCGGGAGAACATGGTATGCTCAGAACGTAGGCAACAAGCGACAAAGGTTCAGTATATTCATCGTGCACAAGTTATTTAAAGGAAATATGAAGATGATCTCTTAGTGGAGATATGTTTGGTACAAGGTCCATTTACCTAGTAGACAACATAATCCCAGTCTTAATAGCCTAGCTTATGAAAGTCCGATCCCCCTCAGGATCTCCATATGGAACTGAGTATCTCTAAGTTATGAAAACATGTAAGTAAAACGACATGGCCATAGACCAGCAAATGCAATTCCTAAGATCAAGGAATGGTAGTATCACAACATGGCAACTGGGACGACTAGTATGGGGACGACCTGACAACTTGGGCTTAGCATGATAAAACAACAATAAAAAGCAGCAAAATGGCCAACAAAGGCACAATCCAGGGCTTTTTATGAAAATCTCCACGTAATACAAGAGTAGATACATGAACACGAGCTCTTATAACCACAAGCTCATGTCACTAGATATAAGGGTACCTAGCATTAGGACTAAAACATGAGGGAATAATAGGCATGCGGCTCAAATAATGACTTAACGATCATATCACACAACCTACCACATAGGTCAATTACTTCGACAAACTCGTACTCTAAACTGAGAAACAACAAAATTGCATTTACTTAGCAATTCATCAACGAGCCTTTCATGGTAATTCTAAGTAAATATAAATTTCTGTGTGTGTTGCACTGCACATCTTGCTACATTAACACTTTAAAGCACATAAATTCACGACATTATTATGTGAGAAAGCACATAAATTAACACTTTAAAGCACATAAAGACAACCTATGATCAAAAGGTAAACCTTGTAGTTCCTCTAGGATTAAAAGTTGGTTGCTAATTACGACCCTAGATGCTCATGGGTTAGCTCATAGTTTATTTACTACGTGAAATAGTTACAGAACCAACGGGTGGGCTTCGGTCGTTAGTAGAGGCCACTAAGTTAAGGTCCCTTTGGCTAGAAGTTACATCGACACTTAACTCCTTGAGAAGGTAAGTGTCCAATCAAGTAGATAATTACTTAAGGCTAAGGGCAACAATATTAATGGCTTTGTGGGGACACCACGGTGATATAGGGAATCGATCCGTTCCCTGTATGGTCGTAAAAATCTTAACGATTTGCAATATGAAAAGAGGGTTCAACCATTTAGAGATTTCCAGGCTCCAGATTTATAATAATACTTAGACGTACACCAGTAACATATGGGTCCTTTCCTCTAGTAGGTAACAATTCCAAAGTCGGTTAGGTTCTTCCTCCCATTTTCTTTCTATGTTTATTAGGGTTCGATATACCCAGGACACCACCAATCCCATAATGGTCATAGCAACCCGTATGACAATCAGTATGGCACCTGGTTGACTCATGAGTAAGGATAATTTTATGGTAGGATACAGGGAATATATTTCATATAAGCAACAAACTCAGATTATGGCCACATATAAGCAACAATGGCAAGCATGCAGAATGCTCTGAATAACAATTAAGCACTAATCAACAAGACTATTCATGACCCAAATTTGTAAACATGTACATGAAGACCTTCCTTATTTTCATTGAAACAACTCAGAATTCACATACAGGGGGTAATTATCTTATAAAACTATCAACCTAGAAGTAAATTGTATCTTTCTTCTTGACAATTCATCATTCATAAATCTAGAGATATGCACACGTCTGCATGTTGACACCCATAAATAGCATCAAATCACATATAAGGGTAGAAACTCATGAATTTAACCCATGCATTTGCTTAGAATAGATGCAAGTTTCGATTATAAGAGCAAAACCTGATTCCGTCATTAGAAAAGACTTAATACTTTAAAATCTTCGCTTTTTGAACAATATAAAATTCAATTAAGAGAGGTACAATTTAAAAAGATTAAACTTTGATCATGTAAGGCAATCTTTAATCGCTTGCTAGCATATCGTTGTTAACACATCTAGCAACATATACATCCTAGCAGGTGCACACTCAAAGCATTGATTACACATGTGAATTCGTGCTCATAGAACTAGGCTCAGGTGTTATTGCAAAGTGAATGCAATTCTTCGGATGCAACCACAAGACTTAACCAATTGATAAGAAAGGTCTTTTAATGTGAAAGACAAAACCCAACTCACTAATTAAGAAAGACTTTAGCTTTCAAAGTCTCCAGGTTTTCAAAGGAAAATAGTTTCACTGCTTCTAGCCCTCTCTTTGCCAATCATTGAGTAAATATGTTCACTCCCTTATAGGGCCCGAGGAGCAAATCGTACCTTAGGGGCAAAGAATTAGCTTAGAGCTAACATGTTTCTAATTGTTTGAGTTTGAACCAAGCGTACATTAAACTTTAGATCGAATCACCAAGGTGCATATACAAAAGAATTATTGACTGAGTTACTACTTAGCTTATTCATGAAAACACAAGTCATTCAGCCTATACTCTTGCAAATGGCTCACTTATTCAATCAATTAGCTCACTTAATTCACATATACTTAATCAATCTCACCAATAATCATACCAAAACCACATTTACGCACAAAAACAATACATGTGCCACATCATCACAAAGATGTTCCCAGGTACCTATATGAAATGCAAGCCTCAAGTCGTGGCATGCGGGCGCAAGACCTTGTTTTGATACCATCTACAACACCTCGGCCCCCTAGGGCTAGAAGTGTTAGTGATTTCTTAAATCCTAGAATGAAATGTACAGAGTTCTGCCTAAAAATGGACCCTATTCTAGGCTGAAAGCCATACATTAGGTCCCTCTAATAAATAAAAGCATAAAATACATATTAATGAGCTTAATAGCTATATGGCAGAGACCACAATGCTACGAGCCACACACCCGGAGGACACCAAATAATAAAGTTCAGTAATAAAGAAAGAAATAAAAGACACAGCTCAACAGATCACACATCTGGGGCATTGGGTTTACATCCCAAAAACAACTAACTTCAACTAAAACAAACGATGTACTATCCAGATGGTTGGCTGACATGGCCATTCAGAGCAACTGCTATTCAATATGCAATATAGGAACCAAAGTACTTTACTTATATATATTTAGAAATCTAGGGATACCTCATATTACATCATTCAACTTATGAATTTACATATACATCCCCATAGTTCCTGTTTCCTAAGCTAAATGGACATTCTAACTTGGCTCCCTTGAACCGAGTTCTATTTACCATTTAAGAACCTGGAGAAAAGGGGAACAGAGGGGGGATGAGCTACCACATGCTTAATGAATGATCCTCAACCCTAAGAACGACTAAATAGTTTCACATTGTACTTTAGGTAGCAATCACACACAATTTGACATCTAATATTACATGATAAACATATAAGGTCTCCTATATTCGTTATTACCTCAATAAACTTCGATGGTATCCCCACCCTTCTTCTATTCTGCACACAAGATTTCTCAACTCGCTTAACTATGTCCTCTGTAGCTTAGTGGTGACACTTACTTGCTTAACCTCACATAGCAAACATACCTAACTTAATAGAAAATTGTCTCACGCAGGAACCCAAGATTGAGAATAGTAGAGCACTTTGTTCACACAAAAACACCTATGATCAGGGAGTTCTATTTAAATCACCAAGTGGGATTCTTTTTAGTTAGTAATTGGGATTAACGAATAAAGGCAAGGACTATCACTTAAACCGAGGTAAGCATTTATAAAATAGTCGCTATTCACTAGAAAATCATTTGGAACTCAATAAAAGCTCTTTTCTGGAGTACATGCACTTTTCCAAATCTTTGCATTAGTATAATCCTCGAATGAGGAGTTTGCATCACAGAACAAGTACAAAATCATTTTGTCGAGCATCGAATTCTTATATTTGTGCTAATTAGGGGTGATCTACACTTACCCTTCATATTATCCATGGGGCCTCTTATAATCAGTGGACAATTACCCTCGTCAGGGTCTTCTAGGGTTACCACTTCTTGGTCTATTCCCTAGTAGTTAAGGTTCCTGCATACCAGGTCTACACCCTATACATTTGGCCAAACATTTAGCACCATTTTGCTAGCCCAAAATGTATCAAATGCATCTCACTTTAAATGCACTTGCATCAAAATTCTCATTGCATCACAAACAATGGCATCTTCATTCTCAAGAGTGCTAAAAAGCCTGAATGAATTTAAGTCAACTTATAAAAGTATAAAACCACTCATTTTGATAAAATATGCTTATAAACGAGTCAACAACCGTATGACCATTCACTTGTCAAGGAATGATACTAAAACTTGTTTTAGAAGCTGGTAGGTGCAATCATGCATAAACACCTTGATTTCTTAATGTATCAGATGTAAAACAATTCATACCTAATATAAGAATCTATGCAGTCGTGTGAAGCACCAAATAAGTTACAACAGACCTTGTGACATCTAATCACGACTTACTCTAATCAAATGAATGGCATAACACTCACAGTCAACCACATATCTCAGAGCGTTTGCCGTGTTAAAGCAAATCACTTTCCACTTATCAATGCACACCTTTAAGCATATTGCAAACATATTCATTTGTAGCCACATTATTTTCTAACTCGATAGCTTACTTGAACAATTTCTGGATGTAATCAAGGGATTTTTAAACATTCAATTTACTTGTTTAACTAATCAAGACGTTACTCTAGTCATTGGAACAAACAAATGACTCTTAAGCCAATTACTTAAGCAATTTAATTATTCGAAAGCGTCAATGTGAGAATGGTGGTGCATGGTTAAAGTGAATCAAGCGAGCTTCAACCAAAATGACTCCCAATTCACAAATTATTCAGTACGAGATCTGTAAATAAAGCAAGCAATCGGGAGCAACCATGATTGCAACACTTTGGCTCAAAACTCAACCATGATATACATGCATAGTGCACACTTAAATCAAAGGCTAACAAAGCTCTAACTCAATTCAGCAGCATGCTACAACAGATTTAGGCAAATAACAGGTAATACACAGCATCAAAACACGAAATTACACTTCAAAACTTCACGGATTTTCACACAACCCGAACTCCTTCCTCACTACACCGCCCATAGCAATCCTTGAAATCATTTCCATTCTAATCCCAAATCATTTCAATTAACCTCAAACAATCCACCTACTACCTACAATTCTTAGTTCATTATGAATTCCCCTTCTGAATCGAATCAACTAATAAACAAAAAACTTTGCAAATTATTAATAGGTTAGGGAATTGAGAATCACCCACCTCACTCCAAGCTGAAGGAACCAACTCCTGGGTTATTTGGGCAATTATGGTTACGCTTCGGGTCTTCTTCGAGCCACTTGCGATTGCCATTAATCTGCTGCCCTTTTTTTTATGTTCTAGTCGGATTCAAGCCACAAGGAAGGCAGTCATGGTGGCAGAGATGAGAAGGGTTGGGTTGTTAGGGTTTTGTTACCCACCGTCTCACCTCACCATTGCAACATGTAGCACACAACAGCCACCCGCTCGCCTCCTCGCTGGTGCCTTATCGCCGTGATAGCCATGACCATCACCATTGCTCCGTCTCTCTTACTCGATTTCTCTATCTCTGTTCTCTAGCTCACCAGGGCTATTGTAAAAAAGAGACTATAGGTAGCACGATGGCTGGCTCACGTCGGTGACGGTACCGCACCCTCTTTCTCTCTCTCCCTCTCTCTCTCTCTCTGCGGGCTAGCGCTGCGAGGCTAGGACACCGGAAAGGGGAAGCAGAACCGCCTCCCCCCTTTTGCTTATTTCTATCATGAAGAAGAAGGGGGATTCGGCCCCTTTTACTATTTTATTTATTTTTTATTTTGTTTCCCTAAACCATAAAACGTTTAGCCTAAGTAACCCAAAGCCTAATTGGTTTCGACATTGTCTAATCTAACTCCACTAATCATGCTCAACTTAAATCCCGAGAATTTACTAAATTTTTTGGTTCGCATAATAGGTCACGCATAATAAGCTTCCTACATCTGGATCTCCCCCGACCCCGCGAAAGCGAAACCCATACTGGGAGGTGTTGTTGTTGTTGTTGAATAGACATACAAATATTAGCCTAATTTTAGCTAATAAGATAAATCATAACTCACAAAATTATTGATCTACGTCATTACCCTAACATTAAATTTGTTTTACTATTACAGTATTGCTCATGAAATTTATCTTAATTATTTCAATATCCAATATTAATCCATAAAATAAAATCCATATCATGTCCTATCAAATCAATTACCCTAAATCATATCCATAATCATATCCCTAATTATATATCACAAAATATGATATCCAAATCATGTCATAAAAGTATTTACATAATCTCATGCATTATAGCAATAGAAAGATAAATAAGGATCATTATGCTATCATGTATCACATTTTCTTTTCTAATAATCTCTCGACAAATAATATCCATAATTCTGTAAGATTATCAAGATTACATAACTCAAAAGGCAGTTTAGTTGATACAAATATGTCATGTCAGTATATCTTAAACTCACTAGTACTAGGTCCAAAACATATATTTCATGTACATTAGACTGACCATGAATATTATATATAAAAAAGGGTGGTTATAACATTAAGTTACTTTCACTATTTCTTATATAATACTATTCATTTTGCTTGTTATCATCAAAATTAATATGTGACTCCTAACATCAAAATTAATATGTGAGTCTTATGGTCAACAATTGCATAGTATGATGTATGTTTGAATTGGAGAAGACTCAAGCTTGTGCATCATGACTACTATCCATGCCGTATGTGATATGGCTTCCTCTAAATCAAGGGCATCAGTCTCGTAATGATACATTTGTCCTTGCATAATTGCAACTTAGAGGAAATTACATCATTAGCACGGACATCTTAAATTGTATGATGTACATCATAATAAACCAGCCTTTTGGCAATTTAATAGTTAATAGTTATTGAAATCGACTATAATATTTCATAGGTGTAATGGGGGGTGTGTCAACTTGTCGGTCAATGAAATGTATAACATAAAAAGGTCAAATTTTGAAGCATTTTTTGACGAAAATTTGGGCTGATTTTGATAAAAATTTACCATTGTTAGGAGATTTTTGAGGCTATTTATGGTTGTTAAAAAATACTTGTCGAAATGAACTTTTCGATTGACCTGAGAAAACTAGTGAAAAGAACTGATTTTGACGTCTTGACAACCGATCATACTTTGTGATGAACCATATTTTGACATATTGACACTCCGTCACTGCACCTATCAAAATCATCACTTTTCTATCACAATATCCATCAAGAATTCTGCTGTTTTGTCAAAATAGTCTGTTAAAAATTATATTGTGATCAACGTCACTGATACATCGTTAAAATCTTTGTGTTTTCGTCCAAACTTCTCATGGATCAAGTTTCGGTCAAAATAGGCCATCACAATTCGGCTACAATTTTGTAGTATAACCCCCTAGAAAAACATAAACTAAAAAAGGAAGAAGAACAAAAAGTGGGAAAATTTTTTGCCTTGATTTGGACACACTGGGGCCATTTTTTGTATTAAGGGCTTTTGTTTTTTCCTTCCAATTGTAAGTTTGACACTCATTGAGCCCCTTAATCAACGGTAAATTAAGATAATTGGCCGGAACTAAGAGGGCAGGGGATAAGTGGACAATGTCAGTGATCAAATGTCAAAGAAAACCTATTGGTGGCCAACAAATTTAAATAAACTCCTTGCCTTGAAGGAACAAACTTCAGGAGGTGGGTTCGTGGTGCCTGTGTTGATTTTGTCCTCTCATCAAGTTGACTTATTGGGTACTCAAGCTTATGCAAGGCTGCCTCGCTCATGTCAAGTTGAGGTACTAACAACCTACTATATCAATCTCAATGTTTGTAGGCTAACCAATCTTGGTTAAGTAAGCAAATTTTTTCTCCACGAATTAAAAAGATTGGAAGGTTGGATAGGGGAGGGAAGAGCACATACAAAGCTGAAACGGTGGCCAACAAGACCTCTTTAGAAACTTTTTCATAATAATAAGTTTGCTTTTATAAAGATAACTAAAGTTCAATTCTCAGTACATAGTTATGCATGCATGTAAATCTACATAAATAAATGAAACAACAACAACCACTAAAAAGCAAGTCCAAATTTTTATTTAAAATATTTATAAGAGTAGACATACCATATCAAGAAATAACAATATGTGGAAACCTCACTTGAATTGCTGACTCATATTTAACCTACAAGAAAATATGATTTTTTTTCTCTATCAATCTCGAATTGTTTGGAGAATATAATCCTTTGACTGTATATCTATTAGAGGGTAGTTAACTCTAAGGTACCCCGACGTATGCGACATTAATTTTTCAAGGCCTGCGTTTTTTGAGTGAATATTTTAGCGTGTCAATGTTTGCTAAACAAATTTTTAGATACCTTCCATTTTTTCTTAAGCCGCTAAACTTTTAAAATTTGCATTTTAACCCCAATCCTTAAAAACTTTCGAAAATTGTAAATTTATGCATGCGTAATGTCTATTGTTAGTAGTATTCTCGGTCCTCTTTTATCTGGTATAAGAGCCACGTTACCATAAATAATTTAGAAAATTAAGCTAATTAATTATGTTTAACGTTGGAATCATCACCTGCTTGCCCTTGTCCGAATTATTCACACATTGTTCACTCACCGGAAGGAATTGCTTTAGTAGCACCTCAATTAAACTATACCACTTATATAGTTTTAAAATTAAAAATAGAATTAACTATAATTAAGATTGAAGTTAAGGAGCTTAAAAAGCAAATATCTATAATCCACCTCTCTCTAGTTAAGGAAGTTAGACATAGCGGAAAAGCTACTTCCAGTATTAGTACTCCATTTCAACATAAATATCCTTTTCAAAACATAAAAAACAAAAATCCATTTCTCTTGCATGATATGAAAATCCAAAAAGAAGTGAGAGACAAATCTGGTGAAAAATCAGTTAAAAAAGTAGAAAAAGAATAAGAGGAAGGAGTATAACTAGTATACTTTTGAAGTTACAAAGCATGTTAGAGAAAGAACAAAATCCAGAAGAATTAAATAAGATTATGAGCGTAATTAGTGATAAACATGATATATTGTCTGATGATAATGAAGAGATAAACAATGTTCAACTAGAAGAATAAATATATCGACAGATGAATCTAATTAACTTAGAAGATCTTAATATGTTACCATTAGAGGAAGTCAGAAGAAAATCAGATAAAAAAAATAGTAAAATGATTGTTGAAGATGCGATTAATATAATTGGAGAAGAACGCGACTTGGGTGAAATAGAGACCGATTTAGTTAACAATGTTGTTTCGAAACCTGAAGAATTTGGCGAACCTCTAGAAGAAATACTCACTTTATCAGACCTAGGTACATTCCAGCAGGACTACAACATATTTTTCCTTTAAGTTTATGCAAGGAAAACTACAACCTTTAAAGAAATTGGCCTTACTCTAATGAGTCAAATAGGATAGATCTTAAATATAGATGGAGCTCATAATAGAGAAATAATCTTTTAGAATTGGAAAAGGAGCATGAATAGTATCTTAAACCTGAATACTACATGGATTGTTGAAGATTTTTTAAATTACATAGAACATAGTTTTTCTAGCATTGTCACTGACTGGTACGATTCAATAAATGAATATGGTAAAAAAACATTAAGAGTGATGGAAACAACATCTACACTGTTCAAAAATTTGTCCAAGGAAATTGAAATTGAGTTTATCGGAGCAAAACTTGATTCTAAACAAAAGGCAAGAAAATGGCAGATAAAAATTAATATTATAGAATTATGCGATATGAGATATGTGAAAAATTATATTGCTGAATTTAGTCAATATTATTACAAAATTGGGCATAATAAAACCAATCTTGGTATGTTTTGTAGCAAATTGTCATATCCTATAAATTCCATAATTAATGATATATACATTACATGGCTTGAGGAAGCAGATCTCATTGGCACCTTTGGTCAAGAATCTCTTATTTAAGAAAATGGGTCAATGATCAATGTCTTGATCTCCAAAAGCAAAACAAAACTAAGGAACAATTTCTAACTTGCTTGGATTCACCTCATCGCTGTGGAAAAGAACGTGAAAGAAGAAGAAAAAGAAAATTTTATAAGAAAAATAGCTTTAATAAGCAAAGGGGAGAAAATGATAGAAGAAAATATTACAACAAACCAAGTCCTAAAAAACTAAGATTGTTTTAGGAAAGTAGCCTATTATCCTACAAGGAAGAACAACTACAAATGTTGGGCATGTGAATAAGTAGGACATTATGATGGAAATCAACCTAACATGTCCAATCAAGTCCTCCTAGTCAAGGTAGTAGAACAAGTCAAATTTTGCAAGTCTAAATGGAGTTACCTGTTGGGTTAATTCTAGCGCATGTACCCGGGTTAGTTTTTATTGTCTCATAGCCTAAACGATGTCCAAACTATGTAATTATTTTTTTGTTAGTTAGTTTAGGATGTCTACTAACCAGGCATGTCAAGAAAAGCCTACAACAAGAAGATCAAGTCATCCAGTCTAGCCCAAGAAACTGAGCTGCCAGTTTTGAGCCCAATTTTACACGGTGCGGTTAATACTGCTGTTTGAGCCTCCTAATGATGTGTTATTGCAGATTTCTTAAGGGGGGGATAGCTGACATCCTGAGGTTTTACCCCATAGAAGGAAACCCCACATCACTCATCAAATGAGGTGGCAACGACGTGGAGCACAACCGAGGGTACATGGCTCATCGGTAACCGTTTGCTTAGCCAGGTGGGTTTACCCACTTAGGAAGGTTTTCTTGAGCAGCCCATGTACTTGATTGAGTGTTTAGAGATGCTTAGTCTTCCTATGACCCATCAAAGTAGAGAGCAACATGTGGATCAAGGAGAAGATTCCATGTTGCATGCTTACGATCATCCACCATGCATTTAAGGTGGTAGCTGTGTGAGCAAACCATCTGGGCAAGGAAAACTTGACTAAGCAACTTTGATTTATTAAGAATGAGTTTTAGTTAATCATTTTTGTTAGTTACAAGACTCATTATCCATAGTTAGCTTAGTCAAATGACATACATTGTAATTTAGCTAAGTAATCGAGCGTAAGAGATTTCCTAATCATTAAGTAACCCCTTAAGGGTTACCTAGTGAATAGGGAGAAGCCTTGGACATACATTATAAGTAGTCTAAGTGCTCATTTTGTAATCATTGTTGATGAATTGAAATCTAAAGTTGAGTTTAACTCCCAATATGTGTTACTATAAATTCTCCACTTATTTATCCTTACTTAAGCCAAATAAGGGGGTGTTTAACTGAGTCTGATCTAACTTAGGTGGTGAAGTTTGCATCCTAATCAAAGATCAATGGCCCTAAGATAGTTCTTGGTAGTGAAATCTGTATCCAAGAATCATTTCAGTTTTACGGATGTCCTGCTTTCCATTCTTCCCGTACCCTTTTCAGTCACGTCACCCCTTTTTACTCCACACGCCATTGAGCTGGTTCAATCCCCCTAGACGTGTGCTCTTCCTTCTCTGTGTGATACATCATATTTGGTATCAGAGCTAAGTTTCATCCTTGGGGTGAAATCAACCCCACGCACTTCCCCCCTTCTTGTGATGCTACCAAAATACCAAACACAAGATCGGCCTCAGTTGTAGTCTACCAATCAAACATGGGTGGAAGCATGACACTTGAGGAGAAATTTGAAGCCCCCATGAAGAATTTTTAAACCATGACTTCAACGGATGAAGAGTTGAAGCATCTAAATAAATACTTGTGGAAACAATTAGGTGACAACATGAAACAGGAATAGAAGGCGTTTGAAAGTCCGACAGGATCTGTCCATGGTGATGAAGAAGCAAGTATTTCAATAATTTCTATTGAGGATGAACCTCCAAGAAGAACTATAGGAGTCAGGAGAACGCCCTGTAATTCCAAGGACGAAGTTAATAATTTCAAAGGCAAGTTAGATCCTGATGAGTTTCTAGATTGGTTACACACTGTTGAACGTGTCTTTGATTACAAAGATATTCCAGAAGATAAGAAAGTTAAGCTGGTTGCACTTCGATTATGGAAATATGCGTCTCTCTGGTGGACGAATTTCTACGCCAACCGAGGCAGAAACAGGAAAGGAAAGATTCAAACTTGGAAGAAGATGAAATAAAAGTTGAAGTCTCAATTCCTTCCTACAACGTACATTTAAGACAGTTACTCCCAATTGCATAGGTTGATAGAAACGAATTTAACTATTGACGAATATACTAGAGAATTTGAAAAGCTTCAGACTAAGTGCGACAAACAGGAGCCTGAACAACAAACAGTAGTTAGATACTTACGTGGTCTTGATCGTAAGTATTCTAACGTTGTTGAATTGCAGCAACACATTGCGTTTGATGAAGTATGTATGCTAGTGCATAATATTGAACAACAACGTCGAAATAAGCGCTTCAAATGTGAATTCCCGAGACCTACAATTTGAGCTCAACCTTTAAACAAAGGGTGTCCAAATTTTCCCTCAAGATAAAATCGACAAATGCCATCTTCCCTGATGCCGCAAAGAACCCAAACTCCTCAAAGAACCCAACCTGCACTACGACCACAATATCCTCAGATTCAGCCCCATGAGTAACAGACGCTATTTTCAGTCTCAGGACTTGGACATATTGCTGCAGATTGTCCAAACAGAAGGGTAATCACCCTTGCTGAATGGGATGCCATAAGGGAGGAAGATATTGAGGAAGAACAGAAAGAGAATGAAGAAGATGAACTGGAAAATGAACAGGAAGAGGTTAAAGAGGTAACAGATGAGGGAGAGATGTTAGTACTTCGTAGAGTACTGAGTAACCAAAAAAGGGTTAAAGATCAGCAATGGGAAAATACTTTTCATTCCAATTGTGCCGTTGAATAAAAAGTGTGCTCATTGATAATTGATGGTGGAAGTTGTGCTAACATAGTTTCATTAAGCATGATTGAGAAATTGGGTCTCCAGGCCATGGCACATCCCCATCCATGTAACATTCAATGATCGAATCAAAGCAAAGGCCTTCAAGTTAACTCCTGGTGCTCGATTTCATTCTCAATGGAGAAGAATTATGAAGACGAGCTTTGGTGCGACGTGATTCCAATGGGCGCATGTCATATCTAATTGGGTCATCCATGGATGTATGACTGAAAAGTGATGCATAATGGGTTTCTGAATAGGTATTCCTTCCCTAGAGGGGGAAAGAAAATCACTTTGATGCCATTAGCCCCTTCTGAACTCTCCAAACACAAACCTCAAAAGAACCCTATCATATCAGATTTCCTATTTGCATGCAGTGAAACCCTTCTGAAAGATTCTTACCATGATTTTGAGCTTTCAAAGATTGGATTCTAACCCTACAAGAAGAATCTGAATCCCACTTACGAAGTCACCCAATAGCTAAGTCGTTTCTTAAGTGATTTATTCATATATTTCCCGAAGAGATACCCGCCAGATTACCCCCAAAGCAAGATATCCAGCATCATATCGACCTTATCCCAGGGTAACAAACCAGCTTACCAAATGAACCCGAAAGATACTTTGTAAATGCAAAGGCAGGTAGAAGAGTTGAGGCTAAAGGATTAGTTTAGGAATCTGTTAGTCCATGTGTCGTGCTAGCACTTTTGGTACCAAAGAAAGATGGAAGTATGCGCATGTGTGTCGACAGCCGAGCCATAAACAAATTTGCTATCAAGTATATGTATCCAATACCTAGACTTAAAGACATGCTAGACGAGTTACATGGCTCGAGGGTATATTCCAAAATCGATATTCGATGTGGTTATTATCAAATTAGAATCAAACAAGGCAATGAATGGAAGACTGCTTTTAAGATGAATGGTGGATTATTTGAATGGTTGTTTATGCCGTTTAGATTATCAAACGCACGAGCACCTTTATGACGTTGATGAGTCAAGTATTGCAATCTTATATTGGCAAGTTCGTTGTCGTTTATTTTGATGATATATTAATCTTCAGCAAAATAGAAAGAGAGCACCAGGATCATTTGACAGAAATCATGATGGTGCTAGAACGTAAGTTGTACGGGAATCTCAAAAAGTGTTCCTTTTTCACAAATAAGGTCACTTTTGTAGGATATATCGTGACTGATGAAGGTGTTGAAGTTGATGAAGCAAAGGTCGAAGCTATTCGGAGTTCGCCCACGCCATAGAGTATCCGTGATGTCTACAGTTTTCACGGCCTCGCTTCTTTGTATAAGCGATTTATTTAGAATTTCAGTATTACTATGGCGCAAATGACTGAAGTGCTCAAGGGAACATCTTTCAGATGGACCTCTAAGGCACAGATGGCCTTTGAAGATGTTAAAGCCAAGCCAACGCAAGCACTCGTGTTAGCTCTTCCATGTTTCGACAAAGTATTCGAAGTTGAGTCTGACGCATCTGGCATTAGTATCGACACAGTTCTGACTTAAGAAGGCAAACCTTTGGCCTTCTTTAGTGAGAAATTATGCAATTGGAAATGGGAATACGCTACTTACGGCCAAGAATTTTATGCCATCCTCAGTTGTTTAGAACATTGGAGTCATTATCTTATGGCCAGTAAGTTTATATTACACTCCGATCATGAAGCTTTGAAGTATATTCAACGCCAACACAAATTAAACTCCCAGCATGCTAAATGGGTCGATTATCTCCAATCGTTCCGTTTTACTATTCAGCATAAATCAGGGAAGCTCAACAAAGGTGTTGATGCCTTATCAACAAGATATTTGTCATTGTTCCAATTAGATTCTTGCATATTGGGTTTTGAGCATCCAAAGTTGTCATATCCAGAAGATGGAACTTTGGGGCGCTCTATGATGCTTGTCAAAAACACCCCAAAGAAGATTATTTGATTCAGGAAGGCTTCCTGTTTAAAGGTACATGCATGTGTGTACATAAGTGCAACACTCGAGAGCTTGTGGTTCGAGAAGTTCATAGCGGCTCGTTAGCTGGTCATTATGGTGCCAACAAAACTCTTACGACATTAAAAGAGCAATATTTTTGGCTTGGGATGAGTGAAGATGTACGGGACCTCCTGAAGTGATGTGCTACATGTCAAGTGGCTAAAAGCCCCTTATTTCTGCAAGGCTTATACAAACCAATGATGCGGCAAATATTATACAGCTCTACTTCAAAGAAGTGACTAGATTACATGGTATATCTTGATCCATTGTTTCAGATCGAGATAGTAAGTTTTTAAGTCGTTTCTAGATTACTCTATGGAAGAAACTGGGAACGAAGCTCAAGTAAAGCACGACATGTCATCCACAGACAAACGCATAAACTAAAGTTGCAAATCAGACCCTAGGAACACTCCTAAGGACACTGATTACACCTCAGTCCAAGAAGGCATGGGATCTCCTGCTACTGCATGCAGAATTTGCCTACAATCGAGCTCCCAGTAAAGCAATGAGTTTGCCACCGTTTAATGTAGTATGTGGGATTGACCGCATAACTTCCTTGGACTTGACATCATGCCCCCTAGACCAAAAGCCAAGTGCTAACACTGCTCAATGAGTATAAGAAATTGAGAAACTGCATGAACAAGTTCGAGGTAAAATAGAAAAATCTAACTTGTCTTATTCTACTCAGGCCAACAGAAAGAAGAAGAAGAAGAAGGTGTTCCAACCAGGTAATTTAGTATGGATCCATCTCTGTAAAGAACGTTTCCAAGCAAGATGCAAAAACAAGCTAATACAGAGAGCGCATGATCCACTTAAGGTCCTTAAACATATCAACAACAATGTATAAAAGGTGGATCACCCTGAGGACTATGGAGTTTCAGCTACGTTCAACGTTGCCGATTTGGGCCCTTACGAAGAAGACGACTACCTATACGATTTGAGCTCAAATCCTATCAAACAAGGGGAGGATGACGGAAATCAACCTAACATGTCCAAAAAAAGTCCTCCTTGTCAAGGCAGTGAAAGCAACCAAGTCCAAGGAACAAGTCCAAGGAACAAGTCAAATTTTGCAAGTCCAAATGGAGCTAGCTGTCGGGTTAATTCCAGCGCATGTGCCTGATACTGTTTTTATTGTTTCATAGCCTAAATGATGTCCAAAATATGTACTATTTTTTGGTTAGTTAGTTTAGGATGTCCAGTACACAGAAATGTCAAGAAAATCCCATAACAAGAAGCCCATGTAATCCAGTCTAGCCAAAGAAACCGAACTGCTAGTTTTGCGCCCAATTTTGCACGGTTTAGTTAATCCCTCTATTTAAGGCTCCTAACGATATGTTAATGTAGATTTCTAAATGGGGGGATAGATGACATCCTGAGGTTTCCACCCACAGAAGGAAACCCCACATTACTTATCAAATGAGGTCGCAATGATGTGGAGGAAAACCGAGGGTACACTGCTCCTTGGTAAGCACTTGCTTAGCTAGGTGGGTTTACCCCCTTAGGACGGTTTTCTTTAGCAATCCATGTACTTGCTTGAGTGATTAGAAAAGATTATTCATCCCATGACTCATCAAAGTAGACAGCACCACGTGAATCAAGGAGAACATGCCATTTTGAACACTTGTGATCGTCCACTATGTGTTTAAGGTGGCAGTTGTAACGCCCCCACTATACCTGTGTCACTGTTCATCTCCATAATCTCTGTTACAACGGATTAAACCAATGAATAAGGCGTTACCCTCCCGAAGGACAAGGGTCCATACACCATGATTGGATATAACATGAGTCACTTATATACATCTTCAAACATCATCAAATCATATACAAGTAATGACTACTAACTTAAAGTTTACCTCACCATAAACTTACATCACTATCTACTAAAGTGCTTATCCAATGGTCTCCATATAATATGAACAACCACCACTATCAACCTATCTAGATGTCCTTGGACCCTCAATTTCTTCAACTGGCTTGGTAGAATAAAGCAACTCCTGTGCATGCCTGAAACAAAATAGGAAAACATTTCGAATGATGAACAGAGGCTCAGTACATACATTACTGTATTGTAAAATAACCATGCAACATTGGCTGGGCCGTTTTATAATTAATTTTAAGTTAAAAGAGTGACTGAGATAAATGTAAAACTGCATTACTGATTATTATCTGGAAGTGAGCCCTATGTAACTGTTACGATCTATGGATAGGTGTACACCTGCCAAGTCGCTCGGGGACCTAGCCTGAAGCCACGCAGGTAACTGGAGGAAGAATGCCCTATAGATGATAACTGGCAGGGTCACTAATTAAATGACAAATCACTGTATAAACTGATTCATTGATGTACTTACCAAAGCATTATAATATTGATAAATACATAATGATTTCTAAAGATACAGACAATGAATGTACCTGGGGCTTTCATGAAATGTCACTAAGTCAGATTATACATAAAAGGGGAGGAAATCATAGTTAAAGCCCTGATTCTATACAAAAATATCGCTATAGGAACATATAGTTAGCAAATGTATTTATTTTCATAGTTAATACTTTAGTAAAAGAAAAGCAAGGGTGTAAAAGGGGCTAAAGTAATAACTCATAGCTTAATCTCTCGGCCTCCATGTGAGACTTAATTCCCCAATATCGAAAGCTTAAGAAGTCCCAAAAAGCTTTCATTAGGAATAAAAAAACATGATTCTCACAATAGGGTTCCCAAAATGGGGCTAGAACACAAGTCTGCCAATTTTGGTTGAAGCTGCGCAGTTCTAGTAAAATGGCCATAACGTTTTCCACATACCTCATATTAAGGCAATTCAAAATCCATTTAAAAGCTAGCTTACTGATCTATACACCCACAAAACATCATAATTTTTTGTTGGGTTGTACATTAACAATTTATTGACAAAGCTTCCCCTGTTTTCTGCCATTTCCCAACCCCCATTGTCCTACTTTTCTCCTCTCTTTTCACACAAATCCTCAGCTAAAATGAATCCCGAAAATCATGTAACAAAGGTTGGTCCTCCCCTCATCATGGAAAATCATCATACTCAATTTCACCTCATAATCATATACATCAAAGATTCATTTTTTAATCAAATATACACATATAACATGCTTAATATTAAAGATAACTAAACCTTACATAATCATTAAAACCCTATCTTTTGGCCAACTTACTTCCTCTTCATCTCATCCAATATCACCAAAAACACCCTCATAAACATTATTAGAGGTTAAAGCCACTAGATCCAATACAAACAATCCAAGAAATGGATACTTCCAACCTTAAGCTTGCATGCTCATGAATAACCCTAAACCCTAGCATGATCCAAACTCAATCAACAATTAAAAACATCAAAATAACTCTTGTTTCCATCCAAAAAAACACAATTCAAACTCAAATCAACATAATCAAGAATCAAAATAAAAAAACCAAAGAAAACAAGCTTACGGTTACTCGCTTTGAGCTTGAAAAAAAGTTGCGATGGAGGAGATGTTTGGTGCTTTTGAGGATGGAGGATGGTAGCTAGTGGTACTAGGGTGTCAGGGGGAGTTAGAGGCAGCCAAGGCTAGCTGAAAAATTGCTAGAACAAACCAAAATGGGGGCTGGACTTGGCTGGCTGTGTGGTTACAGAAGAAAGAGAAGAGGAATGTGTGTGTGTGTTTTACTTGGTTAAGAATGAAAGGAAATTTACTTGGCTAATTTTTATCCGCCCATAAAGTGGCTTTTAGCTAACCATAGTTAAACTTAACTCATGGTAATTAGCTAGGTTAATATGTAAACTTGTTGGGCTTCAAATTGGGCTAAAATAAGTTCGGTTCAGGAATAAAACGCTTCGTAACCATAAAGTTTTTGCGAAACTCAAAATTAAATTTTTGTAATGTTATGGAAAACAAGATAAATTACTTAGATAAACCTTGTTAGGGCCTACTATCAATTCTTCTAAAGTTTTCATTAATAATTAAATAAATAAATAAAATTCGGATTGCCAAGTAAGGGCCCAAATAATTATTTTTTCCACCAGGATGCTCGAATGCAATAATTAAATATAAGAAAAATCTTTAACATGAAATAATTAAACAAATAAACATAATTTAGGGTTGGGCTATTACAGTCTTCCCCCTTAAAGAGTTTCGTCCTCAAAACTTATGAACTTTATCATTTCATTCAAGATTACCTTAAATAAATATGGGACTTGGCTTTCATTTCTTCTTGAGTCTCCCAAGTGGCTTCTTGGGAGATCATTTTTGTGCCATTATGAAAAATAATTTGTCAACTAATCATATTTACCACGACCCCAATATTGACTCACCCGAAATTGTTATAATAAATGAAACTAGAATTGCAAAATGTGGCCCACAATGAATTCTCCCAATCGAGATGGTTATATGGGATAAATAAACGTGAAAAATTAACAACATGGCTTAATTAAATAAATAAACATTATTTAGGGTCGGGGTATTACAACCTTCCCCCCTTAAAGTGTTTTGTCCTCGAAACTTATGTGCTTTGACAAAACATGCAAGTTTATCTCAAATAGATGTGTGTACTTGGCTTGCATCTCATCCTCAGTTTTCCCACGTGGCTTATGAATAGGTATGATTTGACCAATGTACTTTGACTAAAGGTATCTGCTTGATGGGTAGCTGATTAATCCTACGACTTAGTATCTAGACTGGGTGCTCTTCAAACAATAGACCCTCATTGACCGCAATGGGTTTGGTTAAGAGAGCGTGCTCAGGATCTGAAATGTACTGCCTGTGTTATGAGGTAAGGAGCACGTTGGACACATATTTGAGCTATATAAGCAGATCTAGTCGACAAGCTTTGGGATTTAATCTTTTAATAAACTTATATGGTCTAATAGATCTTGGCCTCAATTTAGCTTGTAGTTCAACCTTCTTATGCCCTTAGTTGGCGGAACATTTTGAAAAACCTTATCATCTACTTGAAACTTCAGAAATCTCCTTCTTTTATCAGTATAGCTTTTCTGTCGGTTCTAATAGTCTGTTTTCAAGAGTCTTCTGAAGTATGTCACCTCATTGAATATTGAAGAAGATTTTCATGACCCAAACGATGATTTTTCCATCAATGTCTGTGTCATTTTAACTTGATGTTTCATGCAAATTTCTCTACCAGTATTTTCACCACATCGACCGTTGGGAGTTCCTTGCAAATGCAAATGTTGTCCTAGGTTGTGAAGTACTATAGTCTCAAACTCAAAGGAGTTGGATCCATTGATATTTTTAGATGCTTTAATGAACCCAGTTACTATGGTTCAAAATTGATGTTCTCTTCGAAAGAAATGAATCTTGTTACCAGTGAGGAGGTGCTCACTACCGGTTCATCACCTTGTCCACTAATGGAAACTGTTGTATACCCTGATAAGTACTCTAATACTATTACGAGCTATAAAACACATTATGTACGTCTCCGGGTTCAACAGATAGGTACAATGAACAAGCTACAGGATTTAACGTTTCAATGAATCATAAGGCTCAATGTAATTAATCCCTAATTGTCCTTGGATAATTGGTCTCTCACTACCTTGACTAGAAATGCCTTTTGAAATACTTTATAACCCATCCGAGAATTTGGTTATTTCCTTGTTTTTCCAGCACAACTCTTTTGTCGACCTTGTATCCCCTCAACATGTACTTGAATTTTCCCTCTTAATACTTGCTTCGAGTAGCTCTGACCTTATACTCAATGTTTCTTCTAGCTCACTCTAATATAATTAGACAGTGCTTGAAAATATGCCCTTATCAAAATGTCCTCATCTGATATTCCTAGTGCTTCTCATGATCTCCTCTCATCGGACTACTCAAGGATCTACTTTTGGTCGATAATGGGCAATTAAATGACCATAATTAAGGATGAGAGTGATGGAATTATTAGCCAAGCGAATCCTTGCATATAAAAGAAATGAACAATGAGACCAGAAAAGGCTAATAAAGGAAATATTATCATGGGGTGGTTAGAATAAAGATAAGTGTATCTAGAATTCTGAAACATAATACCACAAGAATCATGGTTCATAATTATTGATTATAAAGGATCCAATACATAGTTATCCAAGAAGAAATATGACCCAGTTACCTTCGAGTTTAGCTGATGATTTAAAAACAAGATGGCTAACGACTGAGTTCCAACAGGGTGACTTTTTAGATACCATTGACAGGATAAATGCAACCAAGGGAGTGGCCAAACAAAATACAATAAATAGACAAATAGATTAGATAAACAAGGTTCAATGGATAAATAAATATCTTGAACAAGCAAGGTCTAATGAATAGATAAATGGATTGAATAGGTTGTGATGGGAACATGCCTTTGCTCATATGGAGCCAAGTCAAGTACGACAATAAGATTAAATAAGGATTACTGAAGTATACTTATGAGGATATAAAATATAGGTGTTAGAATTGCAAGTGCAATAAATAGATCAATAGATTAGACCGGTAAAGTGGAATGGATAAGTAAATAGATTGAACAAGTTACATTAGAAACATGCCTTTGCTTATATGAAATCAGTTTAAGTCCAGCAATAAGATTGAATAGAAAAGCTGGAGTTTACTTATGAGCATGTAAGATATATGTGTGGGAGTTAAATTTCAAAATAAGAAGAGTAAGAGGATTATAACAATCACCCACACCAATGAGAGATGAATCACCTTATGAATTCAGAGCAAGTCATACGAGCGTATCATTACGCATAAATGGAGTATAAGGTATATGCATGAACACACTCTCAACAATAAATGAGCGAGATACAAGTATTCAACAATGAAAAAAAGAGATATAATATACATGCGTGAGTAAACTCCCAGGAGAATGAATAAAAGATGATAACAATCAATGGTATTGAAACATTGAGAACCATTACAAGAAATGCTATTTGAAAAGCATTCTTGCAAAAGATAAGTGATACTTGGCATGGTTTAGATGTCAAATGCGGCCCTTAAAGCAATGGTCTAGACAAAGAACTACTATAGAGCAAGTGAGTGCTATGAGCAATGAAATGATACCCTGAACAATCCAAGGGCTAGGGCAAAGGTAGGTCAATGACTAGGTATAATAGGAGCATTGCTAATGTAAGGTCTTAGTGATAAAAACAAATGTTCCCTTTGCATGAAAACTTGTCACACTACATACAATCCATATAATATCGAGTAACATACCATAAGCTACTAAACTCTCATCAACAGACATAAGCACACATTGTAATGTCCACCGCATATTGATTCAACCCAAAGATATAGCCCCACAAGGCAGTTTCCCTATCTAGAGGGGTATTTGTACCTTGACAATGTAATAATCTCTTAGGAAGGTGCAAAAGGCATCCCCACACTGGGTTTTAGACATCACTATATTCGACATCAAATATGCTAATGTGCCTTAGTGAAACCCTTAAATCCTGGGACAAAATGGACAGAGTTCTGCCTACAACTGACCAAATTCAGGCTTTAAGCCTTGCAATAGATACTTGAAATGAAAAGAAACATTTCAATAGCTCAATGGTCACACGTCGGAGTTCATAACTCAATGGTTTACACACTCGAAGTACACAATTGCAAGATTTGAATAGATGAGAGAAATGAACATATAATACAACTCCTAAATAAATAAAAATATGCATCTATACATATTAGCTTATAGCCAACAGCTTATTCAATTAGTTTAGCATAGCTCATAAACACCTTATAGCTGAGAATGACCCTTAAATCTTTAGCTATGTTCAACTTTGTTGAGGTCATAAGACAAAAAGCTTTACAAACAATACGTGAATAGGAACACTGAGTTAGAGTATGCGATAGTGAAATATGAACATAGCAATGACTGAACTGTAAGCACAGAGGACCAAATATTCTTGCTAGTTACACAAGCATACACACTGGGGATCATTATAGGCTCCGTTATATAACCAGTGAGGTAAATGACCATGATTGTTTGGGTTTGAGTTGCCTACAAGAAAAGTTACACAAGTGCACATAATAGGTGTACATACATATCACTTCTTCAGGTTCTTTTCCTTACAGCCTACATGCCTCCATGGAAACTCTTGTTAAAATGAATGCTCTAGAAGTTACTTCCATTTCTCTTAATACTGGAATAGTTTCACCACCTTTGTATCTCACTAACTTCCCACCTTGTTTCCTTGTAATGTTGTTATGCTCTCTACATTGGTTCCTTGTAATTATTGATATGCTTGCTAAAACGTAATAACATTGAGTCTTCCACTCCTGTTAGCTTGGTAACCCATGCCCAAGTGCTCATACACATTCCCTATGATAAAGTCTAGTTCACATAACTTCCTGTCCTAATGTAGCCCTCATCAAACCCTTTCTTTGTCCGGGGAAGGTACACATGATCCAATACTGGAACAGTCAAACTAAGATGGTAGACAAGCGTTCGTCTCTTGTACCGTAAGATAGCCCAATGTTAAGTATGCTCATATATCTTAGGAGGACTCCCCATAGATTATCATGATCTAGATAAACCTTATTGAAATGTGCCCATTAGGGCTATGAACTTTATAACGATAATAACGAACTCCAAGTGGGAACTTTAGGTACTAACCACAAGTACCTATAGAGGTATGGACCACAACTGTGGCTATGCAACGCATAATAGAGGTCATACAAGTCGACTACCATGCTAGCATGTAGTAAAGAAACATGGGTGGTCACAGCAATACGCAACATCCTGTGCACTACAGAAGGATCTATTGACCACACAAACGTAAAAGATGAATATGAAAGGGGTAAATATCCATTTTCGAGGTCTCAAATCTCTGACCATGTTGTAATAGCTCTCACTAACCCATCTAATGAACCTTCCATCCCAACTCTTCGTACTTCATAATCCCATTAAAATGAACTCATAGCCCTGCTCTGATACTAAAAACTGTAACACCCCCACTGTACCTGTGTCACTATTCATCTCCATAATCTCTATTATAACTGATAAACCCGATGAACAGGGCATTACTGCCGTCCCGAAGGAGAAGGCTCTATACACCATGATTGGATATAGCATGGGTCACTTATATACATCTTCAAACTTAATCAAATCATATACAAGTAATGAGTACTAACTTAAAGTTTACATCTCCATAAACTTACATCAATATCTGCTGAAGTGCTTATCCAATGGTCTCCGTATAATATGAACAACCACCACTATGAACCTATTCAGATGTCCTTGGACCCTCAATTTCTTCAACTGCCTTGGTAGAATAAAGCAACTCCTATGCATGCCTAAAACAAAATAGGAAACATTTCGAATGGTGAGCCGAAGCACAGTGCATACATTACTGTATTGTAAAATAACCTTGGAACATTGGTTAGGCCACTTTACAATTCATTTTAAGATAAAACAGTGACTGAGATAAATGTAAAACTGCATTGTTGATTATTTTCTGGAAGTGAGCCCCTTGTAACTGTTACGATCCGTGGATAGGTGTACACTTGCCAAGCCGATCGAGGACCTGGCCTGAAATCGCGCAGGTAGCTGGAGGGCGAATACCCTATAGATGATAATTGGTGCTAATTGAATGATAAATCACTGTATAAACTGTTTCATTGATGTACATACCAAAACATTATAATTTTCATAAATACGTGCTGATTTCTAAAGATACAGACAACGAACATACCTTGGGCTTTTAATGAAATGTCACTAAGTCAAATTATGCACAAAAGGGGAAGAAATGATAGTTTAGGCCCTAGCTCTATACAAAAATATCGTTATAGGAACATATAGTTAGCAAATGTATTTATTTTGATAGTTAATGCTTTAGTAAAAGAAAAGTAAGGGCGTAAAAGAGGGTAAAATAATGACTCATAACCTAATCTCTAGGCCTCCATTTGAGACTTAATTCCCCAATATAGAAAGCTTAAGAAGTGCCAAAAAACTTCCATTACGAAGACAAAACATGATTCTAACAACAGGGTTCCCAAAATAGGGCTAGAACACAAGTATGCCAGTTTTGGTTGAACCTGAACAGTTCTACTAAAATGCCCATAACGTTTTCCACAGACCTCGGGTTAAGGCGATTCAAAATCCATTTGAAAGCTAACTCACTGATCTATCTATCCACTAAACATCATATTTTTTGGTTGGGTCGTACATTACCAGTTTATTGACAAAGCTTCCCCTATTTTCTGCCATTTCCCAGCCCCCACTGTCCTTGTTTTCTCCTCTCTTTTCACATAAATCCTCAACTAAAGTCAATCCTGAAAATCATGTAACAAAGCTTTTGTCCTCCCCTCATCATGCAAAATGATCATACTCAATTTCACATCATAATCATATACATCAAAGATTTATTTTTCAATCAAATATACACATATAACATACTTAATATTAAAGGAAACTAAACCTTACATAATCATTAAAACCCTAACTTTTGGCTAACTTACTTCCTCTTCATCTCATCCAATATCATCAAAAACATTGTCATAAACATTATTAGAGATTAAAACCACTAGATCCAATACAAACAATCTAAGAAATACATACTTCCAACCTTAAGCTTGCATGCTCATGAATAACCCTAAACCCTAGCATGATCAAAACTCAATCAACAATTAAAAACATCAAAATAACTCTTGTTTCCATCCAAAAAAAAACATGATCAAAACTCAAATCAACATAATCAAGAATCAAAGTTAAAAATCCAAAGAAAACAAGGTTAGGGTTACTCACTTTGAGCTTGAAAAAAAGTAGAGATAGAGGAGATGTTTGGTGGTTTTGAGGATGGAGGATGGAGGATGCTAGCTAGTGGTACTAGGGTGTTAGGGGGAGTCAGAGGCAGCCAAGGCTAGCCAGAAACATACCGAAAAACACCAGAATGGGGGCTTGAGCTGGCTGGCTGTGTGGTTAGAGAAGAAAGAGAAAAGGAATGTGTGTGTGTGTTTTACTTGGTTAAGAATGAAAGGAAATTTACTGGGCTGATTTTTATCCAACCATAAAGTGGGTTTTAGCTAACCATGGTTAAATTTAACACATGGTAATTAGCTAGGTTAATATGCAAACTTGTTGAGTTTCAAATTCGGCCAAAATAAGTTGGGTTTTGGAATAAAACGCTTCGTAATGATAGCGTTTTTACGTAACTCAAAATTAAATTTTTGTACTGTCACGGAAAACAAAATAAATTACTTAGATTAAACTTGTTAGGGCCTACTATCAATTCTTCCAAATTTTTCATTAATATTTAAATAAATAAATAGAACCCGAATTGCCAACTAAGGGCCCAAATAATTTATTTTTCCACCGGGATGATTGAATGCGATTATTAAATATGAGAAAATCTTTAACATGAAATAATTAAATAATAAACATGATTTAGGGTTGGGCTATTATAGCCTTCCCCCCTTAAAGAGTTTCGCCCTCGAAACTTATGAACTTTATCATGTCATGCAAGATTACCTCAAATAAATGTGGGTACTTGGCTTTCATTTCTTCTTCGGTCTCCCAAGTGGCTTCTTAGGAGGTCATTTTTGTGACATTATGAATAATAATTTGTCACCTAATCATATTTACTGGGGCCTAATATCGATTCACATGAAATTCTTACAATAAATAAAACTCGAATTGCAAAATGAAGCCCAAAATGAATTCTCCCATCTGAGATGGTTAAATGAGATAAATAAACGTGAAAAATTAATAACATGGCTTAATTAAACAAATAAACGTTATTCAGGGTCAAGCTATTACAGTAGCCGTGTGAGCAAACCCTCTGGGCAAGGAAATCTTTACTAAGTAACTTTGATTTATTAAGAATGAGTTTAGTTAGTTATTTTTGTTAGTTACTAGACTCATTATCGATAGTTAGCTTAGTTAAACATGCATTATAATTTAGCTAAGTAAGCGAGCTTAACAGATTTCCTAATGATTAAGTAATGCCTTAATGGTTACCTAGTGGAGAGGGAAAATTCTTGGACATACATTATAAGTAGTCCAAGAGCTCATTTTGTAATCAACATTTATGAATTGAAATCTGAAGTTGAGTTTAACTCCTCAGTATCTGTTAGTGCAAATTCTCTACTTACTTATCCTTACTTAGGCCAAGCAAGGTGGTGTTCAAGTAAGTCTTGATATAAGTTAGGTGGTGAAATCTATATCTAAGAATCATTTCAATCTTACTGATTTCCTATTTTTTCGTTCTTCCCGTACCTGTTTCAGTCACGCAACCCTTTTTTACTCTGCGCGCCATTAAGCTGGTTCAATCCCCTTGAACATGTGCTCTTCCTTCCCTACATGATACATCACATTATACTAATGAATGCAAAAATAGGAAGAATAATAAGCTGATTGAAACCCTAAGAAGCCTAGATTATTTTGAGCTTAGTGAAGATGAGGCATTAGACCTAGCCCTAAATAACAACAAAGGAATTGTTGAAATCATACTCGACAACGAACATTAAGAAAGTGATTATGAAGAAACTATCCATATGATGGAAAGTTGCTCGATTAGCCTTGTTGATATTCAAGGAGAAGAGTTTCTTGTAGACAATGGTAATGAAGAAGTCAAAGGAGAACAAGTCCTTCCCATAATTCATAAAGACATGATCTGTGAAAAATTCATCTTTTAGTTAAAAAACAAATATGTATGTGAGATGATGGAAGGAGATCTGAAAATCGAAGACTATGAGTATGATGTGGGAGAAGTTAATCTCATTAAATGGGAAAATATCCTTAAGCAAAACAAAGATAGAAAGTATAGGTACATCCATGTTGGAAGCATCCAAGTTCAAATTACTCCATTACAATATTATGACAACGATATTAATCTTTATACTTTGCTATGTGATATTAGACATACCAAATTTAATAATCAAACTATCATAGGGATAAAGGCCAATTTATGTAATGGGTCAGAATGATTCAATTTTCGACCTGGATACTGTGAGTCTAACAGATGAGTTTGCTAAAAACTTTCTATCCCTTAAGATAAAAACAGTTGGAATGGATATGAAAAGATAAGGACACCCGTGGAGGACATTTTGGAAAACTATCTATAAATTAGATAATGCAATTCTGAAAACTAAGGTGACTATGATAGAGGTAAAAAAATTTGAAAGCCCTACCCCTATGGAAAAGATCCAAAGGATTAAATCCAACCCCGGTAGGAGATAAAAATTCATCGGTCATGGGTATCTAGCTTTGCCGACCCTACTAAAATCAATAAGAAAAATGTGATAAAAATTGATAAGAATGGTAAAATTGCTATAAAACCCCAATTATTAAGAAGCATGAGTGCAAGGTCAAAATAGGGAGAAGGATCTTCATCAGCTAAAGAAGAGCTTAAAGAAAATGATACAATTAGCATCAGTGAAATGAGTAGAATGAATTTTGAACCTGAAAGACACAGTGTTGACAGAAGTATGATTATTGGAAATAATTTTCAGAGATTATATTCTCCATATACACATATCATAAAGTAGATAATATTTACAATTAATGATCACTTAATTCCTATGGAAAGATTAAGCAAGCTTATACTCATCAAAAAAATGAGTTTACACGTAGCCAGCGTGGCAAGAAGGTAATGCCTGCACAATGTGAAATAACACTAACGATTTCATTACTTGAGTTATCTATTAAAGAGCAGATTGTCGAACAACGAAAGCAATTTTGTAAAGAACTCTATTATGATAATCCTCTTTTCCAAAACCATAGAATAGCACGATGTCTTAACTGTCAACCAAAGATGCATCGATCATGGTATCATACTTGGTAAAAACAAGTGCATTTTTGCTAAACAAAAAATTGAGTTCTTAAGCTTAGAGATAAAAGCTGGACAAATCATCCTACAAAGGCATATTATGAAAATTAGAAAAAATTCACTAAAAAGATTGAAGATGGAAAGCAGTTAGAAAGGTTTCTTGGATGCATTACCGATGCTTCAGATTTCATCAAAGATTTAGCTAAACTAAGAAAGCCATTATAGTAGAAACTCAAGAAAGCAGTAAGTTAGACATGAACCACTAATGATACAAATATTGTTCAAAACTTCAAAAGAATGTGTAAAAATCTTCCAGTTCTTAATTTGCCTAGTGAAGGAGATGATTTGGTTCTTGAGACAGATGCTAGCAATGAGCACTGGAGCATGATACTCAAAATAAAAGAAGGGGAAAAACTCTACAAATATTGTAGTGGAAGTTATAATATGGCATAATGCAATTATCACATGATGGAAAAGGAAATCCTTGCAGTCATAAGGGGAATTGAAAAATTCTTATTCTTTTTAGCCCCAAAACCTTTTCTTATTCGAACTAATTGTAAAGGAAAACTTAGTTTTGTGAAAAAGAATTTATCAAATATACAAGTGCAATGGCGACTCCTACATTGGGAATTAAGGCTTAACCAGTTTTTCTTCTCTATTGAACATATATAAGGATCAAATAACTCTTTGGCAGATAGTTTGACTCGAAAACTCGTTAATGGTGATCATCAGAGTAGAACTCCTACCAAAAAAGGAGGAAATCCATAATGAAATGCCATTACTACTAGAACGGGTTTTTCCTCCTAGTAAAGTCCTTATTGATAATTTGGAATTCCATACAAAAAGTAGGTCACATTTTGGTATGCTATCTTCTGCCTACCTAATAGCCCAAAGATTTTCCCTTCTAGAGTTACAAGTTAATTACCTTAGATGTCCTTATGATATCCAAGGAAACATAAGTTCCCATGTTCAAAGAAAAATGGTCTAATGAGTGGTATGCAGCATGCATTGACTATTATCATTATTATTCCTATGATATTTGGGAGTATGAGAGTACAACGATCTGCTTTCCCGATAAGTCTGGAGTTGGTGGTGTTAGTTTCCCAGCAAATTCAATATCTGCAAATGACCCTATCATTAAAGCCCGGGAATATGCCATAGTACTTTACTTTATAGAATCCCAGAACTAAAGTACCCACTTTTCTTAAAATTAACTAAGCTCTAACAATGCATGTTCAGAAGGATCCACTGGATTCTTACATGCCCTAATGGCGCAACAAAAATTCCATATAACAAATGCCTATATTTGGAGATACATTGTGCACTAATCGAGTATGAAAATGAAAAAGTCAAACTAGCTCATTATCTTGTTCGGATCGTTAATTGCGACGATCCCTATGATGAACGACAAGAATGGTTTCCAGAATGACGATAATTAGTTACTAATCTTGCTTTACCAAGAGCCATCGATTTTTACAACATTTATCATCAAAGTTGGGCATTAATTGTACAAGGAAAAACGTTAATGCATTACGGGAACACTACCTTCGCCTATGACAATGAGTTTAAAGAATACGTCAAGGTGGAAAGAGTGGTTTCAGAAGATATATTTAATTATCTCTTTAATGTTGGAGCTGAAAAATTCTTATCAGCAAAAGGAAAGAAATATCCTCTTGAATTATTTGAGAAATGGGATCCAGAGAATCTTTAACAACTTGATGAAGATTTTGATGATTATCTAGATAATGATGGCATAGAAGATATAATTGGAGATGAATGCATGCAGAATCTCAATAATGATGACCAGTCATGTCATCATCAAAAGTTCTAAAAAGTGGTTGCTCTATTATTAAACTATTTTGACAAGTGTCAGGGTTGTAAAATAAAGCAGTCTACCATAGTCATGTGAATGTACTATAGCCATATGAAACATCAGTATGTATAGTAGCCAATAGGGCATCCTATGTGCCCCCAACCCTCTATAAAAGGAGAGGCTAAGTGCTGGGGGGACACGGTCATTTGAGCATTCTCAAGCGAAAGCGAAGTTGGGATTCTCCATTTCTCTATCAGCAAGCATCTCTGATGATCTTAGTAGTCTAAATCCCTCTTAAATCTTTTCATTGTAATATTTTCACTTTCAAGCTTTCTATAAAAGAAGTTTCCCCGTAGGGAACGCTATTCAATTGAACCTTATGTCTTAAATATTATAATTTCTTGATTAAAGTTCCGCTATCCTTTAAAATATTGAGAACTTGATTAGTGACTATAGTCCGAGGTGGGAAACGAAATGGATTTGTACTGTGCCTGATCTAAGGAAAGTGCGGTTGAGATTGGCAATCTCTGTAAACAGGAAGCTTGAGGAACGCTAGGGTCTAACGTCAATGAAGTTCAGGTAATGGTCAAAACTCTCTAATTAAATTTTAATTATTTTGCTAAGCATGGTGCGCCTATAATCATACAAAGTATAATATCTAATATATAAGTAGTAGATTGTGATAACTAGTACCATTAAAGTCATTATAAGAAGTTTAATCATTTAAAACAAGCATGTTTCCTGAAAAAACACCTAAAAACAACTCATTTGCATATTCTTCCCATTCCAGGGACTTCTCTTCATTTTTAAGAATCTTTAGACCAAAAGTAAAATTGGAAAGAGTGTGGGAGGTATAAAAATTAAAATAGGTTTTCTGAAGGTAGCAAAAAATCATAAAGTAAAAGCTCAGGGTAGTAAAAAATTAAGTCACAAAGGTGAGACCCAAAAGAATCAACGAAATATAGCTCAAGGTACTAAAAGATCAACAACCCATTCACCAGATGAACTTTTCACCCAGTCTCTAGAATTGAGGTTCTCTATAATTTTTGACCAATTAATTATCGAAAGCACGGTGTTTTTGCATAAGCTTTGAGACTAACCTCATTAACTCAATTTCGTGTCATAATTTTGCCATAAAGGTTTGATTAGACTAGTGAAATAACCCTAGAGTGGGTGAATAGGGTGATCACAAAAATTTGAAAAAATAAATGCATAATTTAAAGTCGAACAATTCTCAATGATATTATAATGAGGTTGATCCTGAATCAGGCTTAGTCCCCGCCTAGAGTTATCCAACACTAGGATTCAACTCTCTTTCCCTCTTATTAGGATTGACTCGTTTACAAAGATCTTAGACTCTTCCCGCTCTTAGGATCTTAATTCTTAAACCCACCTCACAATTTAGGCTTGAGGTGTTGACTTCACAACTCCTAAGTCCTCACCCTTACAAAGCTATTTAGCTCACCACATAGGTTTAACCTTAATGAAAATTTTGAAACACTAGCTCAAATAAAAATAGCAACACATAAGCTCAATGCTAGATCACTTGAATTAGTGTCACAGACTTGCTCTTGTCAGCTCTATTTATAGGGCCAAGTTGTCGTTGCATTCTTTACGTATGAATGGAAGATTTTTGATTTGAATATATTGACACCTCTCTTCAAGCCCTTGAAATCTGTTTCTAAATCTATTTTGATCTTCAATCAAACTAAACAAGGCAAATGATAACATCATGATGCAAGGAATCTTTTTTGTTGCAATAATTAGATATTACATGTTGACATTTCAAATGCTTCAAATCAAAACAATATAAAATAATGATGGATTTGATTAATGGGTAGAATCAATTAGGTCATCATCTCTTGGCATCTTCAATATTGCATTGCATTTCAATTATACATCAAGAATAACTCAAGGATATGTTCTTAAGCTTTAGGGAAATAGAGCATTTGATTTCCAAGTGATTTCATCTTTTCAACAAAATCAATTAATATATTTTAAGCATGGCAAGCATGATCTTGTCAAATATTTACAAAAACATTCAAATTAAAATCATATGAAGATAAATATAAGATAACCATTAGATCTTGGAAAGAAGAAAGATTAATTTATTCAATATCATCTTCAGGACATAACTCTACAACAGAATCGATCAAATATTTCTCATATAATATCAATCAAGAATATCCTATAGAAAAATAACCAACTTTCCAATCAAATAAGTTAATATTGTTAAATTAGATTATATAGAAATATCCCTATAAACTCAATATTTTATCATGTCACTTAGACTAATAATCAATCAAAGCTTTTCGCCCAAGACTTAAATTGCTCAACTGCTAAACTCATATATTAATAAAAAAAATGTAACCAATTTCATAAATTGGACCAATAAGAATTTAAAATATGAAATTGACAAGTAATATAAATGTTCAATAAAGTACTATTTCATATATAGTGATTCATTTATTCTCCACATTGTTTGTTACCATCAAAATCATTATGTGACTCTCAGAGTCAATAATTTCTCTTTTTTTGATGATGACAAATAATTACGCTAATAGGAAGTGATATTCGTATACATGCCTTGTTGCTTGCGTACACTTACCATAAGCTCATTCTCCCCCTTTGTCATAATTAAAAAGGGAAGTGGAATATAAACTAACCAATTAATAGCGTAGCTCTCCCCAGTGTGACACTTATGAAGAACAAGAAGAAGAAAGGGTTAACCTCACAAGCTTAAATGCGATAACATATCATCAAAATCAATCAGTTCACTTGGATATCTCAAGAATGACATGCTAAGGGTTATAAGAGATACGAGCATGTAAAAAAATTGACAATTTAGAAAAAGTTACCTCCCTTCCAAGGCAATTATATATATGGGCCAATCATCAAGCGAAATCGCCTCCTTCTGAAAATCATTAATCCAAGGTAATTCATATGGCGTGAGATATACTAGTTGAGCACATAACAGTATTCACGCTAAATCATATTAACGGCTACAATCTTGATATGATAATTTTTGAAAAAAAATTTATAGCCGTATGAGGTATAATGCGTAGCTATTGTACCATATTAATCAAGCTATTTTTCCTTACCAAAATACTTAAAGCATACATATGATATCATATGCAAGAGAGGTGTAAGAACGTTTTGTCATGCAATAAAATATTAAAACGAACAGTATTTTTATAGCAATTCTCATAGAAAACTCATACCAACACAATGCCATAATCAAAAGATGGTTGTATACATGGCATATGAGGCTATAGATTCACAGCAAGATATAGGCATAGGTTCTTACATAAAAACATATCAAATAGAAGCATGAAATCTATCCTAACATAAATATAATGAAGCATATAGCATCAATCTTGCTCACGGAACCACATCATATATAGGGCCATGAAAATATTTTATATCCCCGATAATATTACCCAAGAAAATAAACATTAGATTTTGTACGTTAACAAATTCAAAAATTAAAATAAGTGTTATCTTCAAAATGTATAATACATACAATAATATCCGAGAAACAAAATCTCCATATTACTCATGCATATGGTCAAAAGGCATATAGCACTATTAGCCATTAAAAACCTATCTCTCACCCTTACATAATTAATCAATGATAATTCAAGAGGTAAATTATAATTCAATTCATGTGAAAATACAATGTAAGTTAAGTAGTAAGAAAAGCTAATAAGATCATAAAATTCAACGCCATGTAGCCATGGAGGCAACACATATTAGCAATATACCATATAGATCAATTTTTCGCTCCACATTGAGAAAGATAATTATATATATGATGTCAAGTATAGAGGCAAGGGGCATGTAACATTAAAAACTCATTATATCTCTCCCTTAATTTATGCCAAAGGCATCATAACATAATTCATATGTCAATAGCATATCGATACGATAAATTTATCAAAATTATGAGTAGTATGTCGGATGAGATGTGCATAAATTGTATGCAAAAGTAACACTGTCATAATTATCTCTCAAATGATATGTGCAATTTCATGAACGAGGGTGTAGGATCATAAAAGATGTGAGAATATTGACTGTTAGTAGTAAATGGTGTCTCGTCTTTACAATTTCAAGATCATGGTTAATTACGATAACCTATATGCTTCCCTTCAAAACATAACCAGTGGATCCCACATTAATTAGAACAAGATCATATTAACAATGAAGAACGTAGTATCTCTCTCTTCTCCCCTTGAAAAAGATTATCAGTTAATGCATGCAAGCCAATTGACAGAGGGGGTAAAGTGTCAAAACAAATACACAATAATAATGACAGCATACATATAAGAGTATTCATAATAAAGAGACAATCCCCCTTTCAAAATAATTCATACAGGCTAGAGTACATCACCTAATTTATTCCAAAATTAATGTAATCACATGTTAATTGCTGATAAACCTCCAATTTTACCATTTAGACCCTTTAATTCCACCAACCTTTCCCCTATATTCCCTAAGATTAGTGGAAGATTTAGTAAAATTTTTCTCCTCTTTTCTCATAATTATCTTGTTCAGACTGAATCTCCTTTTTGTAGATGTCTTGGACTTAATTGGAAGAATTTCAATGCTTATTGGCTCAAAATTGAACAACGAGCAATACTATGGAACGAATGGGGTTTCAAGGTCGAATGGAAGGGTCAAAGGCTTAAGGATTCAAAGGGAAGACACTTGCATGGCCAGTTGTGGATGTAAGCACGGTTGTGCAAGTCAGAAATTAAAGCCAGAAAGTTGCATGGCTGATCCTTTCTGCACGACCGTGCACCTAAGGAAGAAAGTTCCTGCAGAGTTGCACGGCGTGCATCCTCGTTCTTCGCAACTTAATTATTTTTCGGGGGCTGTTTTGGGGGATCTTTTGTTTTCCTTTTTGAGCACTTTTTCTTAGGCGATTATTAGGGTTTTGCTATGGGAGTTTCTCAGCACTTTTGGATTGAATTGCTAACATTAAGATTATTATACCTTTCCTCGCACAATTAATTCAAGTTTGTTCTCTTAATTCTCTCTTCTCTCATCTTTGTTTTATGGGGTTTTGCGTTTATCAAGTTTGTTGAATTGAGTTTTGTGATTGCGGTATTCAATATGATTCTAGGCTAAATCGTCCAACTTAGGTTGGGATTAGTGCCGTTCAAGTCTAGTTGAATCATGATTTAGTCCCAAACCCTTACTCTCCCCATGTTTGTGTTTATGATTTCTATTTTGCACACCACGTGTTCAACGAAATGGTTGAAAGAGCATTCAACCATTGTCATTAGGGTCTAGGGGAACATTGAGAGACGAAACCTTCACCTAGCATAACTTAGTAGACAATTAGGATTTCGATATGAAAATAATTGAAGTTCTAATTGGGATTTGAGATTGTAGATCTTATAATCCTTTGACTTAGTCCCATGAAAACAAGTGGCCATAGTTCTAGGATTAGTCTTCGACCCTTACGAGAGGGAGGAGATGGGCTCAAATGGCAATCTATTCACTCATGATGCAATTGCTGGTTCTGTTTGATGGGGGTTAGTAATGATTCACTAGCATAATCATGCTGTTAATTACATCTTAAGTGTTTTAATCCTTTGGTTTCTGAATCCCATTCTTAGTTGTTACTACTTTATTAGTTGTTAGTTAAATCCCAAATTTCGATTTGCCTTGATTGAGTGTTTAGATTAGTTCTGGTAATTAAAAGCGAGTTCCTTGTGGGATTGACCTGTACTTGCTAGTTGCTGCCTGCAGTTACACTGTGCGCTTGTGGTTTTAATTGTAATAAGCTTTTGCGGCTGTTATCAAGGAACTTGTTCCTTTCAATATTAGAACCGATTGAAATACTCTAGGCTATGCTTTTATTTTTATGTTTATCGTTTGTAGCTCTTCGTTATTCTTGCTAAACACTGTTTATGCTGGGGCAGTGTGTCTATTTTTTATGTAGAGAAGGATCCAAGGGAGCCAAAATCTTGCTCCATTTAATCCTGAAATTGAAGCAACCACTTGAAAGTGACGCGGAGAAGCAAGAAGAAAGACGAGAGTAGTAATAGAGATAACAAGGCAATATCAAATGGTGTTGCAAGATTATGCTATGCCACAATCGTTGGGCATCGCATCTTCCATAGTGAGCCGAACGATTGAGGCACATAATTTCAAACTCTAACTAGCCCTGATCTCTTTGGTGGAGAAAGACTAGTTCGGCGGTCACCCATTTGAGAACCCTAACATGCACCTTCGCAACTTCCTTGTGAAGTGTGACACCATCAAGTCAAATGGGGTACCCGTCGATGCAATTTGAATAACGATGTTCCATTCTCATTCAGCGATAGGGCAAGTGACTGGTTGCAGAATGACGAATCTAACTCATTCACTACATGGAAAGCCTTTTCCAAGGCCTTCCTCAGCAAATATTCCCCACCAACGATGATTGCGAAGCTGAGGACAGATACCACCTCTTTTGCTCAATGGGATGGGGGAGCCCTTGTATGAAGCATGGGAAAGATTTAAAGACTTGCAGTGTCAGTGCCCTCATCATGGTGTTCCGAATGGGCTTTTAGTCTAGAAATTTCGTAATAGGCTAGAATAGTCAGTGAAGATCTCTGTTGACACTGCAGTAAGAGGTGCTCCAATAGGAAATTTCATTGAAGCGACGAAGGCTTTGTTAGAAGAGATGGCTTCCAACAACTAGCACTAGTCCAATGACAGAGCTAGCCCGAAAAGAGGCAATGGCAAGTATGAGGCAGATGTAGTGACATTACTGGCCAGTAGGGTGAATGCACTGGCACAGAGGCTCGACAGAGTTGGTGCCTCCCCTACTTTAGGTTGTTCTTCTTCAGGTCCATTGTTTGAGGTTTACGCTGTTTATGAGACCTGTGGTGTGCAAGCGCATGCATCTATTGAGGGCTACAATGGTTCCCTTTCTATTGAGCACACTGACGCCATGCATGCTTTCAACCCATCACCACCGTAGAATAATCCATACCCCAACGCTCATAGCTCTGGGTGGAAGAGATATTCCAACCCCCCTTATAGGAACCACAACCCGCAACCTCATAATGCTATGCAGCCACCTGGATTCTAATATAGAGCTCCCTATAACCTACCTCCTCAACCCCCACAGCCGAAGTCTAGTTTGGAGAATCTTATGGAGGATTTCATTTAGACCCAAGCTAAGACTATTAAAACCCTTAGTGAGTTTATCAATTAGCTGACCTCTAAGTTCGACGCTATGACTTCACACCAGAGGATAATGGACACTCAGATTGCACAAATAGCTCAGTAAGTTAGCAATCTGTCCAGGCCTCAGGCGCAACTACCACGCCAGCTCGAGGCTAACCCCAAAGGACACATTAAGGCTATCTCTGCAGCAGGTGAAAGGTTAGTGAGGAGCTCATGATGGTTATTCAGGATGCTGTTTCAGTTCCTATTTCTGCAGGAATAGATGAGAAGGATGATTTGGCACTCTTGGGTTCAAATGAGAAGATCACTTCTTCACCTCCAATCCACCCATATCAGCCACCTCTACCCTACCCTCATAGGGTGGCATGGTCTAAGCTATCCAAGCTTGAGCCCATATTTGTGTGATTCCTCGATCTGATGAGGAGGATTTATATCAATGCTCCTTTCTTGGAGGCTCTTAGGGAAGCACCAACATATTTGATATTTTCTAGAGAACCTCTGTCCATGAAAGGCGGGCCTGTAATGATTAGAGAGGTCCCCGTTGGAGAGGTGGGCAGTGCAGTTCTACAGAACAAGACACTCTCTAAGCTGCAGGATACTGGTAGTTTCTTTATCTCTTGCTCTATAGGGGATTTGCAGAGTGAGAGAGCTCTTTGTGATCTAGAAGCTAATGTGAGCCTACTACCTCTTTCTCTCTACACAAAGCTCAAGCTGATGTACCTAACACCCACAGACCTAACCATACAACCAGTAGACTACTCCATCAAGCGGCCTGTAGGTATTCTAGAAGATGTTCCAGTTCATTCGGGCAAGCCCCTTATACCATGCAATTTCACGGTGCTAAATCTAAAGGACAACCCTCAGGCCCCTATCATTTTGGGGAGGCCATTCCTCACCACCGAAGGGGTGGTGATTGATACGTAGGCTGGCACTATGTCTTTTTGGTTATACAGGGAGAGGGTAGATTTCTGTTTCCCTCTACACACAACATCTCCAGCTCCTACTGCTCACTTATCTCATATTGTCCCTCTACATCCCGCACCCTCCGCCACTGTTTCCAGGACTGAGTTGTCTGATGGGGATGGGGGTCCCCATATAAGGTCTGCAGCATTTCTTGATCATCCTCTGCCAATCCTAACCAGTCTTGGGATCACTTCTGCTTGTACTAGGGAGGTAGTGGACCTTATACCACCATTCCATATCTCTACTAGTTCACCTCCCTTGTCGTTGTTTTCTACCATTTAGAGGTAAGGGTCAAGCTAAGGACCGAAAACAAGTGCTTCTTGGAAGGCAATGCAAGTAATTTATTTTTTTTCTAAAAAAAAAGAGATGTCATTCTTCCTCCCCCTTCCCCTATTTCTCCCTTGTCCTATGAGTCTTTCTTCCCTTGCTAATTTGTGTGTCCTTTCATTTAGGACAATGAATGTCTTACGCAAGGGGGAATGGGCTTGTAGCTCATTGGGTGAATTTATGGATGATAGGGTAGGATTTGAACAACATCTCTTGCATGTACATAATATAGACAGCACTTCACATAGGTTATTTGGTTGTTTCAACATTTGTCTTCATTTAATAGAGCATGCAGTTTAGAGCATATAAGTTAAATTTTGCATTGCAAGTGGAGAAATGATCGAGCTGGGCATTCATAAGTTTTTCAGGTGCTACTTCTCACCTTTCTGTTTGTTATCCTTTATATGTTTTATTGCGTTCTTATTTAGTTTTATTACTTCTGAAAAAAATGAATAAAAGTTTGTAAAAACCTGTAATAACCCAACCCTAACTCATATTTATTTATTTAATTCATCTTTATTTATTTAAATCATCTTTATTTATTTTATTAATCATGTTTATTCATTGACTTTATCATGTTTATTGACTTAATCACTTATGGTTACTTGTTTAACCAAATCATATTCACTAAATTCAATTACGCTCTATTTATTTATTTAATGAGTTCCATCATGTTATTTAAAATTTCCACCTTCATTTATCATATTTAATCACCCCGGTTGGGAGATATTTCATTTTGGGTACTACTTTGCAACTCAAGCTTCATTGATTGATTAAATATCGGGTGAATCGATATTAGGCCTCGGTGAGCATAAATTAGTGATTAATTATTTTCTTATCTTCGCTAAAATTTAATTCCGAGCAATACAATTTTTTTATTTTTGTACAAAAGCCCAAAACCTTACTAACTTTTGTTATTTCGCTAATTGCTCATTTTAGCACCTAATTTTAATTAGTAAAAAGTTAATTTTTGGGTGGATAATTTTCAGCCACATGTAGCTAATTTATAAACACAAATAATCAGCCCAAATACACAAACGCATCCCCCCATTTTTCTCTCTCCTCACAGCAGAACAGGGGCAGCAGCTGCTGCCCCTTTGTGCCACCCATTTTGGTGGTTCCGGCCACTTTTCCGACCACCTCCCAACTGTCCCGAGTTTCCCTTGCTGCTAGCTATCAAGTCCAACCCCTCAAATCACTCAAAACAGCCTCCTCATCTCACTAATTCAAGCTTAAAGTGAGGTATATCCCAAACCCTAACTTGTTTTATCTTGAGTTTTATGGTTGTTTTCTTTATGGGTTATGTTTGGATGATCAAATTGATAGTTATTGTGCAATTTTTCTTGAGTTTGGATATGTTTGGAGTTATGGGTATTTGATCAAAAGCATGGTCTTCATGATTTTGCATTTGTTTAAATGCTTTTATCGAAAATTCAGGAAATCACAGGATTGTCCAAAAATTTGTAAATTTTTACTGTAGATTCTCTATATTATTTTTGATTTTCTGGCAAAATTGCATGAATTTTGGACGTGTAATCAGTGAGTTATGGAATTTTGGAGAAATCTGCCCTGTTTTGGATACGAATTTAGTAACTATGTATTAATGAAGTTGTTTAGAGTTTAGATATATATATGAGGCCTTGAATGATATTTTTTATCTGATTGTGGTGATTTACAATGATTTCAAGTGAGTTTTATGTGAAAAAAAAAAGAGGAAGCTAAATCAATGAAGGGCTGAAATTTTAGGAAATTAGGGCTGACTTTGGGATTAAACTAGTAATGAATGGTCCCGCCAAAAATTATGATTTTTGGTGGGTAGATAGTTCAGTGTATTATATTTCAAATTCCGTTTGAATCGCCTTAATCCAAGGTCTGTGTAAAACGTTATGGTCGTTTTACCAAAACTGCGCAGAATGAGATCAAAACTGATACACTTGTGTTTTAGTCCCATTTTGGGAATCCTATTGTGGGAATCATGTTTTGAGTTGTAAATGAAAGTTTTTGGGGACTTCTTAATATTTTCATATTGATGTTTTATGTATCCATTTGAGGTCTAGAATGAAATTTATGAATTTTTGAATTGAACTGACCTGCTTAGATATAAATCAAGTTGTTATTATAATTTTTGTGCAGTGTATACTTGGAGGAAAATTCTGAAACTTTTATTGTAGACGGATCATATTATTTCTGAATTTCCTGTAAGATCTCATGAAATTTGGCTGAGTATTTTGAATTTGGTGATTTTTGGATGTATTTTGAGTAACTGTATAAAGAGCAATAAAAAAAGATCAAGTGAGATTGATCATGCACTCATTTTGTGTATTTTGGGCCAAGTCATTTATAGGGAGAAATAAATATTCATGGACTTTTATGGAGCATTTAGCTTGTTTTGAGCTTTGATTCAGTTATGGATTTTACAAAGAAAATACCATGCTTGGTGAGCTTAATAGCTTTTAATGAGTTCAATGACTCATTTGAGGTGGAATTCTTTATCTAATAGATTTATGAATGAAATATGAGAGGTGGGATGTTGTGACTTATCAGACCAAGTTATTGCAGTTTGTGCCATTGAACCAAGATATACCTCTCTTGGCCTCAGACCTCTATTACTTACTCAATTCATATTGTATCAAATGTATTTATCAAGCCAGTCTAGTGTACTCGCTGTTATCTTGAACCAAGCTATATATCAGCGAGCCTTAAACTTGTATCAGCAACTTATTTCAGAAAAGGCCGTAACTATTCTCTCAATTATCGCAATCAAGGCCTTTTTCCTCTGTAATACCATTTATCTCATTGTGGACTATTTTACTTTCATCAATTCAGTTTTGAAGTTATATTGAAATACACGAGCTATGTATACCATTTAATTACTCAATTTCTATTACGCATACTTTTACTTACTCAATTGTGCGAGTAAGGATCATTTACTAACTACACATACTTTCAATGACATTTATGAAACAGAGTTGAGGCCTAGTTATCGTTCCCCGTTAAGCATAAGTGTTATCAAGTCAGAACATATGTCTCAAGTCAGATGATATTTATGAAACAGCTGACTTGTATCAAGTTAGATAACATTTTGTTTTAAAGACTCAAGGTACGTCCATTGCCTGTATCTTCAGAAAGCAGATCATGTTTATCAAGTTACAACTCTTAATGATTTTATCAATGAATCAGTTTATACAGTGATTTTCCCTTTAACTTGTGACCCCGTCAGTTATCATCTATAGGGCGTCAGCCCATCATTTACCCGCGCGGCCTCAGGCCAACTCTTGATCGGATTGGCAGGTGTACACCTATGTATAGATCATATCAGTGCAAGGGGTTCACATCTAGATAATAATGAGCAATTCAATTTCATATTACTTTCATTTTCATTTTTATTCCCAACCAAATGAATTGCAAAGACGGGTACCCATCACCAGTGTTTCTATGGTCATTTTACAAATACAGGGATGTATGTACTGAGTTTTTGCTCATGTTTTCGAATTGTTTTCATGTTTTCCATTTTAGGTGATGAAGTGTCACATATTCCACCTTTTAGAAAGCCTTTTTGAAGGTCATCAGATGCTCACAGTGGATTCAGGATAGCATGAATATTGGAATCGGCCTTAGGGCCAAGTACTTGTGTGGTATGGAATGTGAGTTAGTACATGGTATGGTTAAACTATTATGAACTTCGGTCTTGAAGTGTTTCAGTTTACTAGATTTTGTGATTGTAAGCACGAGTTACAAGATTAGATGGTTTCAGTGAGCCTTATCCTTATCAGGACGGCGGTAGCGCCTTCGTTTAGTGAGTCTTTCGCTGCAATTATCAGCAATCATGTCATTCGTATTTTGGGGGCGTTACAGAATTGGTATCAGAGCTAAGGTTTAAGGGCCACTGTGAGCTATCAAGTGTTTCTGAGTTAGCTATCAAGGTATGTATGAGTTATGTTAGACCAGTTAAATGAGTTGCTGGCTATAAGTTCATATGCATGGGCATATATGGAGGAACCATTGTCATTTCGGTGACTCAATCATTTGGTAATATCATGAGATTCAAGCATGAGCAAAGTGGACTGTGGAACCATTTGGGTCACCTGTTAGAAAGGCATGCTCTCATTTATCTGGGAATTGTATTGTATATTTCATTTCTCGTATTTGTTTAAATTTTTGTAAATATGCACTCCGGGTGTGTGACTCGTTGAGTTATGAACTCCGGCGTGTGGCCGTTGAGCTATTGAAGTGTTTCTCTCCATTTCAGGTATCAATTGTAAGGCTTTAAGCCTGGGTTTTAGCCAGTTTTTAGGCGAAACTCTGTCCGTTTCGCTTTAGAATTTGAGAGTTTCATTGAGATGAATTAATATACCTGACCTTGAGTACAGTGATGGTTGAAGTCGATGTGGGGGTGCCATTTGCAACTTCTCAAGGGATTTATACAATGTTAAGTCAGAGGTGAACCTCTAGATGAGGAAATGCCTGGTGGGGCAATATCTTTGAGTTGAAGTACTATGAGAAGAACACTACAATGAGTGCTTATGTATGGTAATAGCAATTAGTAACTTATGGTGTGCTATTTGGCATTATGTGGGTGGTACAAGTAAGATTAAGCTGCCATGTATCGGAATCATTTGGTCTTGATACTAAGACTTTACATCAGCAATGCTCCCATCACTTCCCGTCATTGACTTATTCCTGCCCTAGTTACCTTGAATAGTTCAGATGCATCATTTCTTTGCTACTAACACTCTCTTGATTTGTAATGGGGTGTTTACGGGAATTCTCATATGTGGTCTATGGGGACTTTTTCAAACACATCTGATCAACCTTTCTTATAGGTGATTCAAACCCTGATAATCTCAGTCGTTTAATTCTCTTTTTCCATAATGGAGCCTATAATGACTCCCGATGTGCATTACTAAGTGATTTGCAGTTCTTCCTAAGCATATTTGACTCATTCTACTTGCAACTCAGTCACCACTATGTTCATATTTTTACTGTTACCTACTCGAACTCTTTGCTTTTATTTGTGCACTATCCATTTGTTGCTTGCAAAGCCATTAGTTGCTTCAGACCCAGTCATTGAGTGCCCTTTCAGCAATAAATGTATCCATATTGTTCGTGTTGTTATAGCACCGTAACGTCATGCTGGCATACTACTCTATGGCCATGACTACATGTTGTTATTCAAGTTATTTTGGCAATCCTTTCTTTTCTAGTACAACCTAGTTTGATAATGATAAACAACAATTTGTGTTATTTCTATTTGCCAGCAGTTTTGAAGTTTATATGTCTACCCAAGACTTCTATTTATTGCAAATTGTTGTATTGATGGATGACATCATGTTCAGTCATAAGATTGACTCCTTCATCTTGACGTATTGTCTTTTCAAATATCAGATGAATAAAATTTTCCTTCTGATAGTGTTGACCCTTATCTTCGTCATTTTACTCACATACGGATACCATATGACTTTTCAAAAGCCGGTTTGGGAATCTGTCACATTTCTTCACCTTCATTACTGAATACTCTCTCTCAACTTCATAACATCGTTCATTACTTTACTATCATGACCATCCTGAGTAAACTGCATGTCTTGTATATGTAGGACATTTATATGTCTTACTTCTTTCATTACGAATACTCGTCTTTTCATTCATTCAGCTTACATGTCTATCCTTCATAACCAATAAAGAAATATCTTTGCAAGAGTTCATGGTGTGGTTGCATATCTCTGCACTTTATATTGCCCCTTGTCTTTTAAATTTACTGAGACCAGTAAACAGTTGAATGTGTTATGTATAGTATTACTGGAAACATATTCACTGGGCATTGAATCCAGTTTGATTGGCATACGTTGTTATCATTATAGAGATGAACTGATTTTGTACTTATAGAAGATGACTGGTAAAGATCTTAAGGTTAGTTTGAGAAATGTGGAAAGACTAGGCGTGTATTTCCATGGACTGAGAGAAGAAAAATCCTATTTCTGCCCTAATTCCATTGTGCAAGCAAGTGAATTATCATGTCAGTAATGCAATGAATATTAGTGATTTGTCAACCACACTCGGTATATCCATATCTATATTGTCAGTTGGTAGAGTTAGAGATGTTTCATCTGAGGACTATCAGGATTATTTCTCCCCAAGAAACATTGATTTTCATATCAACCTAGTTCTAGGTGCTCAATCCATTTTCAAAACCCCTATCATATGACCCCTAACAGAGTCCAAAGAATTAAGGAATCAGTGGATGAATTATAAGGGATTTGTTTGACCAAGTGTGTCCCCGTGGGGAACCTCAGGTTCATACGAAGAAGAAAGACAGAACCTTATGGTTGTGTACTATGCACAGAGAGTTGCACAAGATCACTATCAAAATAAGTGCCCTATACCTTCAATAAATGATTTATGGGATTAACTGTCAGCAGGAGATGTCTTGTCCAAGAATGATTTAAGGTTCGAACATCACACCTAAACCATGCAACCACAGTTTATCTTTTGCAAGAATACCCATTTATAGTAATTCTTGTTTGCTTGTCTCATCTTCAAAACATGGTACTATCCAATATTGTTTCATCTCCCTTGTATTTCAACCCGATGTTTCTTATTAGCGTGATCTTCCATGTCTTCGCAAACCCATTGTTAAGTACACAATACATTTTTATTCGACCTTCACCATCTTTATTTCATGATCATAAGTTGCAATTCATTTCGTTGAGAGTTGATTCCCACATCTACCTTACATCTCATTTATTCATAATAATACGCTCATATAACTTATTCTGAATTCATAATGTAATTCAAGTCTCATTGGTGTGGGTGATTACAATTGTCATAATTCCCCTTACTCTCCTTACTTTGAACTTCCACTCCGACACATATACCTTGCATGCTCATCAGTAAATTCTAGTTTTGGTTGTTCAATCTTATTCCTGGACTTGAATTGGTTTTATATGAGCAAAGGCACGTTTCTCATGTCACTTGTTCAATCTATTCAATCCATTTATTGATCAATCTATTCAATCTATTCACTTATTCATTCTATTGATCTATTCAATCTATTCAATCTCATGTCACTTGTTCAATCTATTGATCTATCCATTGTATTTTATCGATTCAATCTATTTACTAATCTATTGGCACTTGCTCGTCTAATCCATTTATCCATCCATTACGCTTTGCTTATCCAATCTATTTATCTATCAATTGTACATTGCTTGTCTCATATATCTATTGCACTTATCTTGTTCCTTGTGGCTGTAAAGTTATCTAGTTGAAGCTCAGTTGTTTGTCATCTTGTTTCCAATTCATTAGTTAAACCCGAATATGACCATCCCATCTTTCTCCTTGGTGGATTATTTATTGGACCCTTTATGGTCCATATTTATAACCACAATTCTTGTGGCATTATATTTCAGAATTCATGACACACTTATGGTTATCTTTATTCTAACCACCCCATGATAATCTCATCTTTATTTGCCTTTTCTAGTCTCATTGTTCATTTCTTTTGTATGTAATAGGTCACTCAACTGAGAAATTCATCGCTCTCATCCCTAACCATGGTCTTTTTTCTTTTTCCGTTATCAACTGGGAGCAGATCCCTGAGTAGTCTAATGAGGGGAGATCTTGTGATGTGTTAGAAAAATCAGCTCGTGATATTTTGAGAAGGGCATAATCTCAAGCATTGTTTAATTATGTTGGAATGAGCCAGAAGACACATTGAGTATAAGGTCAGAGCTACTCCCAGCAGTAAGAGGGAAAAATGGAAGATTCAAGTACATGTCGAGGTGATACAAAGTCGACAAAACAGTTGTGCTGGCAAAACAAAGAAATAACCAATGTCTCATATGCGATATAAAGTATTCTGAAGGGCTTATCTAGTCAAGGGTGTCAAGAGACTGGATATCAGAGATAATTGAGTCCTCGTTACTTTGGGCTTTATGAGTCAGCAGTGTAGAATACCTCATTTGCAGTAACAAGGTTCTTTTCTTTCGAAGAGAATATCACTTTTGAAGCAAAGTAATTGAGTTCTTTGAGGCTGTTTAGTGAAAAGTATTCGGATCTACTACTGAAATATGGGATTAAAAAGTTATACAATGCGTACATCATGAGTCAGTGTTCATTTGGCAAATTATAACCCTTCGGAGGGAAGCAACGGGAACCAATGACCCATGTGTTTAAAGCAGCATTGCATATAGTTGACAAGTGTGATAAGTTTCGAGGACGAAACTCTTTAAGGGGGGAAGGCTGTAATAACTCAACCCTAACTCATATTTATTTATTTAATTCATCTTTATTTATTTAAATCATCTTTATTTATTTCATTAATCATGTTTATTCATTGACTTTATCATGTTTATTGACTTAATCACTCATGGTTATTTGTTTAACCAAATCATATTCACTAAATTCAATTACGCTCCATTTATTTATTTATGAGTTCCATCATGTTATTTAAAATTTCCATCTTCATTTATCATATTTAATCATCTCGGTTGGGAGATATTTTATTTTGGGTACCACTTTGCAACTCAAGCTTCATTGATTGATTAAATATCGGGTAAATCGATATTAGGCCTCGGTGAGTATAAATTAGTGATTAATTATTTTCTTATCTTCGCTAAAATTTAATTCCGAGCAACAGAAATTTTTTATTTTTGTTCAACACTCCAAATAATTTTTCAAGCCCCAATTTAGCCTTTTGGGCCCAAAACAAAAGCACAAAACCTTACTAACTTTTGTTATTTCATTAATTGCTCATTTTAGCACCTAATTTTAATTAGTAAAAAGCTAATTTTTGGGTGGATAATTTTCAGCCACATGTAGCTAATTTATAAACACAAATAATCAGCCCAAATACACAAACCCGTCCCCCCATTTTTTCTCTCTCCTCACAGCAGAACAGGGGCAGCTGCTGCTGCCCCTTTGTGCCACCCATTTTGGTGGTTCCGACCACTTTTCCGGCCACCTCCCAACTGTCCCGAGTTTCCCTTGCTGCTAGCTATCAAGTCCAACCCCTCAAATCACTCAAAACAGCCTCCTCATCTCACTAATTCATGCTTAAAGTGAGGTATATCCCAAACCCTAACTTGTTTTATCTTGAGTTTTATGGTTGTTTTCTTTATGGGTTATGTTTGGATGATCAAATTGATAGTTATTGTGCAATTTGAGTTTGGAGATGTTTGGAGTTATGGGTATTTGATCAAAAGCATGGTTTTCATGATTTTGCATTTGTATAAATGCTACTGTCGAAAATTCTAGAAATCACAAGATTATCAAAAACTTCGTAAATTTTTACTGCAGATTCTCTATATTATTTTTGATTTTCTGGCAAAATTTCATGAATGTTGGACGTGTAATCAGTGAGTTATGGAATTTTGAAGAAATCTGCCCTGTTTTGGATACGAATTTAGTAACTATGTATTAATGAAGTTGTTTAGAGTTTAGATATATATATGAGGCCTTGAATGATATTTTGTATCTGATTGTGGTGATTTACAATGATTTCAAGTGAGTTTTATGTGAAAAAGAAAGAGGAAGTTAAATCAGTGAAGGGCTGAAATTTTAGGAAATTAGGGCTGACTTTGCGATTAAACTGATAATGAATGGTCCAGCCAAAAATTATGATTTTTGGTGGGTAGATAGTTCAGTGTGTTGTCTTTCAAATGCCTTTTGAATCGCCTTAATCCGAGGTCTGTGTAAAACGTTATGGTCGTTTTACCAAAACTGCATGAGATCAAAACTGATACACTTGTGTTTTAGTCCCATTTTGGGAATCCTATTGTGGGAATCATGTTTTGAGTTGTAAATGAAAGTTTTTGGGGACTTCTTAATATTTTCATATTGAGGTTTTACGTATCCATTTGAGGTCTGGAATGAAATTTATGAATTTTTGAAGTGAACTGATCTGCTTGGATGTAAATCAAGTTGTTATTATAATAACCGTGCAGTGTATACTTGGAGGAAAATTCTAAAACTTTTATGGTAGACTGTTCATATTATTTCTGAATTTCCTGTATAATCTCATGAAATTTCGCTGAGTATTTTGAGTTTGGTGATTTTTGGAAGTATTTTGAGTAACTGTATAAAGAGCAATAAAAAAAGTTCAAGTGAGATTGATCATGCACTCATTTTGTGTATTTTGGGCCAAGTCATTTATAGGGAGAAATAAATATTCATGGACTTTTATGGAGCTTTTAGCTTATTTTGAGCTTTGATTCAGTTATGGATTTTACAAAGAAAATACCATGCTTGGTGAGCTTAATTGCTTTTAATGAGTTCAATGACTCATTTGAGGTGGAATTCTTTATCTAATAGATTTATGAATGAAATATGAGAGGTGGGATGTTGTGACTTATCAGACCAAGTTATTGCAGTTTGTGCCATTGAACCAAGAGATACCTCTCTTGGCCTCAGACCTCTATTACTTACTCAATTCATATTGTATCAAATGTATTTATCAAGCCAGTCTAGTGTACTCGTTGTTATCTTGAACCAAGCTATACATCAGCGAGCCTTAAACTTGTATCAGCAACTTATTTCAGAAAAGGCCGTAACTATTCTCTCAATTATCGCAATCAAGGCCTTTTTCCTCTGTAATACCATTTATCTCATTGTGGACTATTTTACTTTCATCAATTCAGTTTTGAAGTTATATTGGAATACACGAGCTATGTATACCATTTAATTACTCAATTTCTATTACGCATACTTTTACTTACTCAATTGTGCGAGTAAGGATCATTTACTAACTATACATACTTTCAATGACATTTATGAAACAGAGTTGAGGCCTAGTTATCGTTCCCCGTTATGCATAAGTGTTATCAAGTCAGAACATATGTCTGAAGTCAGATGACATTTATGAAACAGCTGACTTGTATCAAGTTAGATAACATTTTGTTTTAAAGACTCAAGGTACGTCCATTGCCTGTATCTTCATAAAGCAGATCATGTTTATCAAGTTACAACTCTTAATGAGTTTATCAATGAATCAGTTTATACAGTGATTTTCCCTTTAACTTGTGACCCCGTCAGTTATCATCTATAGGGCGTCAGCCCATCATTTACCCGCGCGGCTTCAGGCCAACTCTTGATCGGATTGGCAGGTGTACACCTATGTATAGATCATATCAGTGCAAGGGGTTCACATCCAGATAATAATGAGCAATTCAATTTCATATTACTTTCATTTTCATTTTTATTGCCAACTAAATGAATTGCAAAGACGGGTACCCATCACCAGTGTTTCTATGGTCATTTTACAAATACAGGGATGTATGTACTGAGTTTTTGCTCATGTTTTCGAATTGTTTTCATGTTTTCCATTTTAGGTGATGAAGTGTCACATATTCCACCTTTTAGCAAGCCTTTTTGAAGGTCATCAGATGCTCACAGTGGATTCAGCATAGCATGAATATTGGAATCGGCCTTAGGGCCAAGTACTTGTGTGGTATGGAATTTGAGTTAGTACATGGTATGGTTAAACTATTATGAACTTCGGTCTTGAAGTGTTTCAGTTTACTAGATTTTGTGATTATGAGCACGAGTTACAAGATTAGATGGTTTCAGTGAGCCTTATCCTTATCAGGACGGCGGTAGCACCTTCGTTTAGTGAGTCTTTCGCTGCAATTATCAGCAATCATGTCATTCGTATTTTGGGGGCGTTAGAAAACCCCTCTTATGGCAAGAATACAAGTGGTGATCATCGATCGATCATGTTGATCCTGTGTTGAAGTGTTGCCTGTCCTGGTGTAAGTCTTATGAAACTGTGTTTGACATTAGCATCTATAGTTCCTCTGCCCTATGTTGCATGCAAATTCCCCTTGAGACTCATGTGGTTTGACTTGATTGACTTTGATAAGTGGGACATATCTTGGACTAAGTTGCTTGATCATGGTAGATTTACCTGTGAGATCTTTGAGCCTAATGACTATTCATTACATATAGTCTCATACTTTCTCTCATGTGTGACTCCTCTATGATGCATCTCTAGAACTTGGTCTTGTTCTCTTTGAAATTGTATTTAGCATTTACATATGTTGAGATGATTGAGGCAATCTTTGTTTCATATAGCCATATAAGCCAAAAAGCTACCCGTTGATGTGTACTACCCCCTTTGCTAGCCCTTTGTGCCTCGTTCCTATTTTTGTTGTTGCATCTCATCCACAACACACTTGGCCTATGCATACTCTCTATATCCTTGTCAAGGTCTGTTGGAGCAACACTTCTATATTTTAGTTGGGTGTGCTTAGGGAGTTGATCCACCTTGGACACTATATCAATAGCTTATTTTGGAGGAATTACAAATTGACTTTTGTGTTTCCAATGCTATACTCATGTATCTATTTTTTTTGCTTGTCAAAGAAAAGATAAAAAAAATAAAGAGAAAAAAAGGATAAAAAGAAAAGAGAAAAAGAAAAGAAAACAAAGAAATAGAGAATTCGTGAATAAAGTGGTTGGCATAGGACTATTACAATAAGCTTGTTTGATTCCTGCCTTGAGGTTTTTGTTGGGTTTGTTGGTCAATTTGTAATTATAGTGTGCAGTTGTTACCTTGGCATTAGTTGTGGACGTGTTCTTGCTCCCTAGTCTTTTAACTAATAGCTCTATTTGTGCTAAATTATTCCACTTCTCACCCTTAACCTTAGCCCCATTACATCCTCTTTGCAAGTTCTCATGATTGGCATATTGTATTTTGCATCAAGTGGTGGAGAATTAAGAACTCTAACAAGCATATGGTAGTTTGCCTGATTGACTGGAGTATAGAGCGCATCATTGCTATGTATTCCAAACACATTGAGAGGAGTGTTTCACTTTCTCCCAAAGTGAGGTCCTACCAGTCTTGCTTACTCACCATTTATTGAGGAAGGTCTTGTACTACAATGTGCTTCAATATTGGAGTGTTTGATATGTTGCATTTAGGTAGGGTGATTTATGGATGGTAGTGTATGTGTTTTATCGAGGATGTTTTTCACACCTTAGCTTGGGCGCCTTTAATGCGTGGTTGAGATTGATTTTTGATTTGTCATCTCTTGGTTGAGGAGAAGCATGGCTGGAGGTTTATCTTCCTATTTGGTTTATCAAAAGGTAGTCATGCTTGAGGGCGAGCAAGAAATAACCATGGGGAAGTTGATAAACCTCTAATTTTACCATTTACACCCTTTAATTCCACCAGCTTTTTCCATATATTGCCTAAGATTAGTGGAAGATTTGCCAAAAATTTCCTCCTCTTTGCTCCTAATTATCTTATTTAGACCAAATCTCCTTTTTGTAGGTGTGTTGGTCTTAATTGGAAGAACTTCGGCGCTTATTGGCTCAAAAATGAATAAAGAGCAGTACTAGGGAATGAACGAGCTTTGAGGATTGAATGGAAGGGTAAAAGGGAAGACACTTGTATCGCTATTGGTGTCCGTAAGCATGGCTATGCAAGTCATAAATTGAAGCCAGAAAGTTGCACAACTGTGGACCTAAGGTAGAAAGTTCCTACATAGTTGCATGGCTGGCCATGCGCTTTTGTACGGTCGTGCCTCACCCAATTTTTTGTGACCTAATTGTTTTTTAGGGCTTGTTTTGGGGGATCTTTTGTTTTCCTTTGTGAGCACTTTTTCTTAGGTGATTTCTAAGGTTTTGTTAGGGGAGTTTCTCAACACTTTTGGATTGAATTGCTAGCATTGAAGATTATTATACCTTTCCTCGCAGGATTAATTCAAGTTCGTTCTCTTAATTCTCTCTTCTCTCATCCTTGTTTTTCTAGGTTTTTGCATTTATCATGTTTGTTGAAGTGAGTTTTGTGATTGCGGTATTCAACATCAATCTAGGCTAAATCTCACAACTTAGGCTGGGATTAGCGCCGTTTATGTCTAGTTGAATCATGATTTAGGCCCCAAACCCTTACTCACCCCATGTTTGTGTTTATGATTTCTACTATGAGCACCACGTGTTTGATGAAACGCTCGAAAAAGCATTCACCCATTGTTATTAGGGTTTAGGGGAACGTTGAGGACGAAACCTTCACCTAGCGTGACTTCCGAGAGAATTACGATTTTGATATGAAAATAATTGAAATTCTAATTGGGATTTGATATTGTAGATCTTGTAATCCTTTGACTTAGTCCCACAAAAATAGGTGGCTATACTTCTAAGATTAGTCTTTGAACCTTAAGAAAGGGAGGAGATGGGATCAGTTGGCAATCTATCCACTCATGATACAATGCTTGGTTTTGTTTGATGGGGGTTAGTAATTGATTCACTAGCATAATCATTCTGTTAGTTCCAACCTGAGTGTCTTAATCCTTTGATTTCTTAATCCCATTCTTAGTTGTTACTACTTTCTTAGTTGTTAGTTAAATGTACAAATTCGATTTGCCTAGATTGAGTGTTCAGATTAATTCTGGTAATTGAAAACGAGTTCCTTGCGGGATCGACCCATACTCGCCGATTGCTAGCTGCAGCTACGTCGTGCACTTACGGTTTTAACTGTAACAATTGCTAAATAAGTAAATAGTAGTTATGAATCACATACCCACATATATAGATTGATTAAGAGACTTAACAATGAAAGTGGGCTATATTGTGTGTAATAATTCATTCAAGGTCATTGCGAAATGCAAGTTCATGGAAAACTTATGTGTGAAATCTTTTACCCAAAAAAATATATATATTTATGGGATCTAATGTATACCCTATAAGCTTAACATACCTTTGTCCTTTTTATTTTTCACCAATAATGATACTTGCTTTGGAGTGAACCAAAATAAAACATGTCAAGATATCATACAATTCATAAACCTTGAGGTATTTTGCAATTTGTCTAAAACCATATTTTTCATCAAGGCTTCCAACAATACGTGCTTAAAAATTGTAGTTAAGAGACTGAACCTTAGTCATTGAAAATTATCTAATGAGAAGTATTAATATTAACAGAGGACTTCCTCTTAGTTTATATCAAAATTTTATCACTAATGACTCTTACTAATGGCTAAACTCATGAAATAAATTAGGTTTAAATTGTCAAATAATTTTACATATGATAATATGTCAAGATCACATCTTATAACATATCAACACAAAAATAGTGAAGAATCAAAAGGTAGTCATGTACAAACACATGTAACGACTATATATTACAACTTTAGTTTTCGTCCCCCTTCCCAAGTCCATACAGGGCCATATGTGGGGATACCCCGTTTAGAGCATATGATAATTATTCATGGAAATATGACAAGAAATAATTCATGCAACAATATGAAAAGTCAGGACTAATGGATCAAAAGCAATATCACTAGTGGTTAGGATAACTGATGATCTACCACAAGATCTACAAATGCATGCACATAATATGGATTCTCAAATACTTGAACTCAAGATCTTAATCTTGAGTGGTGTAAGACATTCCTTAAATCGAAGAAGGCATAGTCATACTTGTAATAAGAGTATGAACACTTAGCGAAGACAATAATGATAATGATTTATTTCACCCCTGAAATTAGGACTTATAAATGGAAAAATACGGTGGATAGGATTATTAAAAAAAAGTATAACTGACTTAAGTTTTACCTTAGGCAATTAATTACTTACCACATGTAGGATTTTTCTTTGGGTCACTCTAACCAAATTTTGTGCCTTAGAATTTTTTGAGATTTTAAATGCTAGTGGACTATCTTTGATTTTTTTTTATGAGCATGTGTGATAAACTTTTCATGTAATTGTCCAATCTTCATCAACTTCTGCAAAAATAAATTTATTGGCCAAGAGATTGGTGCCTATTTTCTTTTGGGTCCATAGTGGTTAGAGCTAAGAGATAATAAAGAGGTAGGTAATTCTTTATTTTTAACCTTGATACACACCCTTGATCTTACACTATACCTAGAAACTTTTGAAACATATATACTGTTTTAGTATTGAAATCGATAGGATCAAGGCAACATCGAAAAAAATAATCAATTGAAACTCTTACGTCATTTTTCTCATTTTCTAAATTCGACGACCATGGAGAGTCTTGTTCCTGTATTGCTTGAATTTATTCCTTTGTTGTCATCGACTCTCATTATTGACCACTCTTATTGTTGTACTCAATCGTACGAGTTTGTAAATGACCATTTTCCTCAATATTTTGAATTTCTTTATTGGTATTGGTCATTTCACATTGTTCTTTGTATGAATCATTGTCATATCCAACTATATGGATTGTAGATTCGTTGATTTTATCTTCCGGTTTAAGTATACTAGAACCTGAAACTCTTTCATTAGTACCATATAAATAATAAAGATAATTCCAAATCTTTTCAGCACTTTCACAATGAAAAATTGATTCATAAATCTCAATAGTAAGACCACAGCACAACATATTAGTGGCTTTAGAATTTTTAGACATCATCTTGCTCTCATCATCAATAAGCTGGTCATTTGGTATCAATAATGATTGGCCCATTCCTGATAATCTCCCAAAGATCGAGACCTTTGCGCTTTGCATAGAGTTCTATTATTTCTAACCACCATAAATAGCTAGTACCCATAAAAAGAGGAGGGCAATCAGAATTAAAATTATAACTAGTCATGAGAACAAAACTATTAGATGATTAAGTCCAAAGCACGCCACTTGCTCTTATACCAATTGTAAGTTCAATTAGGTTAGTCAAATCACCCTAATGGGGAGTGAAAAGGGTGACGACAAAAATTAAAGTAATAAATGCAGAATTTAAAATGGGACAATGCTCAACGATATTTTCACAAGATTAAGCCTCAATCAAGCTTAGTCCCCTCCTAGAGTTATCCAACTCTAGTATTCAACTCTCTTATTCTCTTATTAAGATGGACCTATTTACGAAGATCTAAGAGCCTCCCCACTCTCAGAATCTTCATTTTTAAGCAGACCTCTTGATTTAAGCTTGAGGGAGTTGATCTCATAACTACTAAGTCCTTACCCTTACAAAGTTCTTTAGCTCACCACACAAGCTTGACCTTAATACAAATTTTGAGACATTGGCTCAAATAAGAATGGCAATGTATAAGCTCAATGCTAGATCACTTCAACTGGTGCCCTTGACTTGCTCTTGTCACCTCTAATCATTGGGCCAAGTAGCTGTTGCATTCTTTGGCTAAGAATGAAAGCTTTTTTATTCGAATATATTGATAACTCTTTTCAGGTCCTTAACATCTATTTCGATCTTCAATCAAACTAAACAAGGGAAATGACAACATCATGCTATAAGGAATTTTTCATGCTCTTGTTAATTAGATATTGCATGTTGACATTTCAACAACAACAACAACAACTCCCAGTGTGGGTCCCGCTTTCGCGGGGTCTGGGGAGATCCAGTTGTAGGCAACCTTACCTCTACCAGTATTCCTACCCATAGAGAGGTTGATTCCATAAGACCCACAAAACAGTTTTGTGAAAAAGGTTTATAGAAGAAAACGATTGCAAACCATTTACCGAGGAGGAGAAAAGGGTCCGGAGAGCAAATAAACAATGAGTGGAGACATACCTCAACAAACCAGGGGCGCTTGATGCCGTCACATCCCAGAAAAGGACGACCTGCAGACAAGCACGCACAAACCCTACCCGCCCCACGCCACCGAAGCTATTGCCACCTACGGAGCCGGTCCCCTACAATCAGAGATCTTAATCCTATCCCGCCACAGCCTCCTATCCTAAGCCATGTCCTCCGTCAGACCGACAACTCTCAGGTCCTCTCTAACCACTTCTTCCAGACTATTCTTCGGTTTACCCCTCCCTCTCTTTCCACCGAGGGAGTGGATCATCTCACACCTCCGCACTGGGCGGCCACACTTCTCCTCCTCACGTAGTCGAACCATCTGAGCCTCGATTCCCTCATCTTCTCCTCTATGGGGGCCACTGCAGCTAAGCTCCTAATTACTCCATTCCTAATTCTGTCCAATCTCGTAAAACCACACATCCACCTGACCATTCTCACCTCAGCTACTATCAACCTTTGGACCTATGTCTTTTTTAGAGGCCAACACTCCGATCCATAGAGAACAGCCGGTCTAACTACCATCCGATAGACTTTGTCTTTCAATCCTAGGGGCACTCTCTTGTCACACAGCACCCCTGACGCTGACTTCCACTTTTGCCAACCCACTCTTATCCGCTGGCTAATATCATCGTCAATGTCGCCATTCTGCTGAATTATCGAGCCCAGATACTTAAATTTAGCGACCTTTGGTATCACCTTCCCCTCCAGCGTGATTTCTCCCCCTCTTCTATCCTTCCACTGAAACAACAATAGAGGTATTCCGTTTTTGATCTACTTAACCGAAAACCCCTAGCTTCCAGCGTATGCCTCCAACTCTCCAACCTGTCATTCACCCCCTGCCTGGTCACATCGATAAGAACGATGTCATCTGCAAATAACATGCACCAAGGCACCTCGTCCTGGATTCCTCTAGTGAGTTCATCCAAAACTAATGTGAAAAGAAACGGGCTTAAGGCGGAGCCCTGATGCAGGCCCATACTAACAGCGAAGTCATTGGAGACCCCTCCCGGTGTCCTAACACTCATCCGCCCTCCCTCGTACATATCCTTGATTACACGAATATACGCGGGCGACACCCTTTTCTCTTCCAAACACCTCCACAATACCTCCCTCGAGACTCTATCATACGCTTTCTCTAGGTCAATAAACACCATATGGAGATCCACCTTTCTATCCCTAAACAAGCCCATGAGCCCTCTGAGGAGGTAGATCGCCTCAATGGTCGACCTTCCTGGCATGAAACCAAATTGGTTCTCTGAAATCTCTACATCCTCTCGTAACCTTCTCTCAATCACCCTCTCCCATAACTTCATAGTGTGACTGAGCAGCTTGATGCCCCTAAAGTTATTACAATCAAATCAAATACTTCAAATCAAATCAGGAAAAAATGATAATCAATTTGATCAATGGATAGAATCAATTGTGTTAGCATCCCATGATATTTTAAATACTGCATAGCATTTCAATTATATATCAAGAATAACACAGAGATATGTTTTTAAGTTTTAGTGAAAGATAGCATTTGATTTTGACGTGATTTCATTTTTCCAGCAAAATCAACTCATATATTTTAAGCATGCCAAGCATGATCTTGTAAAATGTTTATAAGAACATTCAAATTATAATCATGTCAAGATAAATATAAGATAACCATTAGATCATGGAAAGAATAAAGATTAATTTATTTAATGTCATATTCAATACATTACTCCATAATGTAATCAATCAAATCTTTGTCATATAATCTCCAATAAGCTTATGAATTATGAAGAAGAAGAAATGGTTAACCTTATAAGCTTAAATTCAATAACATATCATCAAAATAAACCAATTGACTTGGATATCTCAAAAATAAAATGCTAAGGGTTGTAAGAGGTACAAGCATACCAAAAAAAAAGACAACTTAGAAAAAAATAGCTCTACTCTTAGGGCAATTATATAGGGGGCATAGAGCGAATAATGAAGGAAAATCTCCCCCCTTCGAAAATCATTAATCCATGGTAATTCATATGGCATGAGGTATACTAGTTGAGCACATAATAGTATCCATACCAAATCATATTAACAACTCCAATCTTGACATGACATTTTAAAAAAAAATTATACCTATATAAGGTATAATGTGGCGGTATTGTACCATATTAACCAAGCTATTTTTTCTTACAAAAATAGTTGAGCCATATATATAATATCATACGAAAGCGAGATGAAATAACATTTTGTCGTGCAATAAAATACTAAAATGAATGGTATTTTCATAGCAATTTTCACAGAAAATCCATGTCGACACAAAGCCATAATCAAAAGATGGATGTATACATGGCTTATGAGGTCATAGCTTCATACCAAGATATGGGCATAGGTTCTCACATAAAAATATATCAAATAGAAGTATGACATCTATCCCAACATAAACGTAATTGAAGCATATAATATCAATCTTGCTCATAGGACCACATCAAATGAAGCGGCATGAAATATTTTATGTCCCTAATAATATTACCTAAGAAAATAAAAATTAGAATTTATGTGTCAACAAATTCAAAAATTAAAATAAATGTCATCATCAAAATCTGTAGCCCATACACTAATATTCAAGAATTAAAATTTGTACATTACTCATGCATATTACCAAAAGGCATATAAAACTATTAGCCATTAAAAAGCTATCATCTCTACCTTTTTCATAATTAGTCAAGGATAGTTCAAGAGGTAAAGTATAATCCAATTCATGTGAAAATCCAATGTAAATTAAGCCAAATGACCAGTGACTAAGATCATAGAATACAATATCATGGAGCCATGGAGATGACAACATATTAGGAATATACCATATAAATCAATTTCTCTCATGCGACTAATCAAGATAATTAGATATATGATATTAAGTATAGGGGCAAGGGACATGTACCATTAAGAACTCATTATATCTCTCCTCTAATTTATGCTAAAGGCATTATAACATAATTCATATTTCAATGCCATATTGATTCGATAATTATCAAAAATACGAGTAACATGTTGGATGAGATGTACATAAACTGTATGCAAAAATAACACTATCATAATTATTTCTCAAATGATATGCGCAATTTTGTGAATAAGGCTATAGGATCATAACAGATGTAAGAACATTGACTATTAGGAATATAAGGTTTTATCTCTTTGCAATATTAAGATCATGTTTAATTATGATAGCCCCA
>JACYFF010031954.1:59787987-59806734 GCA_017589665.1 Selenicereus undatus
GCCAAAGCGGACAATATCAGCCAGCGGGGTCCCGGACTGTTACAGTTAGAGGTGTGGGGTCTCGGTTTAGGCCTAGTGCGTGATAACACAAGACATAACAATTTCGGTTGATTAGCATTGTTCATGTCAGCCTTGATATGAGGCAAAATTCAAATCACGCATAAACATATTAATCTGAGAAATATCAATTGTGGCATGTGAGCATTAATCTCTATTTTGCATAACTTCAGATTGCCAAGTGTGTTAAACGTAGACATGTAAATTATTTATTCTTGTTCAGCCTTGGTAATTTCACGCCAAAACAGAATAGGGGTATATGTCGCTATCACACAGATTTATTGATCAAACTAATTAGTCTCATATTTAGGCCAGCATGAATTAATTAGGGCTAGCAACAGCCAAACAAGGCTTTGATACCACTATAGGAAAATATAAGGACTTACTTTGATGCGGAAACATTGCTCGGATCTCGCTTATTGATTGTTGCCCACAAACATAGTGAACCGGATTGACGGTGGGTACTAGAGTCACCATAAAGCATCACACCCTAAACCCAATCCCTAAGTGATGGTGGGATTAACGTGAAAGAGAGCAGAGAGAAGTAGAGGGAGATTCACATTTTTCTGCTAACTCTTGGACTCATAGTTAGCTCCTTTTAATCAGCATCAACACTAGTAACTGATAGGAGATTAAACCTTCCACTTAATGTGGATAATCAAATGACCGTTACATTCGGTCAACAGATGGTCCCCTTAGAATTAAAGTTGGGTGGATGGATTGGAAAGCAAACAAGGATGCCAATCAAATTGATGCCTTTTCGGCTATCAATAAAACTTTGTATTTGATGAATAAATTTAAAATGAGGTTATTCTAAACGATATAACATGATCTTAATCAAAGCACAATCATCCCAAAAACTGTACTTAACAACAAACATTCAGGGTACTAATAGTTGTCCGAGTAAATTAATATATATAGCCTAAAGTTGTAAAGATTCAAATTTGATACGCCCATATCTAGCACAAAGTCTAGCCAGAGACTTACTGTTATCTTTTATTGACTGTTTTGAGTTTTATTCCGATGTTTTTGCTTAAGAAGTGTGAGAATAAGTTGGCCTATGAAGTTGTTCATTAGCTCCCCTTAAACTTTGATAGTCTGATGCGCTCTAATGATGTTCTGGATATTGGGGTATTTGACAAACAACATTTTTAAGAGCTTTTTGGGTAAAAAGTGCTTCTTTGACTGAAATGAGCTGTTTGACCAAGTTAAAAAGCTAATCTAGGTGTTTGGTGAAAGAACTTTTCAAAAGAGCTTTTTGAGTCCAAAAAGCTAATTTCATGAGCTTTTTGGGAAAGTTTTTTGAATAATTAGTTTTTTTTCTCACAACTTTATTAGAAACAACTAATTTTACCCAACAATTTTTCAACAAACAGTTAATTCAAACAACTAATACAAACAGCTAACTCAAACAGCTAACATCTAATATAAACAGTTAACAGCTGTTTGCCAAACAGGGCGTTGTTCAAAAGGATTTTCAATGATCAGTACCCATACGTTGACGATTATTTAGAGGGTGTTTGGTAACATAGCTATTTGGGGGGGGGGGATAAAGCTGTTTGCGTAGACTTTAGCTGTTTTGATTAAGTCAAACGGTTAAAGAGGTGTTTGGTAAACAGCTGTTTAAAAGAGTTGTTCTTTCCCAAACAACATTTTTTCAAACAGCTATTTTCATTAGCCTTTTGAGAACAACTATTTGTAGAAATTACAATATTGCCAACAAGTTTAATAAATTACATGCATGCAATTAATAAACCATATTACTACTTTCCTATCTTGCCTCTATCTTAGACAACTTTCACTTCCAATCTCTTCTACTCAACCTCCTCACCTTCATCTCCACCCTTCATGTTGTCATTAATAAACTCTATATATTCCTAGTTTTCTTTGGTTTGATGAAGATCAAATCATTTGAAATCCATACATATTTCAATTCATAAAAATATAGATATAGGTTCATATCAATTTCAATTCATAAAAAAATAAGCATTTCTAAAAAGAACAAAATAAGATTATAAGATGTAGGCAATACAAAAGTAAGTAAACATTGAAAACAAAATAACAAAGAGATTCCATTTAGACTACTAGTCTAATTTGACAAATGCATAATAGCTTGCTATGGCCTAACGCAGATATCAGCGTATATATCAGCATGTCATTTGCAACCTCATATTCAAAATTAACACAGACTACATCGTTGGCTATGCAACACTATATTTGTCCATCTTTATATTAATGGGTGGAACTGGCTTGAAACAACTACAAACTTGATAGGTTCGAGGATCGGTTGCCAATTATGTTAGAAGCTCAGCATTGGAAATCAAAATTAAATACTGAGAAAAATAGACAAATGGATTATAGTCCTAAGATAATCAGACAAAACTTACATCTAAAATTATCTAATGATAATGGCATGAGATTAAGATGTGTCAGGGGTCAGAGTCAGTCGAGATACAAGAAATAAAGAATAGTGAGGTGGTATAAGTAACTAAGCGTGATGGCAACAATTTGAGGTTCAGATGCGAAATGACTAGAGGGGTGATTTAGTGTAAATTAGTTCCCAATTGTATTAAATGTACCAGTAGAATTTAGGATTTGATGGGATTCAAGCACAGGTAAATACGGCTAATAATTATTTTCTTTTTTGTTACTTTTTGTAATCTACACAAGCTTGTCCAAGAGGATTATGAGCCCCGCAGGCTAAGGTTCTTTACGCTCAACTTGGTTCATTTCCAGCTTATACTTGAAACTGATCCTGCTCAAACTTTTTCAAGATGAGCTTTTTGTGTTTGTTAAGAGGCCTAGCAAGCCCGCTCGACCCTTTTACCACCGCTGACAGCTATAGTAGCTTTTGTTGGAAATTTCTCCCTTGCTGAGCACTATATATGGGGACTCCTTCCTGCAGCTCCTCTTGCAATGGTTTACAATGTTGACCCAAGACACACTTTTCATTCAAGCAAAGGCCCAGCAGGACCTACGTGGCTCTTGTAGCTAGAGCTATTATCATCTGCGTAACATGATCTTCTCAACAAATCTAATCTACTCATGAATGAGGACTAAAAGCAATACTCACTACTATTTTCAAATTTCATACATATTCCGAAGAACTGAGGTTACATAAGATTGTCAAACTCTGCTCATCAGATTTCAAGTTGTTTAGCTAAAGAAGACGTAAACACGCAATAACACATCAAAACTGACTTTTATAGGTATATAAGAAAGTCTAATACAAGAGATTTATCTCGTGAAAGCAGCTGTTATTAAAACAATAACAATGACCAAGTACACGCACAATGCCCACTTCCCTAGCCTAAGTATTCTTTCACATTATAACGTGAAAGGCAACCTTCAAGCTATAACACGGCTAGGACACTCATATGTGACAGTGCAGTCTTGAGCAACAGTAACCGTGTAATTGTGTCTGGGTTTGGCAAGAAAAGCAGGTAAATAAACCAGCAAGTCACAGACACATTTAGTATCTACTTCTTTCAACCAACGGCAACATTCTTCTTCCGCAGGGGTTTCTTGGTAGTCCCCACCATGCCTATGCCTATGGTGGTGCCCATGCCTATGGCCATTGCTTGGAGAAGGTGGAGAAGATGGGGCAGTTGGAGAAGGTGGAGGGGGAGAAGGTGGAGGGGGAGAGGTTGGAGAAGCAGGAGGGACCAGTGCATAAGGAAGTTTTGAACATGCATGGTTAACAAGCAGAAATTGGGAAAGGCACAGAGGGCGTGGGGCTGGATAAGCCGGGACTGAGATGGCCGGGGGTGCTCTATATTGACTGTTTGACTTGGAAATGATTGCTAGAAATGCAGCAATAAACACAAGTCTAGAAATCTTTATTTTCACCATCTCCAGCATTGTTACAAATTAAATGTGCAGATGGAAGAAAAAGAATAATGTTCTGCAAGTAGATTGTAACTAGCTTCTACTTAAATAGTAGATTGTTCATGCACTTCTTGTTGATCACAAGAACGGGCTCCTTGAACTAATATAAAAAGAGAAACGAACAAAGGAGTGGATACCTGCTAATATGGAGGCAGCTAATATGGAGGAGGTTAGGTTCCAAATGGCTGTAGACCAAAGAACCATACATTTTGTATGAGCAGTATTTTCTAGCTAGCTGAATTTTTTTCTCTTGATAATTACCGTCATACCAACTTTTCCACAACCACGTGCTCCAGAAGACAATAATGCCCTGCATTAGATTAAAAAAAATCAAAAAATGCTATTATCAATTTATGAAACTTGCAACCAACGGGATGTCGCTAATAACAAAGATGGGGAACCAGATATTGTTCTCCTTTGTTTCCTCACCTATTCTAATCCCCCCACACAACTACATTATAACCTCAGCATGCCAGCCTTGCCTCAAATGTTGAGTTAATAAAAGGTATGAAGTTATTAGGCGACTAAACCCAACTGGCATAAGGCACTCCTTGGTATATTGTTACGTATGGACCAAAATTAACTGTTTGCGGTTGCAAAGATTGGGCCAAGAAACAAAGACAAGAGAAGGAAATGGAAGAAAAACAATAAATCAGCTTCAGCTTGTTTCTTCCCTTATGCGGCCCAGCGAGACCAACGACCCATCATCAGCATTGGTCCAATGGCATGGCCTTTCCAAAGCAAGTTTACCCATACGTTGACCAGCTCTGCTTGTCTTTAGCGTCTGGGCCTAGTTTCATGCATGGCCTAAAATGCATTCGAGCACATGGTAGCAGCAGTAATTACCCAGCGCCTAACCCCAGTCTACAGCCCAGCAGCACGCGCAGCTCCAGCACGTATGTGTTTCACCCAGAGGTCCACGAGCTAATCATGCTGGGCCCATGGTAGGGCCCCACTGATGAGTTTCTTCATTTCCTTGGCCGTTTCTGCTGTTATTATCATGCTTAATACAATGTTAATGATAGATTATTGTTGGAGCAATTATGTGGGTTATTATGTGAGAATAATTATTTTCATTACTCACCTCATTATTTGGGTAATTTTATTACTCAACTCTTGGTTCATCTCCTTTGGTGTAAGAGTTACATTTCTAACTCCATAAATGGGCATTTGGTTTAGGTATTTAGTCTAGCTACTGTCGCACCATATTAGGCATTTTCAGTGGGCAAGTTGCTAGCATTTGAGTGGCATTTTTGAGTGCCTCTCGGCACCACTCCTCATGGGCTATATCCAATTTATATTCCACATTTAAATGAGAGTTAGGATGTGTTTGGTAGTGTTAAAAATCATTTTCCTAGAAAATTATTTTTCATGTAAAATGATTTTCAGTTCATATTTTCAACTGTTTGGTAAAAGGGGAAATGAAGCTTCTGAAAAATGAATTTGATTAGCAAAAAATAAACAAAAAACTAAAAAGATGCGCATTAGTGAAAAAACAAAAATAAGTAAGATATTTGAAAAAATGGTAATTTATGTTTTGTTTTTTGGGGAATTATATTACAATAGTGGTGTTATCTAGATCAAAGTTAAGACAATATGTACATTTGTCAGTTTTTTTAATCTTACCTACTGCCAACAATTTGATGCTAACAACGCTTATTGATTTCCCACATTCGAGTGGGAATCCTAACAAAGAAGTAGAAAAACCGAGTAAGCTTCGATCTCTATTTCTTAACCCTGACAATAAACTACAGAGCATTTTGAATTTCGATCAAATCGTAATTGTTAGATTCACCGGCATCGGTATCGGTATCGGTATCGAGATGATACAATTTCACCAATCTTTAATATATTGCCTTAATATTCGAACTATATGTCACTGTCATAATCTTCAAACCATATGTCAAAGAAACACACATAGAAGAGAGAAAGAATGTGAGACCATGTGAGTGCTAAAGCAACGTAAAATCAACTTATGCTCTATTCAAAGTGAAAATATTTTCCTTCATTATAAGGTAAAATGATTTTCCCCTGAAAATAAATTTACTCTCCTTGTTTTACCAAACACCGTAAAACAAGAAAATTATTTTTCGGGAAAATGATTTTCACCCCTACCAAACACACCCTTAGTATAGAGAGATTTTCGTAATATTTGATCTCTTCCTTGGACCTTTGCTTTAAGATCTTTATCTTTCTTTTGTGTGGATCTCTTTTGACTCACCTTTGTGATCATTTTGTACTCATTCATATCATAGTGGTAGTGTGCCATCTTGCCGCCCGTGGTTTTCTCCCGATTGGATTTCCACATGAAAATCATGTGCCTACTGTTATCTTTTCTTTAATCTTGTTTTTATATTCTCGAATATCTACATTTTTTTACGCTTCCGCATATACCTTGTTCAAGTTTTATAAATTATTTTGCCTAAGATATATATTTATATATAAGAGTATGTTCTAGAGTACACCAATTTGGAAGGCCCATAATACTTATAAACACACGTATACATCTGAGGAACATATCTGGGGTTCACCTCACTCGGTGCGGTTCCGCATGAATGGTTGGACTTGCTTGCTAGGTATTTAGATTCAAAACTTGTTTTTAAATATGTTTCTTTTTACATCAGATCACTGTAGAATATCTTGACTAGGCCAGACAATTGAACCAGAATTCTGATCTAGGAAAGATTCCTAGGTAAGAACCAAGTCTAGTCTCCTCGCCTGGTTACAAGTAACATGCTGTCAAATTCAAAACTATTCTGCCAAAAAAAAAATTATAGATTCACTAATGAGTATTAGGAGAAACTTACAAACCAAATTCACTTCTTAAAATGAACGATAATCGATGGGATTACGAAGGAACAATGGATTCATGTGAGCAATAAATCGAAGGGACTCCAAAAGGGATATTAAGTTCACTTCAAAAAGGTTTTTGAAAGGCTCCCAAATAATCATTGTTGTGGGACCACCTAACTCTATAAGCGCAAACGGAGGATCGAGATTTGAAGGCGAAGGTTTGATATGATGAAATGCATAACAACATTACTCGTCATCTCTGACGACCTCTATTAACCTACAAGAGAAATTATAATATAATTATGCTGAAAATAACAAACATGCATCATGTTAGAGTCACAAATTCAAGTAACAACAATTACATTACAAGGATTACCGAAAGAGACCAAAAGAAACAATTCAAAATACTATAGCAGGCATGGATACTACCCAATAGTTACATGTTTATGAAATCCGCAATCAAATAAATGAAAGAGCACGAAAGTAAAGGAAAAAAGTGAGGGAAAGATTGGATTTTCACCCTCGAGATGAGCACTTGTTTCACCCTGGAAGCCAGCAAAAGAATGAAACTTTAAGCATTAACCCACATCTGACACTCAAGTGTCAGAATATTTTCACTCAATTGTTTCTCTCCAAAATCCCTCGGTCTCTTGCAAGTGTTTCTCTCTAATTTTTATGATACTAGATTCAGATTCTTCGCTGTGTTTAACCCTAGACTCCTAGAGGGCAACCCCTTTTTATAGCACTCAAAACGGGTGGAGTTAACCAAGGAAAAGGATTCGACTCCTACCAGTCTTAGTCCAAATAGATAATCCATTTGGATCAAACTCTAATAAAGGAGTTCGACTTAGATCAGGGAAGGCGGGGACCCACATGATTCCCATTTAGAGAACTCGGTCAGATTCATAGGGAGTAACCTGGCCGAGCTTTGAGCCCAGTTAAGCTTGTGGCTACCATGCTCCCTATTTTCTTTTCTCCTCTTTTTTTTTATTCTTTGGATTCGGAATTTGTGATTTATTTTGTTGGGCCCCAAGTGCATAGATTGGGGTATAATTTTTTTCATCAGACACTTTATAAATTCAGAGGCACTATTTTAAACTCTACAATACACTATTACATCTCCTCAATTTGTGTGGGTAAAATAATGTACAAATTGGCCTTGCATTGATGAACTTGTGGAGATGAAAGCCCCTTGATGAATTTGTCCATGACTTGAGAGTGATTAGGGATGCAATTCACTTGAAGATGTCACTGCACAACCATTTCATGAACAAAATGATAATTGACTTTAATGTGTTTACTGTGACCATGAAGAACGCGATTTGCAAAGGATAAGTAGCAGAGATACTGTCACATAAAAAAATCAGATAGGAATTTGTACAAATATACCTAGGCAAGTAAAATATAGCACAACCATTAAATCTCTATAACAATGTATGCAGTCGCTCTATATTCAACCTCTGTAGAGTAATGAGAGAGAGCGGGTTGCTTTCTGGCATGCCAAGAAATGTGATTTGCCCTAAGAAGACTGTAAAGCCTGGAGTGGAGCAGCTACTGTCAAGATACCTAGCCTAATCAACATCATAGAAAGTAACCAAAACGTTGAACTTTGATTTTCTTTAAGAACTCCATGATCCGCTATACCACATGGATACTTGAAAATTCTTTTCACAGCATGTAGGCGAATATTTCGGGAAGCGTGCACAAATTGAGTAACACTATGTACAACATAGGCGATACTAGGTCTAATCATAGTGAGATCTATAGCGCACTGAACATGCTTCAATATTTAGAGCTACAAACAAGTAACTAATTACCATTAGTTAAAGACAAAGTGGTTAGAGAAACACATGGTATAAGCACGGGGTTTAAGAGTGTGAATATGGAATTTCTATGGAAAGTCTGAGGCAAATTTGTTCTGGGAAAGAAAGAAGCTACAAGGAGTGTGAACAACCTAAACCCGTAAGAAAATAGTGAACATCACCAAGGTCTTTCATTGCAAAACGGGTAGACAGTTGGGATATAAAAGATCGAATAAGGACATAATAATTATTAGTGGGTAGCATATTATCAACATATAGTAATAAGACAAGGGCTGCGGATTGATGATGATACACAAGCATGGAAGTGTCAACTTTGCTGCAAATAAAACCTTTAGAAAGAAAAAAGAGTCAAAACAATAAAACCAAGCACGGGGTGCTTGTTTCAAACCATAATAGAATTTCTTGAGACGATAAACATGCTAGGGAAACTATGCATGGACAAAGCTAGGTGGCTGTCTTATATACATTTTGGTATCAAGAAAACCATGTAAGAAATCATTTTTAATGTAAAGTTGTCGTGTAATCCAATTAGAAGAAATGTAAGTAGAAAAGAATCAATTGAACTGTGGGAGGCTTGACAACATCACTAAAGGTTTTATAGTAACCAATACTTGCCTGTAGGTGATTTTGACTAGCCACTAGGCGGCCTTCGTAATGCTCAATTCAGCCATCTGATTTGGATTTTTTTTATTGTAAATCCACTTGCAACCAACCACATTCATAGAGGGTGTATGTGGTACTAAATGCCATGTATCTCAATTAGGTTTAAATACTTGTAAGCCTTATAATATGAGGCGTACCTAATAACACACGTTTGGAAGATTGAGGCTAGAGTTTATGCTTTGTGTACGGTGTAAGGTTGGGAAAACATTGAAAGCCAAAAAACACATAGAAATCTATAATGTGGAGATTTGGAAAAATGTTTGTGAAAAAGTGATAGACCATTTAAAATAGGCGTGACCAATTAATTAATTATATAAACAACAGGGAGAACCAATTCATGCCAAAAAAATTCAGTAAGACTAGCATCAATCCATAATGTCCGAGCTATCTTAATGATATGACAATGTTGTATTCAAGAACATTGTTTTCTTATTCAGTATAGGGAGTAGATTTTCAGAAATAAATGTCTTGGTCAACAAGATGAGTAATAAAATAAGAGTTGTTACAATCTCGCCCCCCACCACTTTAAGAATATTTAATTTTTGGCATTGAAAAGATTCTCAACTAATTTATAAAAGGCACAAAATATTATGCAAGCATCTAACTTATTTTTCATAGGATCTGGCAATAACATGAAAAACCATCAACAAACAAAATATAATATTTGTAGCCGCTTGTAGACAAAATCGCTGATTGCCGAAGGGCATTATAAATTAAAAATAAAGATCTATCAGCATAATGTTCAACCTCATCAAATGGGAGTTTTGTGGATTTTCCCAAACAACAAGGGACAAAATCCTTAAAATTCTGAGACATCCCAATAATTAATTCGTTTGAATGCAAAGACTCTAATACCCTAGAGCTTGGGTGGCTAATCTATGATGCCACATTTGAGCCAGCTGATGGTTGGTAATATTTACATGAAGCAGGGACACGAAGAAGCAAAATTGGATTGTGTAGAGATCTCCATTACTTGCCACCCAAAGTAGAACAGTCAATCAGTCATATGTCCTTGTCTTGTATAGAAACAGAAGACTTGGCAATTATCATTACAACATCACTATCTTATAGAAATCAAGCTTTACTTCAACCCTAGAACATGATAAATAGAATTTAGTATTAAAACTTTTGAGTCAGTATGCAAATAGTAATTTTCAATGTTGGATGTGGAAGAATGGCACTGTTCCCTACGACAATTTTAGTGGTACCATTATAAGGAGACTTACAGACAAAACCACGTCAAATGGGGTCAGGCAAGTAGAGGAACCTGAATCTAAAAACCAAATGTTGTCTTGTCCGTCACCAAGAGACGTTGCAGTAACAAATGAAGCCAAAGAGTTAGGAGTAGGGCTAGTAAATGAAGGGAGGTGAGGACACTGAAGGACTGAATGGCTAGAATTAAAGCAATATGACAAAGAATTTTAGTGGGGTCTGAACCCAAAATGCCTAACTAATTGGAATTACCTATAGGCACTCCCTATGACCTAGAATTAGAGGCTTGATTAGTAGAAGTAGAGTTGGAGGTACCACAGCCCCTACCACCCCACTTTCAGCTCGATTGTTATTTTGGTGGTAGTTATTGTTTCAACCATCCCCTCGACCTCTACCACTATTTTGATGCTTGTAGGAATAACTACACTCATTGGATGTACAAGATTGATCAGCGGTCAAAGCTAGATGACTGATACCATTGTTATTTAATTAAATTAGAAAGATGGCGAAGCCTTTGTTCTTGAAGCAAAACACCAAGGAGCAGATCATCAATGCTTAAGTGCATAAGTACATGAGTGAGGAATCTGACAAGTAGACCGTACAAATGGGTCATTTGGTTTAGGTACGATTGGGGTTAAGTTTGGATCGAATCATATTTTGTATCAAGTGACATTTCTTGTCATTTGGTTTGGCATAGGTGAACTTCAGTTCGGATCGACTTTAGTCAATGAATTTTTAGTTCAACAAGCTTGTCATGCAAAAATAAGCAGCTTTATAGAAAATATCAGGTCTCGTACATTTTGGTTCAGTTCCATTTTGATTTCGGGTCCACTTTCAGGTGGGCCTCTTTTCAATGTCGGGTTGAAAATGGGTCTAGGTAGTTCGGACCGGGTCCTGAATAAGTTTTGTGAAGTCTAACGGTAAGGGTTTCATAGTCACATCTAAGCCAACGTATAGTTGTAGACACAATAAATTTAATAATATGTGCATGGTAAACGATTAATATAAATTGATTATTTTGGTCAGCCCATAAATTATTTATTTGTGCCAATGATTTAGGCCAAATTGACTTTCAAGTCACAACCCAAACGACAACGAAGTCAACAGTCAAATTGACTACTAAATCAACGGTGAAATTGACTATGAAATCAACAGTCAAATTGACTATTAAATTGTTAGTCAAATGGACTAACAAGTCAAAGGCCCAATCAACGGCCCAAGAAGGCAAATAAGTTACAAACCCTAGTAAAGGGAGGGGGATTCTTTCCCTATAAATAGAGCACTTCTCCCTTGTTCTTAGAGGGTGGAAGATTCATTCACTCTGAAGGCATTCTGAAGACTCAAATGGCTAATTTATCTGAAGAAAGACAATAAGTACAATCAAAGCATGTGCCGTCTACCATAGGAGAACAAAGAAAACTCGTATTGATTGAGATCAAGCCTCTTAGGCCCTCTCTCAAGTTCAAATTCATTGAAATTCATTCAAAGGAAGTTGAATCAATCAATTTGATCGGGATTTAAGTTAATCAACCATCTTTCAAATATAAATTGGAGATAGAATCGGATGAATTATTTATTTTTTACTTGTAACAAATACACAGAGATTGTACCCATATCTTCAAAAATTAATACAAATTAAATTTGTTCATATTTCTTGTCTTATTCATTTTTAGACTCGAAATTTGTGTTTAGAAATTTTTGCATGCCCGCTAGGAATTCTCTGCCTCTCATCTCTTTCTCCAAGTGAACAAGTTCTACACTCCTTTAAAGAAGAAATGGCTTCCAAGAATGCCATTCTTCAATCTTCGAAGAAGGAGACTATCACATCTACATCCAAAGGATCCGCAAAGGCTAGTATTGCATTTAACAATCGAAGCACCAGGATGATGACCAGGAGCATGACCAAAGATGCGACCCCCATCACCTTAAAGCAACAAGTCGTGGCTCCAGCTTTGTAGTTACGCAAAACTCAAAAATTTGGCTTCAACTTGCTTGTTGGTGGACTCAATCAAACTGTTTGTCGCCCTAATTTGATGCTAAAGACTCTTGCTATCTTCAATATAACGTAAACTCTACCATCTAAACTGGAAGAATTCCAAACATACATTAATCCTGTCTTTCACCCTTTCTGTGTAGAGGATGACAACTATGAATGAGGGTAGTGATTCTTCACCAACATCTCCAAGGGATTTGTATTTCTCCTAATTAGAAACTAAGTCTTCCAACACAGTCATAATGCCAGTCATGATAATAGAGGCTGTCAACTTAGAGGAGAAACTGGCAGATATGAAGGCCAAGCTCGATAAACTCTCAAAGGAAAGCATAGAAAAGGATGCGCAAATTAAGCGTCAAATTGAGCAGATTGCTGAGCTGGTGGAGAAGTTCGAAAAGAAATCCTTTAAAGCTTCCAACAAAGGTTTAAGCACTAAATATTTTGATAAAGAGTCTGCTCACAACGAAGAATTTGACGATGAGCGCAAGGCAAAGAAGGATCGCTCTTTAGGCTCAATGTCCGTTGAGCAAATTCAAAGCTTAATAGCTTATTCGATGAAGGCTCATCTAGGAGGGGATTATCATAAACCACATTTTTATACGAAGCCTTATACAAAGAGGATTGATGCACTTCGTATGCCTCATGGCTATCAACCTCCTAAATTCAACCAATTTGATGTTAAGGGTAATCCCAAGTAGCAAATCACTCACTTCGTCGAAACCTGCAGTAATGCTGGCTCTTAAGGAGAATGGTTGGTGAAATAGTTTGTGTGATCCCTTAAAGAAATTACATTTGACTGGTATATAAACCTTGCCTCTGAGTGCATTGATAGATGGGGGCAAATGGAAAGTGAGTTCTTGAATCACTTATATAGCACACGCCACATAGTTAGCATAACAAAGTTTACTAACACAAGGCAATAGAACAACGAGCCGGTCATCGATTACATTAACTGTTGGCGTGCTCTCTCTTTGAAATGTAAAGATAATTTATCTGAAATCTTCATCTATTGAGATGTGTGCCAAAGGGATGTATTGGATATACTTTATGTCTTGTAAGTAAACAAGCCCAAAACATTCCAATAATTAGCAACACAAGCTCATGATATGGAGCTTACAATTGCCTATTATGGAAGACAGCTCAATGATGATGAATCACTGGCATCATCAAGAAATGAAAGCTCCATACTTAGAGACTCTAAAGAGAAAGAATGTCCTTATTCTAAGTCTGATGTGCCAGAAATGCTTGACAAACTTCTTGAGAAAGGACTAATAGAACTCCTAGAGTTAAGGCACACTAAAGAAGTATGAAGAACTAATGATCCCAAATATTGCAAGTATCACAAGATCATCTGTCATTCTATAGAGAATTGCAAGACCTTCAAAGAGCAAGTCCTACAGCTTGCAAAGGAAGGAAAAATCACATTAGATGAAGAAGACACTGAAGAATCTGATTGATTGTCTATTAAGATCATATTAGAAAGTGCTTTGGACGAGAGTGACCCAAAATTGGCATTTAGGGGGCAGACTTCCAAGCCAGCCTTTATAGACTCCTAAGTCATCAAAGAACTTACAGACTTTTAAGTCACTCCTCACGTAGACTCAAAGACTTTCAAGTCACTCATGTTAGACTTTCAAGTCATCCAAACTCTAAGACTTCTAAGTCAACCTCTACAAATACCTATGTCATCGAACTCTCTAACTTTGAAGTCAACCATGTATGACCCTGAAGTCAATCCTGCATTCGAAGTCATCAAATTTTATAGACACCTGAGTCATCAAATTCTCACATACTGCCAAGTCGTCAAAATTTCAGACTCCTAAGTCAGTAAAATAAGAGACTATCAAGTCATTCAAATTCAAGACTCCTAAGTCATCAAATTTCGTAAACCCCCAAATTGTCACATTTGAAGATTTTCAAGTTACTTATATTAGGTTTTCAAGTCAACGAACTCCAAGTCAATGTAACTGTATGCTTAATGAAGACTCTCAAGTCACTCCTAAAAACTCCCAAGTCATAATTTCGACTCTCAAGTCACTCTTAAGACTTCCAAGTCCAAACTTTCAGGCTCTTAAGTCAGTATAGACTGTCAAGCCACCCACATAATTCTCAAGTGATCAAAATCAAAGACTTCCAAGTCACCCAAAGCCTATCAAGTCAACAAAATTACAAACTTTCAAATGAATTCAACGACTTACAAGTCACTAAAGATAAAGACCCCTCAAGTCATCAAAATCAAAAGTCATCAAAATCAAGACTTTTAAGTGTTCAAAGTTTAAGACTCACAAGTCATCGAAGATAAAGACTCTCAAGTAAGTAAAATTAAAGACAAGTAAGTCTTTTAAGTTCAATACTCTCAAGTCATCGAAATTAAACCCAAGTCCTCAAAGATCTTAGCGTTCCTTCAAGTTAGGGGCAATGGACATAATCATCCTCCTTCAAATTTGCGATTGTGGCAATGGAGTCTTCCGCTTCAAGTGGTAAACCTCCTCCTTCAAGTCAACAACAACAGTGATGTAAGCCTCCTCCTTCAAGTTGGCGGTATCCCCCTACAGGATGGGAATGACAAGCTTGTATCCGATCCGTTTTGGCGACGTAGGCATCCTTCCGCAAGATAACAATAACAAGATGACCTCGTCCTCCTTGTTGGATTCTCATTTGTGTTGACAGCAGCATACTAGTCTTCTTTAAGTCGACAACCTTCATCTTCAAATCACATGATGCTCTTATCAAGTTGGTGATGACGATAATGTGCCCTCCATATTCATATTCAAGAAAGTCGCCCAAGGCGGCCTATGGTGCACCCTTGTGGGCAAGCCATCCAAAGGTCAAAAAATAATAAAAGCAGCCTATGGTGGACCCTTACGGGCAAGCCATCCAAAGGTTGAAGATTAATAAAAGAGACCTATGGTGGACCCTTGTGGGCTGGCCATCCAAATGCCGAAAATAATAAAGGCGACCTGTGATGGACCCTTGCGGGCAAGTTATCCAAAGGTCAAAAATTAATAAAGGCGACCTATAGTGAACCCTTCCGGGCAAGCCATCCAAAAGCCAAAAATTGATAAGAGCAAGTCATTCAAAGGATTAGCTGATAATCAAATCAAAGCCACCTTTGGGAATGATCGCCTTAGAAGGATTAGTGACGTGCTGCTTTTCGAAAATATTAATCCAAATATTGGGGTCTCGCATAGTCCTGAAAATCAGATACGCCTCTAGTGATTCAAGTGGTTTGCTAATATACTCCTTGTTGTGGGCCTTGACCAAATATAATCTCCATGATTCAATGTTGAAATGTTTTTCAATTTGAATGATAAACTTGGAGACACATACACACAAAACAAAGAGTCATATATCACAAAAAATAACCAATAAAAAGGCATATAAAAAAGAAGGGGGATAAAAAAAACAAAGGGTGCTCTCAAAAGGCTTTAAAAAAAAGAAGGAAATGACGCAAAAATTTCCAAGCCTGGCCAGGATCCTTGGCTGGGGGAGGAGAAGACAAGTAAAATGCAAATTTTTATGAGGTGTTGATCTCATCAGACCAACACCCTGTGATAATTTGACGTTAATTTGCAAAATAAATGAAACTTCCTTTAAATTCGTCTCTCTCTCTCCTAAATCGTTTCCTTCTTTCCCGTCACTGTACTTCTTCTCTCTCTTCCCTCTACTTCTTTGCATTGAAGATTGGCCATGGAGAACTAAAAAAAAAGAGAAAGAGAGAGAGAGAAACTAAAAACAGAGAAGAAATATAGCGCGGAGAGAAGTACAGACAGAGAGGTCTGAAATGGTGACTTTGAAGCTTCAAAAGCGGCTTGCTGCTAGTATCCTCGACTACGGGAAGAAGAAGACTTGGCTCGATCCTAATGTGACCAATGAGATCTCCATGGCTAATTCCAGACAAAACATAAGAAATTAATCAAAGATGGATTTATCATCAAGAAGCCATCAAAGATCCACTCCCGTTTCCGTGCTTGCCGAATGAAAGAGGCTAAAAGAGAGGGACATCACTCAGGCTATAGTAGGCACAGAGGAGATAGAATAAATGAATAGTGGTTTCCGTGTTGCTGTGTCTGCGAGGCTGGACAAGGTGACAAAGCAATACCCTAATGTGTCTTATCTCACCTTATTTATGGGTGGCAATAGCAAGGAACTAGGTTATCCTCATAGCTCCCTAACATAGATCCAAAAGTGGCAGCAGCTTAAAAAAAAATCTCCTCATTATGATTCGGTTTTGAAGAAATTCTCAGAGGTCCCCCATTAAACAAATGAATTTTAAAGGCCCAAGTTTTCTTAGTTTGCATTATTCAGTTAAGAGCAGATTTACACCAAGTATATTTACACCTTGGTGGTATGAGAACTCAAGGTGAATACATGTGTCACTAACCATCAACATTTTGAGACCCGACCACTTCAAGCATTCCAAAAGTCATGGATGCGGCCAGCTCTCAAAGGGGCAATTTGCATGCACAATAAATTTAATAATATGTGCATGATAAAAGATAAATATAAATTTATTATTGGGGTAAGCCCATTTATTTGATTAATTTATTTAAATGAGTTGGGCCAAATCCATGTCACACCCAAACGACAACCAAGTCAACAGTCAAATTGACTACCAAATCAACGGTCAAATTTACTGCTAAATTGTCAGTTAAATGGACTAACAAGTCAAAGACCCAATCAAAGGCCTAAGAAGGCGAATAGGTTATAAACCCTAGTAAAGGGAGGGGGATCCCTTCCCTATAAATAGAGCACTACTCCTTTATACTTACGGCATGGAAGATTCATTCACTCCGAGTACATTATGAAGATTCAAAGGGCTAACTTTTCTAAAGGAAGACAACAAGCACAATAAAAGCACGTGTCGTCTATCATTGAAGATCAAAGAAAACTCGTATTGATTGAGATCAAGCCTCTTAGGCAAGGTTGCCAGAACCAGACCAGTGAGTGAACTGGTGAAGCTAGCAGGTCATTGGTTGGATCGGTCCGACCGTGTTAGACTGGATTTTTGAATTATTCAAATTAACAACTATTCGTAAATATTTGTATACTAAGTATTTAAGTTATTGGCTTTTAGCTAATAAATACAAAGTATTAACTTTGAAAATTTAGTAAGTTTTTAAATAAAAATAAGTAATTCATCTAAATATTCTTAAATTTTTTATATTTGTCTACAACTTAAAACATATTATTATTTATTTTAGAAAATAAATTAATAAGAAAATGCACCCACAATATAATTTGGGTTGATAATATGTTATCAATTCATTATATAAAGTGTCACAATGGAAGAAATTTTTTTAAAAAAGAATGAAAAGTAGTTGAACAAATCCATTTGGTCAAAGATAATAGAAGAGCCATCATACAATAAAGAAATGAAGTGGGTTAGTGGCACAAAAGTGTGAGTGCTCTGGTGGTTGAATTGGAGGAAGAGTGCATTGAATGAACATGAGGAGCATGGTTCAACTGGCAGAACCGAGCGGTTCAACTGGTCTTTGACCAGTTCACTGATGTGGCGGTTCAATACCAACAATCGAATCGGACAATGGTCCGGTTCCCGACTGAACCGGTTGAACCGGTCGGCCCGGTCTGGCTCTGGTAACCATGCTCTCAGGCAATCTCTTAAGATAAAATTCATTGAAATCCATTCAAAGGAAATCAAATCAATCAACTTGATCGAGATTCAATTCAACCGACCCTCCCTCAAGTAAAAATTGGAGATCGAATTAGAGGAATTATTTATTTGTTTACTTGTAACAAACACATAGAGATTGTACCCATATCTTTTAAAATTAAGACAACTTAAATTTGCCAGTATTTCTTGTCTTATTTATTTTTAGACTCGAAATTTGTGTTTACAAGGGCATCATCAACCAAATCGGATTGAGGGAAAGGGCAATTAATAGAAAAAAGATTATAGTTTTCATTTCAATCAGATAATTGCCAATTGATTGATCATCACCCTTTTGATATTGTTACCATATCTATCAATTCAAATACATCATCCATAATAGAATATTTGAAACATTGACTAAATCTACCCCAAACCTGGAAAAAAAGGCAAAAAATCATAAAGATCAATCAATACCTAGGGTGAGAGAGTGGCAACAATCCATGAACCAATCATCAATACTATTTCAAACATATGTGTATGTGTGTATATACATAAATATATATATATACACATACATACCTAAATACATACATACATAGATACATATATATATATATGTATATACATATATATATATATATATATATATATATATATATGTATGTATGTATGTATATACATATATATGTATATATATATATACA
>JACYFF010031954.1:59843323-59861791 GCA_017589665.1 Selenicereus undatus
ATCAAAATTGAACAATGAATTAAACAAAAATAACAATCAACTTATCTCAAACTATAAATTTGACATCGTTTGGCACAGTTAAGTCAAGTGGAATAAAATTTAACCTAACATATTAAATAAACCATAAATCAATTCATTTAACATGTTTGGATTAAAAAAAATAAATAAATAAGATAAACTAATTATAAAATACTAAGAGTTAATCAAAGAACAGAAAGATTCAAAGGACAACCAAAGGTGCCGAGCAAGTGTCGAACCCAGCTCTGTTTCAGCGCTAGCACAGCAGCAGAGGTCGCGGTGCTTCACCGCCTAGGAGGAGAGAGAAAAGGGGTGGTGTGGCATGGATGCTACTGGGTTGAAGGGTGATGATCGCCTCTGGGAAGATGAATGATTATGATGATGGCTTGGTGTTACTGTCGATATGCGGTTGAACGAGGGTGCTGATATATGTTGCGATGATTATGATTTGTGTGTGTGAGGGCGATGATGATGGTGTCTGCAATAATAATAATGGGGTAGGCGCTTGGGGAGGTTGCTGGCTGATCAAGGTGATTATATGTGAGAATGATTATGATGATGGAGATGGTGGCCTTTCTATTGATGAAGGTACAGTGATGATGGAGATTATGTGAGAGATGATAGGAGATGAGATGTATCCGTGTATGGGTTGAATGGTGTGGAGCTTTTTAGGGGACTGGTTGAGGTTTGTGGTTAGGCGTGATTATGGCTGATGATGATGATATGTGATGATGGGTGAGCAAGAAATATGGAGGTTAGGCTAAAAATGAGAGTGATATGTGATGGTGTGATGTTGATGGTGGGATGCTGCTTATGATGTTAAGGTGGCGATATTTTTGGGGCGGGCTTGTAGCTATATGAATGGAGATGGCGGCTGATATATGAGGGGGAGATAGGGTAGTTGAACTTGGAGATTTTTATGGGAGATGATGGTGAGTGGGTTTTGTACAATAAGTTAGTTGCAAGTCTTGGGGGATTGTTCCGAGATTCTTGATCAATTTGGCTGGTTCCCTAATTTCATGGTGATATCACCTCTTCAGCTTTCGCTAAGCTTGATTTCTCCATCTTTTTCATGAGTTTAGACTTAACCTTTATTCCCTAAATAATGTAAAAATGACAAATATTAGACAAATTGATAACATAAAATAAATGAATACACCATAAAAAAAATATGCGTAAAATGAGACTTAACAAATTCCCCCACACTTAGACTTTGGACGTCCTCGTGCAAAATAACCAAATTACCTAAAAAAGAAAATGGAAAATAAGAAAAAGAAAATCCTAACTCACTTTCGTAGAAATCACGGTTGCATTTAGCGTATACAAGAAGGCCTTTGAACCACTAGGGTTCCCCTAGGTGACGAGTACGTCTCGTGACGGTTTGCAGAAGATGTACCAACAAAATCTTTTAAAAGGAAAAAGAGCAGACATAATTTTTTATTTAATAATTTACATAAGGAAACAATATAAAATTTTAACTAGACACATTACCTTTTAAACCAAGATATTATGTTGTATGTGAACAAGGTGTACACTCCAAAACTCTGAGTCTTCATAGGTGACATCTACACTCCACTCTTCACCCCATAAACCAACATAACAATGTATCGGTCCTAGTGCATGGTGTGTGAGTGTACCATCACCCCAGAGATCGGACTAATCAGATTTTGACTCATTCCCACCTGACAATATATAAAGTACATTATTGACTCACTGACATGGGAAGCAAGCTTTCCAGTAGCAGTATTGCCTCAAAGGGTAGCATCCAGTAGCGCATGCCTCAAAGGAATACTTGTCATTCCCGACTTTGACTTCTTTTCTTTCTTCTTCTTCTTCTTCTTCTTCTTCTTCTTCTTCTTCTTCTTCTTTTATTTTATTTTTTTCACATTCAAATGAAAGCAAAAACAAATGCAAGTGGGAGAATCAAGCCTGGAAGCCTAAGATTCTAAGAAAATGGTGATGTGCAAAATAAGGATTGGACTCACAGTTGTAATGGAGTAATGAGATTAGACTCGGATTATAGAATATCAAATCTACAACTCGATTTATCATGCACGCCCCACTTATATAAAACCTAATACTAAGTTACAAGTGGGTAAATCCAGTCAAAATAGTATGCATTTCCCAAAACAAAAGAAACGGAAAACAAAAGAGTTTTTTTTTTGAACAAATGGAATGAATATAAACAAAATCCAAGACAACCTAAATTAAATTTGAACAAATGGAATGAATATAAATAAAATGCAAGACAACCTAAATCAAATGCAGGTTGCACCCCAACACTTAGTTTATGCATTGTCCCTAATGCATGCGAAATAACAAAAGAAAAGAAAAGAAGGTACTGAAAGCGAATTAAAAACTTCCCTGAAAAATGTTGGGTTGCCTCCCAACCAACGCCTTTATTTACAGTCGTTGGCTCGATGTCATGAAGCTCATGGATCCTCTATAGTGATTTCTTCAATGACATTCACAGAGTCTCCATCTTTGAAATGTTTCAACCTATGTCCATTCACCTTGAAAATTTTATTAGTGGATAAGCTTTGAATCTCAACAGCACCGTGAGGATGGACACTAGTCAGCACAAAAGGTCCTAGCCATCTAGATTTTAGCTTGCCCGGGAAGAGTCTCAATTTAAAATTGAATAGCAGAACTTTTTCACCTACTTGAAATTCTCTCCGGGACAGCTTAGCATCATTAAATGTCTTGGCCTTACCCTTATAGATCATTAAATTGTTGTAGGCCTCTAATCTCAATTCATCTAATTCCTGCAATTGTAATTTTCTTTCCTTACCTGCCAAGTCATAGGCTAGGTTGCATTACTTAACAGCCCAATACGATTTATGCTCTAATTCAATAGGTAGACGATAGGGCTTCCCAAAAACTAATCGGTAAGGTGACATACCTATAGGCGTCTTATATGCAGTCAGGTAAGCCCAAAGAGCTTCCTCTAACCTAAGGCTCCAATCGTTTCTATCTAGGTTGACCACTTTCTCTAAAATACTTTTAATCTCCTTGTTTGAGATCTCAGTTTGGCCATTTGTTTGGGGGTGATAACTAGTAGATACCTTATAAGTGACATGATATTTAGCTAACAAGGCGCCTAAGGTTTTGTTGCGGAAATGTGTACCCCTATCACTAATGAGTGCTTTAGGAACTCCATATCTATGTAGAATATGTGATTTGACATTTTTAACCACAATCATAGCATCATCAGTTCTACTAGGTACAACTTCGACCCATTTAGAAGCGTAATCCAAAAACAAGAGAATATAAGTATAACCACACGAAGGGGCAAAGGGTCCCATGAAATCAACACCCCACACATCAAAACTTTCACAAACATAAATGCTATGTAAGGGCATTTGATTTTTCCAAGATAGATTACCTGTTCTCTGACAAGGTTCACATCGCTCGCAGAATTCATAACCATCTTTAAAGATCGAAGGCCAGCAACGACCACACTCTAAGACTTTGTGGGTTGTTCTCTTGGGACCAAAGTGTCCCCCACTCTCAGAAGAATGACAAAAGGTAAGAATGGAATGAATTTCGTTGTCATCTACACATCGTCTAATAATAATCTGATCACTGCGAAATTTCCACAAGTATGGCTCATCCCATAGGTAGTACTTAGCTTGGGCTCTAATTTTCTCCTTCTCTGCTCGAGACGAGTCTGTGAGGAATTCCTTGGTTAATAGGTAATTGACTATGTCTACATACCAAGGGAGACTTCCAGTAACAGCATATATGGTCTCATATGGGAACTGATCACTAAGTGAGTTACCCTTTTCCCCATTCTCTAGCCTACTCAAATGTTCTGCTACTAAATTCTGTGCTCCAAGCTTGTCTACTATCTCAATGTCAAACTCTTGGAGTAATAAAACCCATCTAATCAACCCAGGTTTGGAGTCATTCTTTTGCAACAAAGCTTTGAGAGCAGCATGATCAGAAAAGACAATAACTTTCACACCAAGCAAATAAGAACGAAATTTCTCAAGAACAAACACAATAGCATACAATTCTTTCTCAATTGTGGTGTAATTTCTTTGGGCATGGTGAAGAGTTCGAGAAGCATACATACTACATGGGGTACTCTTCCTACTCTTTGACCTAAGACTACCCCTATAGCTTTATCACTAGCGTCTCACATTATTTCGAAGGGTAGGGCCTAGTTTGGGGGTTGCCCTATAGGGGTGGTGGTTAGTTTCATTTTCAATTCATCGAATGCTTTCACACAAACTTCATTAAAATATAAACAAGCATCCTTAGCAGGTAGATCACACAAGGGAGAAGCAATTTTAGAAAAGTCTTTGATAAATCTACGATAAAATCCAACATGTCCTAAAAAGGACCTGACTTCTCTAACAGTTCGATGGCAAGGTAGAGATTGAATGATTTTGACTTTTGCTTGGTCTACCTCTAATCCCTTAGCAGAAACAACGGGTGTGTTTGGTAGGGGGGAAAATCATTTTCCATAAAAAATATTTTCTAAAGGAAAATGATTTTCCACTTACATTTTCAGCTGTTTGGTAGAATGGAAAATCATTTTCTTTGCACTTCATTTTTTGCTATTTGATAGAATGAACCCCCCGTCCTCACTTCATTTCTTTTTACCATCAACCCCCTTCCCTGCTCACTAATCTAACCTGACCCAGCCAACGAATTCTGTTTCTCTCTCCTCTTCAAAATCAAACCCAAAACATCAGTAAGAAATATACCCAGTAACAAACCCAGCAAAAGAGAGAGTCAATATTAATGAATCTCAATTTTTTCACTATTCCCAGGGATTACCCAGTTGACTTTAAGTGATATTAAATCCAGATTAAAGAAAATGATGAACGGGGAGACGATGAGTGTCTCAAATTGTGAAGTTCTTCAAAAGGGCAACTGTAACAAGATCAGAGAACTCAAGAAATAATTACAGAGATTAACGATGGAAATCATCGATGAACATGATGAACATGAAAAAGATGAGAAGAATGAGAGACAAAATGAGAATGAAAATAGAGTAATTCTAGGCACAATTAAAAGAAAATAGAACGAGACATAAAATTGGGCAACGAAAATTGAGTTTGGAAAATCGTTTTCCCTACTTTTTCAAGGGAAAACAATTTCCTTCAAATGGGGTAAAATGATTTTCCCCTGAAAATAATTTTCTCCTCGTTTTACCAAACGACGTAAAATAGGAAAATCATTTTTCGGAAAAATGATATTCCCCCCTACCAAACACACCCAACATGTCCTAATACGGTGCAATGCTCAACTGTGAAGTGACCTTTTTCAAAATTCAAAACCAAATTGGCTTCAATGCAATGCTTAAGCACTAAAGTGAGATGATGCAAGCACTCATCAAACAAATCACCATGAAAAGTAAAATCATCCATGAAAACTTCCATAATTTTGGTGAAAAAGTCAGAAAAAATGCTCATCATGCATTTTTGAAATGTGGTTTGTGCATTACATAAACCAAAAGGCATTCTCCTAAATGCATATGTGCCAAATGGGCAAGTGAAGGTGGTCTTTTCCTGATCCTCAGGGGCTGTCGAGACCTGGATATACCCTGAATACCCATCTAGGAAACAATAATGAGACCTACCAGCTAGCCTCTCTAACATTTGGTCCATGAAAGGTAAAGGAAAGTGGTTTTTCTTGGTGGCTTTATTCAGTTTTCTATAATCTATACAGACTCTCTAGCCACTTTGAACTCGAGTAGGAACTAACTGCCCCTCTTTGTTCTGAACTACTGTTGTCCCCCCTTTCTTTGGTACCACATGTATAGGGCTCACCCATTCAAAATCAGCTATGGGATAAATCACCACAGCATCTAACCATTTAAGGATCTCTTTTTGCACAACTTCCATCATGAGTGGGTTAAGTCTCCGTTGAGGGTCTCTCTTAGGTGTAGCCTTTGACTTTAGAGTGATCGTCTGAGTACAAAATGTTGGGTTAAGTCCTTTAAGGTCTGCTAAAGTCCTTCCAAATGCTTCCCTATGTTCTTTAAGCACCTAACCAATTTTTCTTCTTGTTCAGGCTTTATTGCGTTTGAGATAATTATAGGTAGTGTCTCATCATCCCCTAAATAGACATATTTCAAATTCTCAGGCAAAGGTTTAAGATCTAACTTAGGGGGTGAGATAAGTGAGGCTACCAATTTATCAAGCTTAGTAGTCAAACAAATTTCCTCAGACTCCTCAATGGAATTCACTCGACAGAAAGACTCTATCATAGCTACCAACTCATCATGCAAAACATGTGGCATATGTTCTAATGCATCTAAACTCATGGTCAACATAATTTCTAGCTCATCTTTATGCGACAAGTCGTGAACATCTTGGGACAATTCGTCTATAACATCAAGTGCACATATATGGTTCTCATCAGATGGAAATTTCATAGCATCAAATATATCAAATTTAATTACATCTCCATCAAACTCCATAGACAAAGTTCCAGTGTGCACATCTATTTTTGTCCTAGCTGTTTTTAAGAATGGTCTACCTAAGAGTATAGGGACCTCATTAGAAGCATTGCCCATGTCCAAGATAAAGAAATTAAGTTGTGATTTGGTGCTGAGGACAACTAGCACACAACCTGTTAAAGCGTTCCGAATACTTATACAAAGACTCCCCATTCATTTGTTTTATTGCACAAATCTCTTTTCGAATTGACCCTATCCTAGATGCAGGAAAGAATTTTTCTAAAAAAGCTTTGTGAACTTGAGTCCAAGTGGTAAATGATGCAGGGGGAAGATAATATAACCAGTCTTTTGCCCTATCCTGAAGTGCAAAAGAAATGCCCTCAGTCTAATCTGGTCCTCAGGAATTCCCTCTAGTTGCATGGTGGAACAAGTAAATTCATTAATAAATATATAAGGGTTCCCACCACGCAATCCATGAAATTTAGGAAATAAGTTCAAAAATCCAGAATTCATTTTTAAAGGTCTATCTAAAGAAGGATATGAAATTGATAGGGGTTGCACAACCAAGTTAGGGGCAGCAAGCTCACGCAAAGTAGCATTATTAGCCATTTTATCGAAAGAAGATGCTGAACTATCAGAAAGACTTGCAGACCTCTCACTTTCTGTATCGCTTACGATTTGGTCTTCTAACGGTATCTCTTCTTTGTTTGGTCCTACTTTCCTATTGCGTGTAGCTTTCATCAACTAACAAGCTGAAAAAAGAAAATATAAATGTTAGAACAAACCAATCAATTTAGTAAAATTGAAAGATAAAAGCAAACAAATCTCTCCCCGGCAACGGCGCCAAAATTTGTTAGAAGCTTTGTCATACCACTGAACAAATTAAAAATTTCCTTACTCTAAATTTAGCATGTAATATAGCACAAGCAAGGGTAACGCTGCTAATGATATATTGGACAAATTTCCTTACTCTAAATTTAACATGTAATATAGCACAAGCAACGACGCCAAAATTTGTAGAGCTTGTCGTAGAGCTCACAAATTAAACCACTACTTTATTTTTAAAGATTTATAAAATAGGAAAGTAGGGGTCGATCCCACGGAGAGAGAGATAAATTTTTACGTTAACCTAATATCTAGTTCAAATTTTACCAAATTAGTTTATATAAATCGAAATTAAGCAAAGACAAACTTGGAAAAATACTACCTTAGATTTATTTAATAATCGGAATCTAAAACTGCTTCTAAAACCGTTTAAAAAATCAGATTATAACAATTTAACCAATAAAATTAGAAAACAGTGGAAAAATCAAAGAAAAACCCAAAGCAGAAAATATAATACAAAAAAATAAAATATAAAATGATGAAAAAATATTTCTAAATATGATGAACCTAGGTAAAATACTGAAACACTCAAATTATGAAGGAATTATTCCAGAAAATTCAAAACAGAAACTCAAAAATTGCAGATTATATAGAAAATTGCAGAAAAATGTTAAACAGAAAATTAAAATTAAAATAAAGCTACGAAAATCATTAATAAACCTAGCCTATAATTATCATAAAATTAAATTAATAATATGTGGAAGAGAATAAAACAAACAGAATAAAAACCTAAAATAAAACTGAAATAGAAAATCAAAATAAATTATTCAGCACAAATCACGAAAATAAAAACAAAAACAAAACTATACACAATAAAATTCTTGACCTACTATACTAAAAACAAATCATAAAACACAAAATATAAAGTCAAAAACTCAATTTTCAGATTTATGAAACTAAAAATCTGCATTTTAAACCTAGAGCAAGTTTAGAAATAAAATCTGGAAAAATTATTAAATAAAATCCAAAAATTCTGGAATTAATTCTAATAAAAAAAAGGACACTTTTAAAGCCCTAAAATAATCTAAAATGTAAAAATAATCAACAATTACTAATTTTAAACTTAAAATCAAACAAACTAACAAGATTGCCCTAGAAAATAAAATTAGATCTTTAAACCTAATTTAGACCTAGGATAATTCCAAAATCACCAAATCACAAACTAAAATACTAAACTATTATTAGGGGGGGATTTAATTTAAGCAAAGAACAATTAATAAATTAACAGCTACAAATACAAACAATTAACTTAGAGAATAACAAGAAAATATTAATCAAGAATAACCAAAATCAAATAAACCACTTGACCTAGTTATGATCCGCCATGCCACAATACATCTATCATTAACACTATCCATCATTCATTTTTTTAATAGCTAGACATTACAAAAGACCCACCAGCAGTTCTTTCCCGATTTTTTTAGTTTAACTTCTAAGACCAACCCTAGATTTAAACCCTTCTAATTAAATTAACTAATTCATACTTGCATAAATTAACTAATTTAATTAGAGCATTGAACACGTCTAACCCTAGCAAATTACGATTGCCAGCAATTATAATTAACTAGTCCTTGTTTGAAAACCTAACTCCAGTCATAATAAGATGAATCAAAACCAGCGTTAAATTAATTCTTATAATAACAATTTTAATGAATCAAATTGTCACAAGATATCAAAATTGAACAATGAATTAAACAAAAATAACAATCAACTTATCTTAAACTATAAATTTGACATGGTTTGGCACAATCAAGTCAAGTGGAATAAAATTTAACCTAACATATTAAATAAACCATAAATCAATTCATTTAACATGTTTGGATTAAAAAAAATAATAAATAAGATAAACTAATTTTAAAATACTAAGAGTCAATCAAAGAACAGAAGGATTCAAAGGACAACCAAAGGTGCCGAACAAGTGTCGAACCTAGCTCTGTTTCAACGCTAGCACAACAGCAGAGGTCGCGGTGCTTCACCGCCTAGGAGGAGAGAGAAAAGGGGTGGTGTGGCGTGGATGCTACTGGGTTGAAGGGTGATGATCGCCTCTGGGAAGATGAATGATTATGATGACGGCTTGGTGTTACTGTCGATATGCGGTTGAACGAGGTGCTGATATATGTTGCGATGATTATGATTTGTGTGTGTGAGGGCGATGATGGTGGTGTCTGCGATAATAATAATGGGGTGGGCGCTTGGGGAGGTTGCTGGCTGATCAAGGTGATTATATGTGAGAATGATTATGATGATGGAGATGGTGGCCTTTTTATTGATGAAGGTACGGTGATGATGGAGATTATGTGAGAGATGATAGGAGATGAGATGTATCCGTGTATGGGTTGAATGGTGTGGAGCTTTTTAGGGGACTGGTTGAGGTTTGTGGTTAGGCGTGATTATGGTTGATGATGATGATATGTGATGATGGGTGAGCAAGAAATATCGAGGTTAGGCTAAAAAAGAGAGTGATATGTGATGGTGTGATGTTGATGGTGGGATGCTGTTTATGATGTTGAGGTGGCTATCTTTTTTGGGCGGGCTTGTAGCTATATGAATGGAGATGGCGGCTGATATATGAGGGGGAGATAGGGTAGTTGACATTGGATATTTTTATGGGAGATGATGGTGACTGGATTTTGTACAATACGTTAGTTGCGAGTCTTGGGGGATTGTTCCGAGATTCTTGATCAATTTGGCTGGTTCCCTAATTTCATGGTGATATCACCTCTTTAGCTTTCACTAAGCTTGATTTCTCCATCTTTTTCATGAGTTTAGACTTAACCTTTATTCCCTAAATAATGTAAAAATGACAAATATTAGACAAATTGATAACATAAAATAAATGAATACGCCATAAAAAACATATGCGTAAAATGAGACTTAACAAATTCCACAACACTTAGACTTTGGACGCCCTCGTGCAAAATAACCAAATTACCTAAAAAAGAAAATGGAAAATAAGAAAAATAAAATCCTAACTCACTTTCGTAGGAATCATGGTTGCATTTAGCGTATGCAATAAAGCCTCTGAATCACTAGGGTTCCCTTAGGTGACGTGTACGTCTCGTGAGGCTTTGCAGAAGATGCAACCACAAAATCTTTTATAAGGAAAAAGAGAAGACGATTTTTTTTTTTAATAATGCACATAGGGAAACAATATAAAATTTTAACTATACACATCACCTTTTAAACCAAGATATTATGTTGTATGTGAACAAGGCGTACACTCCAAAACTCTGAGTCTTCATAGGTGGCATCTACACTCCACTTTTCACCCCATAAACCAACATAACAATGTATCCGTCCCAGTGCATGATGTGTGAGTGTACCATCACCCTAGAGATCGGGCGAATCAGATTTTGACTCATTCCCACCTGGCAATATATAAAGTACTTTATTGACTCACTGACATGGGAAGCAAGCTTTCCGGTAGCAGTATTGCCTCAAAGGGTAGCACCCAGTAGCACATGCCTCAAAGGAATACTTGTCATTCTCGACTTTGACTTCTTTTCTTTCTCCTTCTTCTTCTTTTATTTTATTTTTTTGGCATCCGAATGAAAGCAAAAACAAATGCAAGTGGGAGAATCAAGCCTGAAAGCCTAAGATTCTAAGATAATGGTGATGTGCAAAATAAGGATTGGACTCACAATTATAATGGAGTATTGACATTAGACTCGGGTTATAGAATATCAAATCTACGACTCGATTTATCATGCATGCCTCACTTATATACAACCTAATACTAAGTTACAAGTGGGTAAATCTAGTCAAAATTGTATGCATTTCCCAAAACAAAAGAAACGGAAAACAAAAGAGTTTTTTTTTGGAACAAATGGAATGAATATAAATAAAATGCAAGACAACCTAAATCAAATTTGAACAAATGGAATGAATATAAACAAAATGAAAGACAACCTAAATCAAATGCAGGTTGCACCCCCACACTTAGTTTATGCATTGTCCCTAATGCATGTGAAATAACAAAAGAAAAGAAAAGAAGGTACTGAAAGCGAATTAAAAACTTCCCTGAAAAATGTTGGGTTGCCTCCCAACCAACGCCTTTATTTACAGTCGTTGGCTCGATGTCATGAAGCTCATGGATCCTCTAGAGTGATTTCTTCAATGACATTCACAAAGTCTCCATCTTTGAAATGTTTCAACCTATGTCCATTCACCTTGAAAATTTTATTAGTGGATAAGCTTTGAATCTCAATAGCACCATGAGGATGGACACTAGTCACCACAAAAGGTCCTAGCTATTTAGATTTTAGCTTGCCCGGGAAGAGTCTCAATTTAGAATTGAATAGCAGAACTTTTTCACCTACTTGAAATTCTCTCCTGGACAGCTTAACATCATGAAATGTCCTGGCCTTACCCTTATAGATCACTAATTTGTCGTAGGCCTCTAATCTCAATTCATCTAATTCCTGCAATTGTAATTTTCTTCCCTTACCTGCCAAGTCATAGGCTAGGTTGCACTGCTTAACAGCCCAATAAGATTTATGCTCTAATTCAACAGGTACACGATAGGGCTTCCCAAAAACTAATCGGTAAGGTGACATACCTATAGGCGTCTTATATGCAGTCCGGTAAGCCAAAAGAGCTTCCTCTAACGTAAGGCTTCAATCTTTTCTATCTGGGTTGACCACTTTCTCTAAAATACTTTTAATCTCCCTGTTTGAGATCTCAGCTTGGCCATTTGTTTAGGGGTGATAACCAGTAGACACCTTATGAGTGACATGATATTTAGCTAACAAGGCGCCTAAGGTTTTGTTGCAGAAATGTGTACCCCTATCACTAATGAATGCTTTAGGAACTCCATATCTATGCAGAATATGTGATTTGACATTTTTAACCACAGTCTTAGCATCATCACCTCTAGTAGGTACAAGTTCGACCCATTTAGAAACGTAATCCACGAACAAGAGAATATAAGTATAACCACACGAAGGGGGAAAGGGTCTCATGAAATCAACACCCCACACATCAAAACGTTCACAAACATAAATGCTATGTAAGGGCATTTGATTTTTCCAAGATAGATTACCTGTTCTCTGACAAGGTTCACATCGCCTGCAGAATTCATAAGCATCTTTAAAGATCGAAGGCCAGTAAAGACCACACTTGAAGACTTTGTGGGCTGTTCTGTTGGGACCAAAGTGTCCTCCACTCTCAGAAGAATCACAAAAGGTAAGAATGGAATGAATTTCGTTGTCATGTACACATCGTCTAATAATAATCTGATCACTGCAAAATTTCCACAAGTATGGCTCATCCCATATGTAGTACTTAGCTTGGGCCCTAATTTTCTCCTTCTCCGCTCGAGACGAGTCTGTAGGGAATTCCTTGGTTACTAGGTAATTGATTATGTCTACATACCAAGGGAGACTTCCAGTAACATCATATATGGTCTCATCTGGGAACTTATCACTAAGTGAGTTTCCCTTTTTCCCATTCTCTAGCCTACTGAAATGGTCAGCTACTAAATTCTGTGCTTCAAGCTTGTCTACTATCTCAATGTCAAACTCTTGATTTAATAAAACCCATCTAATCAACCTAGATTTAGAGTCATTCTTTTGCAACAAAGCTTTGAGTGCAGCATGATCAGAAGGGACAAAAACTTTCACACCAAGCAAATAAGAACGAAATTTCTCAAGAGCAAACACAATAGCATACAATTCTTTCTTAGTTGTGGTGTAATTTCTCTGAGCATGGTCAAAAGTTCGAGAAGCATACATATTACATGGGGTACTCTTCCTACTCTTTGACCTAAAACTACCCCTACAACTTTATCACTATCATCGCACATTGCTTCTAAGGGTAGGGCCCAGTTTGGGGGTTGTCCTATAGGGGGTGTTGGTTAGTTTCATTTTCAATTCATCGAATGCTTTCATACAATCTTCATTAAAATCAAAACAAGCGTCCTTAGCAAGTAGATCACACAAGGGAGAAGCAAGTTTAGAAAAGTCTTTGATAAATCTACGATAAAATCCAACGTGTCCTAAAAAGGACCTGACTTCTCTAACAGTTCGAGGGTAAGGTAGAGATTGAATGATTTCGACTTTTGCTTGGTCTACCTCTAATCCCTTAGTAGAAACAACATGTCCTAATACGACGCAATGCTCAACTGTGAAGTGACTTTTTTCAAAATTCAAAACCAAATTGGCTTAAATGCATCGCCTAAGCACTAAAGTAAGATGATGCAAGCACTCATCAAACGAATCACCATGAACAGTAAAATCATCCATGAAAACTTCCATAATTTTGGTGATAAAGTCAGAAAAAATGCTCATCATGCATCTTTGAAATGTGGTCGGTACATTACATAAACCAAAAGGCGTTCTCCTAAATGCATATCTGCCAAATAGGCAAGTGAAGGTGGTCTTTTCCTGATCCTCAGGGGCTATCGGGACCTAGATATACCCTGAATACCCATCTAGGAAACAATAATGAGACCTACCAGCTAGCCTCTCTAACATTTGGTCCATGAAAGGTAAAGGAAAGTGGTATTTCTTGGTGGCTTTACTCAGTTTTCTGTAATCTTTACTGACTTTCCAGCCACTTTGAACTCAAGTAGGAACAGAGTCCCCCTCTTTGTTCTGAACTATGGTCGTCCCCCCTTTCTTTGGTACCGCATGTATAGGGCTCACCCAATCAGAATCAGCTATGGGATAAACCACCCCAGCATCAAACCCTTTAAGGATTTCTTTCTGCACAACTACCATCATGGGTGGGTTAAGTCTCCATTGAGGGTCTCTCTTAGGTCTAGCCTCTGACTCTAGAGTGATCGTGTGAGTACAAAATGTTGGGATAAGTCCTTCAAGGTCTACTAAAGTCCATCCAAATGCTTCCCTATGTTCTTTAAGCACCCTAACCAATTTTTCTTCTTATTCAGGCTTTAGTGCATTGGAGATAATTACAGGCAGTGTCTCATCATCCCCTAAATAGACATATTTCAAATTCTCAAGCAAAGGTTTAGGATCTAACTTAGGGGGTGAGACATATTTCAGATTCTGACTGGAAGTCTATGGTGTATAAAAATCGACATGATAAATGCATGTCTGGGAGTCACAACTCTAGCCCATATGACTCTACTCCAGTCCTTGTACTAGGGCCTTCCCAGTAACCAAGTGTAACCAGCTTTGACAGAATAAACTTGGTCCCCTTGCCATGTCCAGGTTGCTCTCTTAGAAACACCTTGTTTAAACAACTCCTTGGTTGCTACTAGCTTTTTCCAATAACAACTACAATCAGGTGGGGGGAGGTAGCCCCACCAATCCTTCTGCTTTAGATATTTCCCATGAACCCATTTAACCCAAAGCATATCGTTTTTTAGTGCAATGTACCATAACTATTTAGCAATATTGGCCTTGTTCCGTGCAATTAGGTTCTTTAAACCTATCCCTCCAAATTTTTTAGGTGCGCAAACTGTGGCCTATGAGATGGATGGTGGTCTTTTAAAATCTATAGTCCCCCCTCCCCCCATAGATAATTTCTACAAAGTTTGTTCACCTGGTCAATCACCTCTTGTAGAAGAATGAAAATGGATGCCCATAAGCTATACATACCAAAGATAACTAAACTCAGAAGTTGTGCTGTTCCCGCAAATGAGATACTTCTTGTGGACCACTGTTTTATCTTCCCCATAATCTTATCAACCCGGGTTTTGCACTCAAGTTTGTTGAGTTTGTTTGCTGTGATTGGCATCCCTAGATATCTCATAAGCAGAAACCCCTCATGATATCTTGTGATCTCCAGGCACTGTTACTGCAACGTTGAATCACATCCTCCACATACCAACTAGGATTTAGCTTGGTTGGCGTACAAACCTGCCACCTTATGGAACTTATCTAAAGTATCCTTAATTATTTGCAAGGTAGGCACATGAGCTTTGCTGAAGATAATCACATCATCTGCAAACATCAAGTGATTCATCTTTAGCTTCCTACATGAAGGATGATACTGGAAATGTGGATGTTCTTCTGTAATCTTCATTAGTCTTGTAAAATACTCCATGGATAGGATGAAAAGCAAAGGAGACAAGGGATCACCCTGCTTGAGCCCTCTCCCCCTTCAAAGACCTCACCTTGTTGGCCATTTACATGCTCTCTGTATGAAACAGATGTGATGCATGCCATGATCCATGAAATGAACTGTGTTGGGAATTTTAAGTGATATAACCACTCTTTCAACAAATGCCAGTGGATTGAGTCAAAGGCATTGTGGACGTCAATCTTCACGAGGCATCTAGGACAAATCCCCTTTCTTGTGTACCCCCTAGCTATATCTTGAAAAATAAGGATGTTGAACAACAATTCTCTTTCTTTCACAAATGCACCTTAGTACTAATGGATGAGGTGTGGCAGCAACTCTTTAAGTCTGGTGCAGAAGAGCTTGGCTATACAGTTATATATAATGGTACAGTAGGATATTGGTCTAAACTCATTAGCATGTGTGGGATTTGAAACCTTTGGTAGTTGCTCCATTGTCAAGGTGCTATCCATGCTTATGGCTGTAGGATCCAGCTTCTGCCTCTTTGTATGCTTGACCCCTAGCAAGCTCTTCTAAAGATTATGCATTACCTCAGTCACCTCTGAAAAACCTTGCTTCATTTGCTATTGATCATCATGAATTGTGAGGACATAGGTGGCTGTCTTCCTTTGTTTAGTCCTAGCAAAGAAGTATTTTGTGTAGTCATCCCCATAACCTATCCAGTCAGCCTTACTTTTCTGTTTTATAATGTCAATCATTGAGGACAGGATGTGTATGTAGTGTGCCCTTGCTAGGCTTTCTTTGTGCTTCCATTCCTTATCGCTCAGATCATGTGAGTACATCCTCTGAATTTCCTCCAAACTTGTTCTAGCATTGCATAATTGAGCTCTCAGATCGGCAAACTTATTTTTATTGAGTTTATGTAGAGCAACTTTTGTAGCCCTTAGGAAATGTTTCAGTCTAGCAGTAGGGTCATTGTAAGAGAGCTTGGATTTGATTGCCTCCACAAGTGGGAAGAAACTAGGCTCTCTAACCCACATATCACAGAACTGGAAAGTGTTTAGGTTTAGGGCACCGTGGAAAATCAATCAGCAGTGCTGTATGATCACAAAGAGAATTTCCTATGTAATTTTCTTGACAAAAATCAAATGGGTTAAACCAAAAACGATTAACGAAAACCCTATCAATTCTGGTCCAAATTGTTTTGTGTTGGCCAAGTGAAATAGGGACCATTGCTTCTTAACTCTTGTAACACACAAGCATTGATATAGTCTCCAAAACTTTGCACTTTAGACTGCTACACTTCAGTCCCTCCTACTCTGTCCCCTAAATAAAGTATTGCATTAAAGTTTCCTGAAATGCCCCAAGCTTCCTCCATATCTATGGCAATGTGCTGGAGGTCCTCCCATAGCATCCTCCTTTGTATCTCTTCGTTGGCCCCATACACAAAAGTTATAAAAAAACCTCTTCATGGTATTAAGCTGTGTTGCCCTACAGTGGATGAATTTATCTAACTATGAAACAATATTCACACTATAAGCACTTGGCCTCCATACTAACCATATTCTGCCTCTAGCATTCTAATTGAAGTTATTATGCCACTTCCAACCCTGAAAGATGTTATGTGCTTCCTTCTCAACATTATGCTCCTTGACTTTAGTCTCCGAAAGCCCTACAAACCCTATATGTTTCTCATGCATGGAGATTTTGACATCTTCTTGCTTATTGGGCCAATTGAGGCCCCTTATATTCCAACTGCAAATCCTATCTATGGAGAGGGCCCCCTCCTATAGTTCTGGGATAAGAAACATCATTCCCTTCCTTTTTTGCAAGTATATCAAAAGAGTTATGGACTATTGATGCAGATGCTGTCAGGCCTGTATTTACACCTGAAGATGCTGCTGCCCTTCTCGTGACAGTAGTAAAACCTTCCTCATCAGTTTGTAGAGAATGTTGCACTTGCACTTGAGACTCTTGTCTGCTAACCGGTCTCCTCTATGTTCTTATTGCTACCTTCTTCCTGCAATCCTCCTCAGTGTGTCCAAATATTTTGAAGTGATTGCATCATGTGGGTTTCCACTCGAACTCCACCCTTTGCCTCACCACCACCTTATGTTCATTGAAAAACTCAATGTATTCTGGGAAGTCCCCATCCAACTGGATCTCTATTAGTAGCCGTGCATATTTAAGGAATGTTTTATCCTTTGTGAACTTATCTGCCTTGATAGGTGTACCCAGAGTGCTACCTATTTTACTTAGGCAATCCTAGCCCTAGTATTTGACATCCAAATCTAGGAATTTAACCTATATGGGAAGTGAAGTAATGTCCTCTGTGTTGATATCCATTCCCTCAATCCAAGGTTTAACCAAGAGAGGCTTCTTGTCAAAGAAATACACTCCAGTCTGTATCACTGCGGCTTGCTCATTAAGGTGCTTAAACCTTACCAGAAATACCCCCTTCCTGACTATACAGATTTTATAAATTTCATATGTCTTCCATATGCGCCTAACAAAACCCTTAATCACCTCCAATGAAGGGTTAACTCCTAGTACTGAGCATAGAATAGTTGATTGCCAATACTCAATTTAAGGCATTACATCAATTGTCTCAATTCTCACACATTTCACCCCATTAACAAACGGTGATGGAATAAATTTTAAGCAAGTACCTTCATCCAGATCCGTCACAGTTGCATATGAACTAGATGATCTTTGGTTTGGTGAATTTATCACAGTTGGTTCAATTGGACCCTAACTTGCTCTTGTATGGGCGGCACTGTTGTATTACTAATCTCAAGGATGCGGTCATCCTCAGTATTAAATTATTCATTATGAGTTGCTGCACCTTTACCTCGACTTACAACCCTAATATGCTGCTTAGATCGGCCTCTGCTACCCCCCTAACCATGGCATCGAAGTGTCGTTGCCCAGAGAATCGTCAGAGAAGGAAGAAGATTATTTTATATGTATAAATATATATCCGTGCGACCAAAAGGTCATGGGTTAGAGCCGTGGAATCATCCACTGACATAGTCAGGTTAGGCTGCCTACAATTAAACCCTTGGGGTACGGCATTCCCCGGACCCTGCGTAAACTCGGGTTGCTTGTGCACCGGGCTGCCCTTTATATACAAAAATATATATATATGTATATATATATATATA
>JACYFF010031954.1:59916569-59951112 GCA_017589665.1 Selenicereus undatus
TATATATATATATATATATATATATATATATATATATATATATATATCTATACACACGCGGACATATACATACAATATTACAAAGAAAAGGCATGGATGAGAGATAGAGACAAGCTATTTTGTTGCGATTATTATAATTATATTAAAAATTAATTTGGTAATTTAAAATAGTAGAATATATTTTTCTGAATTTTTCATCAAGAAAGACAGGGGAGGGGGGAAAGAGAGAGATTAAAGGAAAATAAGCTTATATGTTAAATATTAAAAAACAAAAGTAACAATGGTTGATGTGTTAAATTTAATGTCAAATCATACATTTTTCTTTTTTAAAAAATTGCTTCATTAATACAGCTTGGACTTCGCCACCGCCACATCACTTCTCCACCGAGGCTAACTCGGTGGCCATATATTAGAAATACTTTCCTTCAAAGTTAAGCTCACTCGTAAAAATTTCTTAAATACGGATTATTATCTTCCACCACCCCCAAAGTTTGAATTATTAGATTCCAAAAACTCAAAAATTTAACATAATTGTTCGATCTTGATTTGCCATTATCCCCATTTAGTTAAAATTGTTTGCACATGTTTGGCCTTGCTAGTAGCCTGCACGTGATGGAACATGCTGAAGTGTGATAGTAGGATATGAGCTTGTCACATTGATAAAATTAAAGGGTTTCAACATGTATATTAACTTGTGAGTTACTTCACCGAATGACAATTGGCGTTGGGTTAGAACCTCAGTTGGGTCTATATGCATGACACATGTGTTTAAGGTCCAATTTTCTCTAAAAATTTAACATGGTATCAAAGCGGGTTGCTCGATCTTAATTTGCCACCATCTCCATTTGATTAAAATTACACACATGTTAGGACTTATTAGTGACCCACATGTGAGAGGGCATGTTGGAGTGTGACAGTGGGGTTTGTCCCACATTATCAATTTAAGAGGCCTTGAGCTTGTATGTAAATTAGTAAGTCACTCCACTCATTGACAATTGATTTTAGGCGGAAACTTCATTTGAGCTTATATACGTGATCGATTTGTTTAAGACCTAAATTTATTTAAAAATTTAACATGGTATTTGAACAAGTGCTCGATCTTGATTATCCACCATCCCTGATTGATTAAATGTGTTCACATGTTAGGCCTTGTGAGTACCCACATGCGAAGGGGCGTGTTGGTGTTATAAAAGTGGGGTTGTCTCATACTAACAATTTAAGAGGCTTTGAACATGGATATAAACCGTTAAGTCACTCCATCCGTTGCCAATTGGTTATAAAATAAAATTTCATTTGAGCTTATATACAAGATTCATTTGTTTAAGGCCCAAATTCATCTAAAAATTTAACAGTTGATGCTTGTAATTATAATTCACTGGTTCAGTCTGAGTAATTTTATCTACTGAAAGGCTTGCAGTTTTGTTATAAAGTTGTGAAAACATGTTTTTGTTTGTCTATATGATGTGTAGTGACTTGTGGTTTGCTATGGATTGTGTTTGTGTTTAGGAGAGCAGGGGAAAATTGTACTCGTTATATTGAAAAACCGAACATTGTGTTATCTCTGTTGACAATTCTTCCAGTTTGCATGGGTATATTAGCGATCTAGACTCACTATAGTGAAAACTGTAACGGCCCGAAAATGCTAATGACATGATTTACGAAAAACTGCAGCGGAAGACTTAATAATAGAAGGCGCTACCGCCGTCCTGATAAGGACAAAGCTCACTGAAACCATTTAATCTTGCAACTCAAGTTCACAATTACAGAATCTATTAAACTGAAACACTTCAAGACCAAAGTTCATAATAGTTCAACTTCAGTACCATTGACTTAATCATACCATGTGCTAACTCCCACTCCACACTACACAAGTATATTGAATATAGACCTAACTTGACCCAGATGTCGATCCCAACATTCATGCTATGCTGAATCTACTGTGAGCATCTGATGACTTCCAAAAGGGCTCGCTAAAAGGAGAAACACGTGATACTTCATCACCTAAAATGGAAAATACGAAAACAATTCGAAAATACGAGAAAAAACTTAGTACATACATTCCTTTATTGTAAAATGAGCATAGAAAAACTATTTATGGGTACCCGCTTTTGCAATTCATTTAGTTGGCAATAACAATGAATATGAAAGTAATATGAAACTGAATTGCTCATTATTATCTGAATGTGAACCCCTTGCAATGATATGATCTATACATATGTATACACCTGCCAATCCGATCAAGAGTTGGCCTGAAGCCGCACGGGTAAATGATGGGCTGATGCTCTATAGATGATAACTGACGGGGTCACAAGTTAAATAGCAAATCACTAAATAAACTGATTCATTGATAAACTCAATAAGAGTTCTAACTTGATAAACATGTTCTGCTTTCTGAAGATACAGGCAATGGATGTACCTTGAGTTTTTAAAAAAATATCATATGACTTGATAAATATGTTGTGACTTGATAACTCTTATGCATAATAGGGGACGATAACTAGGCCTCGACTCTGTTTCATAAATGTCATTGTAGGCATGTGTCGTCAGTAAATGATGCTTACTCGCATAATTGAGTAAGTAAAAGTATGCATAATAGAAATTGAGTAATTAAATGGTATATATAACTTTGTATTTCAATATAACTTCAAAATTGAATTGGTGAAATTAATTAAATCAGATATAAAGTAAATGAAGGTAAAATAGTCCACAATGAGATAAATGAGATTACAAATGTAAAGGCCTTGATGGTGACAATTGAGAGATGGTTGTGGCCTTTTCTAAAGTATGTTACTGATACGGGGTTTAAGGTTCGCTGATATATAGCTTGGTTCAAGATAACAGTGAGTACACTAGATTGGCTTGATAAATATATTTGATACATTATGAAGTGAGTAAGTAATAAAGGTTTGAGGCCAAGAGAGATATATCTTGGTTCAAAATAGCATAAACTGCAATAACTTGGTCTGATAAATATGATTTCTGAGTCACAACTCTTCCCACTTCTCATAGTTCATTCATGAATCTATTAGATATAGAATTTCACCCCAAATGAATCATTGAACTCAAAAGAAGCTATTAAACTCACCAAGCTTGGTATTTTCTTTGTAAAATCCATAAATAATTCAAAGCTCATAAACAAGCTCCCAAATTGTATACTTGTCTTCTTCGTTATCATTGATGAAGCTAAGAGCTCCATGAAAGTCCATGAATATTCATTTTCCCCTTAAATAACCTTACTTGGCCCAAATACACCAAATGAATGCATTATCAATCTCACTCAATCTTTATTATTGCTCTTTACACAATTACTCAAAATGCTTCTAAAAATCACCCACCTCAAAATACTCAACCAAATTCATGAAATCTTATAGGAAATTTAAAAATAATATGCAAAATCTACAATAAAATTTTCTAAACTTTTCTCTAAGTATATGCTGCACAAAAATTGCAATAACAGCCCAATTTGCACCAAAGCAAGTCAGTTCACTTCAAAAATTCATAACTTTCACCCTAGACCTCAAATGGAGATCTAAAACTCCAATATGAAAATATTAAGAAGTCTTGAAAAACTTTTATGTACAACACAAAATATGATTCCCACAATAGGGTTGCCAAAATAGGGCTAAAACACAAGTGTACCAGTTTTTGGTCCAATCTGCACAGTTTTGGTAAAACGACCATAACTTTTTCCACAGACCTCAGATTAAGGCAATTCAAAATCCATTTGAAATCTAACACAATGAAATATTTACCCACTAAAAATCATAATTTGTGACTGGGCCGATCATTACCAGTTTATTGGTAAATGATCTCCTGTTTTCTGGCATTCCCAGCCACAGTCAATGCTTTCTCCTTTCTTTTCTCTCATGAACCGAGATGAAAGTCCCCATAAAATCCTTGAATATTTATTTTCCCCTTATGATAGCCTTAATTTAGCTAAAATTCTCAAAAACCACTCCATGATAAACCTTACAAAATTGTCAATATATTTCTTTACATCAATATCCACAATGTACCAATAAATTCATTTACTTACATAATTAGTCAAACCAACCTCTCTTGGTCACAAATGGAATTTTTCATGATTCACCAATTTAGCCAAAAATTTATATAACATCCATTTTTGAAGCCATTAACATATCCAAACTTCGAACAACTTCATTAATACATAATTACATAATTCGTATCCAAAACAGGGTAGTTTTCTTCACAATTCCATAACTCACTGATTACACCTCTAAAATTCATTAAAGTTTGTAGAAAACTCCCAAATATTATCGATAATCTACAGTAAAAATTTCAAAAGTTTTGGACAACCCCATAATTCCCAGAATTTCCGACATTGGCAATTCAACACTTATTTTGATCAAATACTCATAACTCCAAACATCTCTAAGCTCAATAAAAATTGTATAATAACAATTATTTTGATCATATAAACAATAATCATAACTAAAATAACCCCAAACTCAAAAATAAATCAAGATCAAGTTAAGGCTTACCTCACTTCAAGCTTGAAAGAGAGAGGTGTAGGTGGTGTTTGGTGGTTGTGGGGAAGGTGAGTGATGGCTCGTGGGGGACTAGGGTGGCGCTGGGTGGCCGGCTGGTGGCCGGAACAGCAGCAAGGGGGGGAGGGGCTGGCCATGAGGTTGAGAGAGAAAAGAGGAAGATGGGTGTGTCTGTTTACTTAGTTGAGATTGCTTTGCTTGCACATAAGTAGTTGGCAAATACTTGGCTGATATGTAAGCCTCCAAAAGTATCTTTTTGCTAATTAAAGTTAGACACAAATGATAGTAATTAACTTAATTTAATCACACCAAAAGTTTGGGGCCAAAATTTTAACCCAAAATGAATCGGGCTGTAAATCGGGCCCAAATGAATTGGGCCGAACTTAATGAATTTGAGCCCAAATATTTTTGCATGGCTAAAAATTAAAATTTTGTGACATTATGAAAAATAATTTAATGCTCAATCATAATCATGGAGGTCTAATATCAATTCACCTGAAATTTACTCAATCAACGAAACTTGAATTAACAATCGATGAAACTTGAATTAACAGTCTATGAAACTTGAATTGCAAAATGGGACCTAAATGAAATATCCCCCAACCGGGATGATTAATACGATAAATGAATGCGAAAAATTTAAATGGCATAAGATAATTCGGTAAATATATAAATTGAGTGTAATTGAATTAATAAATATGATTTGGTTAAACCAATAACCATGACTGCTTAAATGAATAAACATGACTAAATAAATAAATAAATGTGATTTAAATAAATAAATATGGGTTAGGGTCGGGTTATTACAGCCTTCCCTTCTTAAAGAGTTTCGTCCTCGAAACTTATGACGCTTGCCAAATGTATGCAATCCTGCTTTAAAACACATGGGCCATTAGTTCCCATTGCTTCCCTCTGAAGAGGTATAATTTGCCCAATGTACTCTGACTAAAGGTGTCTCCGTATTGTATAACTGCTTAATCCCATGTTTCAGTAGTAGATCCGGATACTTCTCATACAATAACCCCAATGAACTCAATTACTATGATCCAAAATTGATATTCTCTTCGAAAGAAAAAAACCTTGTTACTAGTGAGGAGGTGCTCACTACTAGTTCATCGCCTTATCCACTAATGAAAACTGATGTATACCATGGTAAGTACTCTGATACTATTACGATCTATAAACACGTCATATACGTGCTCGGGTTCAATAGGTAGGTGCAGCCAACAAGTTACACGATTTAACCTTTCAACGAATCATAAGGCCCCATGTAACTAGTCCCTACTTGTCCTTGGATAGTCGGTCTCTTACTACTTTGATTAGAAAAGTCCTTTTGAAATACTTCATAACCCATATGAGACTTTGGTTATTTCCTTGTTTTGCCAGCACAACTCTTCTGTCAACCTTGTATCACCTCAACATGTACTTGAATTTCCCCTCTTAATGCTTACTTGGGTTAGCTCTGACCTTATACTCAATGTTTCTTCTGGCTCACTCCATTATAGTTAGACAGTGTTTGAGATTATGCCCTTATCAAAATGTCCTCATCTGATATTCCTAATGCATCACATGATCTCCTCTCATCAGACCCACTTAAGGATCTGCTCTCAGTCGACAATGGGCAATGGAATGACCATGGTTAGGGATGAGAGTGATGAGATTCTTAGCCAATCGAATCATTGCATACAAAAGAAATGAGCAATGAGACTAGAAAAGGCTAATAAAGGAGACATTATCATGAGGTGGTTAAAATAAAGATAACCATAAGTGTATCATAAATTCTGAAATATAATGCCACAAGAATTGTGGTTTATAAATATGTATCATAAAGGGTCCAATAATTAATCAACCAAGGAGAAAGATGGCATAGTTATACTCAGGTTTAACTGATGAATTGGAAACAAGATGACGAGCAACTGAGCTTCAACTAGGTGACTTTATAGCCACAAGCAATAAGATAAGTGCAATAGATAGACAAATAGATTGGACAAGCAGAGTGTAATGCATAGATAAATGGATTGGACGAGCAAAATGCCAATGGATAGATAAATAGATTGAGCAAGATACAATAGGCACATGCCTTTACTCAGTCAAGTCAATTTGAGTACAACAATAAGATTAAATAGAGAATACAGAATTTTATTTATCAGACTGTAAGATATATTTGTGGGAGTTGAAATAAAGAGAGTAAGGGGATTATGACAATCCCAATCACCCACACCAATGAGAGTTGAATTACATTATGAATTCAGAACAAGTTATACAAGCTTATCCTTTTGAATAAATGAGATGTAAGGTAGATGTGTGAATAAGCTCTCAACGGAATGAACTACAACTCATGACCATGAAATAAAGATGGTGAAGGTCGAGAGCACTGGAATGTTGACAACCATATAAGGTCGAATAAAAATATATGGCACATTTAACAATGGGTTTGCAAAGACATGGAAGATCACGCTAATAGGAAATATTGGGTTGAAATGCAAGGGAGATTAAACAATACTGGATAGTATCAAGTTTTGAAGATGAGACAAACAAACAATTTCAAGAATTGTTATAAAAGGGCATTCATGCAAAAGATAAACTGTGGTTGTATGATTTAGGTGTGATATCCGGACCTCAAATCATTCCTGGAAAAGACTTCTGTTGTTGGCAATTAATCCCATAAATCATTTATTCAAGGTATAGGGCACTTGTTTTTGATAGCGATCTTGTTCAACTCTCTGTATACAGTACATAACCATAAGGTTCTGCCTTCCTTATTCACACATATAAAACTAGGGTTTCCCACAGTGACACACTTGGTTAAATAACGCCCTTCTGTAACAACTCATCTTACTAAATCTTTAGTTCCTTGAACTCCGCTAGGGGCCATGTGATAGAGGCTCTGAAAATGGGTTGAACAATCAAGAGTTAGGTTGATAGGCAAATCAATGCTTCTTGGGGAGAAACAATCCTGATAGTCCTCAGATGAAATATCTCTAAATTCACAAACTGTAATTATGGATATGTACATACCGAGTGTGGATTGGGAGATCACTAATATTCAATGCATTACTGACATGATAACTCACTTGCTTGCACAGTGAAATTAGGGCAGAAATAGGGTTTTCTTCTCTCAGTCCATAGAAACACACGTCTAGTCATTCCACATTTCTCAAACTAGCCTTAAGATCTTTACAAGTCATTTTCTATAATTACACAATCAGTTCATCCTCATAATGATAACAAAGTATGCCAATCAAACTGAATTGAATGCCCCACAAATATGGTTCCAGCAATACTAATAGAGGCATATTTATACAAGATAGCACATTCAACTACCTATTGGTCTCAGTAAATTTAAAAGATAGGGGGACGATCTAAAGTGTAAAGAGCTGCAACTGCACCATAAACTCTTGCAAAGATATTTTTTTCTTGGTTAAAAAGACAGGCATGTAAGCAGAATGAATGAAAGGACGAAGATTCGTAATGAAAGAGGTAAGGCATATAAATGTCCTGCATATACAAGACATGCAGTTTATTCATGATGGTCATGATAGTAAAGTAAATGAACGATGTTAAGAAGTTGAGAGAGAGTCTTAAGTAATGACGGTAAAGAAATGTGACAGATTCCGAAATCGGCTTTTGAAAAGTCATACGATATCCGTAGGTGAGTAAAATGACGAAGATAAGGGTCAACACTACCATAAGGGATTCATCTGGTGTTTGAAAGGACAATACATCAAGATAGAGGATTCAGTCTTATGACTAAACATGATGACATCCATCAATAGCACATTTTGCAGTAAATGGAAGTCTTGGGCAGGCATATAAACTTCAAGCCTGTTGGCAGATGGAAATAGCACAAATCGTTGTTTATCATTACTAAGCTAGGCTGTACTAGAAAAGAAAGGATTAACAAAATAACTTAAATAATGACATGTAATCATGGCCATAGAGTAGTATGCCAGCATGATGTTATAGTGCTATAGAAACACGAACAATATGGCTACATTTAATTGCTGAAAGGGCGCTCAATGACTGGGTCTTAAGCAATCAAAGGCTTTGCAAGCAATAAATGAATAGTGCCCAAATAGAAGCAAGGTGTTAAAGTAGGTGTCAGTAAAATATGAGCATAGTGATGGCTGAATTGGAAGTAGAATGGGTCAAATATGCTTAGGAAGAATTGTAAATCACATAGAAATACATATCGGGGGTCATCATAGGCTCCATTATGGAAACAAAGAATTAAACGATTATGATTGTCAGGGTTTGAATCACCTAGAAGAAAAGTTGCTCTGATGTGTTTGAAGAACTCCCCACATACAACATATGAGAATTTCCATAAACACTCCATTACAAATCAAGAGAGTATTAGTGGCAAAGAACTAATACCTCTGAATAATTCAAGGCAACTAGGGCAGAAATAAGTCAATGAAAGGAAGTCATGGGAGCATTGATGAGGTAAGGTCTTAGTATCAAGACCAGATAATTCCTATACATGGCAGCTTAATCTTACTTGTACCACACATATAATGCCAAGTAGCAGACCTTAAGATACTAACTGTTATCACTATACATAAGCACTCATTTTAGCGTTAATCTCATACTGATTCACCTCAAAGATATTGCCCCACAAGACATTTCCCCGTCTAGAGGTTTACATCTAACTTGACATTGTATAAATCCCTTAAGAAGTTGCAAATGGCATCCCCACATTGGCTTCAACCATCACTGTACTCAAGGTCCGGTATATTAATTCACCTAAATAAAACTCTCAAATTCTGGAGCGAAATTGACAGAGTTCCGCCTAAAAACTGGCTAAAACCAATGCTTAAAGCCTTACAATAGATACCTGAAATGGAGAGAAACACTTCAATAGCTCAACGGCCACACACCGGAGTTCATAACTTAACGGGTCACACACCTGGAGTGCACGAATGCAAAAATTTAAACAAATGAGAGAAATGAAACATACAATACAACGCCTAAATAAATGAGAGCATGTTTCACTAATAGGTCACCCAAATGGTTCCACACTCCACTTTGCTAATGCTTGAATCTCAGGATGTTATCAAATGATTGAGTCACCCAAATGGAAAGGGTTCCTCCATATATGCCCATACATATGAACTTATAGTCAATAGCTCATTCAATTGGTCCAACATAACTCATATGAACCTTGATAGCTAACTCATAAACACTTGATAGCTCAAAGTGGCCTTTAAAACCTTATCTCTGATGCCAAATCTGAAACGCCCCCAAATTGCTAATGACATGATTTACGGAAAACTACAGCGGAAGACTCAGTAATAAAAGGCCCTACCGCCGTTCTGATAAGGACAAGTGTTCGCGCAAAAAATGAGCTATTTTTAGGGTACTTTTACACCTGTTTTATACTTGTTTTAATCGTATTTCTAAGGTTTTTATTTGATTTTAATTTATTTTGCAGATTTTGAATAATTTTGGAAAAATGGCCAAAAATACGAAGAAAATGGTAGAAAATGGCGAAAAATGTCGGGTATTGAAAATGGGCCCAAGAAATTACAAGAAAACCGGTCCAGGAAAAAAACTAAACCGACCCAACAACAAACCGAACCCGGTCCACTTCTTTTCCCTAGCTCACGTGCCTCGCGCGTGATCTTTAATTAACCCCCTCCCCTTCACTCTATCTCTCCTCGCGTTCCTCTGCTTCCCCGAAACCCAGAATCCCAACTTCGAGTCCCTCACCACCTTCGTCCTCACCATCGCCATCTCGCATCTCTCTCCATCTTATCTCCTCTTTCTCTCTCGAACCTGAAACACCATCCCACCACTCGCGTTTCACACTGCCATTGCCACGTACCCACCTGCGCTGTCCCCTTCATCCACCGTCCACGCCATCTTCGATTCAAGGGCCAAGATTGAAGTGGGTTCGGTATGTAACTAAAGCCACCGACGCCATTGAAGATAGGCTAGGTAATTAGCAGGTAAAATTTAGGGTTAGGTTAGGTTTACATTCTGCTTTAGGTTTATATTTTAGTTTTAATTCTAGTTTTATTTCGGTTTTCAGAATAGGGTTCGAAATTTAAAATTAAAGTCGATTTAGGGTTTCGAATTTCAATTGTTTTTAGCAAGTAAACTCATGTAGTTAGGCTTGAATTGCGAATTTCGAATGGGTATTCAAGTATTTCAGTTGTAATTGCAAAAATCTTTGGGTTTATTTGAGTGATTTTGCCGATTTTTCCCTTCCCCTAATTTTCTTGTTCTGTTTGGGTTCCTCTCTGCTAGTCTTCACTGTGTTCTGGGCTGTGAACGATGGTCTTGGTGGCCGCCCTTGGTGGCTAAGAACGTTGAATGAAGCTAGGTTTGCAACCCCTCCCCTACTGTTGCTTTCGGTTCTGTCAACCCCTCGACCCTGTTGTTCCTCTGTTCTGATGGTAGTTGAGTTAATCAGTGATTTTGGATTAATTAGTTGCAACCTTCGATTTCAATGTGGGATTGTTTCTGGTTCAGTGTGCTGTTATCACAACCTTTTTTCTTGGTTTCGATTCTGCTTATGCTCTGAGTAGGCTAGGTTTCAATTCTGCTAAATAAATTCATGTTGATTCTGTTGCTGTTGGTTGGGTTGTTGATTCCGTTGGTTAGGGTGGATTTTGGCTTGATGCATTTTTGCCCTATTTTGGCCTTAGTTTGATTGACAAACAGTAACCTGTCTTAGGATAGAATATGATGGTTTGTGATGCGTTTCCTTGCTCCCTGATTTTGGTTTGAGTTATTATTTCGTTGATGAGGTTTAGTTCTGCTTCATGAGTTAGTATTTTGATTTTGAAGTTTAAGTCGATTTAGTAGAATTAATCGATTTAGTAGTTTAGATGAGTTTAGTTAATTTGGGATATTAGTACTCTTTAAATAATTTCATTTAGTTTAGTGTAGCTAATTAGTTAATTCATCTTTTTGTGACATGAATCTCAACCTCGTCCCTGAGGATTCGACCCTCAAGTACTACGAGGTCGGTCGTACGCTTGCAGCTTCTCTTTTCAATTTATTTCACACTCCCTAAAAAACATCAACAATTTTTGGCGCCGGCAGCATGAGATTTGGTTGTCTTTTCGTTTTCGTAGCTACTCTCTTTCGTGTTTTGTTTCGTTTATTTCACTATTAGCTGTGAAGTTGCTTAATTAGTTGTTGTGATTTGTTTGGTTGATTTCTTTATCAATTGTTATTTAGCAATCGTTTCTTCACAAAACCCAAAAAAACCCAAAAACATTTGAAAAACAATCAAAAATCAAAAAAAAATGGAAAAGCTTAAAATTTAAAAAACATTTGAAAAATTTGAAAACCACAAAATATTTTGAAAATCGAAAAAACCCAAAAAAATTGAAAATTTTGAAAACCCCTAAAACTTGAAAAACTTTAAAAATTTTAAAAACTTAAAAAATGCCAGTTTTTAATTTCCCGCAATATGAGCACGAACCTTTTGGAATTATTTTTCAAGACTTAATGATTATCATGCTCAACTGAATCATCATTTTCAAAAATGGAAAATATGTGAGGTCATTATTGAGGGTCTCAATGTTGAATCAAGGAGTTATATTGAATCACTTTGTCCTGGAGGTTTAATAGAATTATTATCTAAAACTCAAAATGAAGTTCGGGATTTCTTTGAAAAATTAGGTTGGGAAACCTATACGGTTGAACAAGCTAACAAGCCTTTTAGATACCCAACTCATGGAGAGTATGATTTTTATGTTAATTCTTACCCTTCAGATCACTTTATGAATTCCTATGACTCATGTAACTCTTATATGCCTCATGTGTTGCGTGACTATTGTGAATCTCCTGATCATGATGCTTATACTTGTCCTTATCGTGATTATATTGATGCAACATGTGCAGGTTTTGAAAAGAAAATCAATGATATGACTGATCAAATGATAGAAACTATGAAATTGAGAATTGCTGAATATTTCTCAATGTTTTGACCAAAATAGGGAGACTTCTAGTGAGATTGATTCTAATTTAGCATTTCCTAAACCTGACCTTAATCTCTATGACGCTTGTGAACCTTCTTATTCTGCTAGGCTTGATTTGAATGAAAACATGCCTTTGCCTAGTCTAGAACAAGAGAGTGACCTCCCAAAGTCTCTATCCACAGACTTTGCACCCTTCACTATCTCACCTAAGGGCATCACTGATGAACAATTTAATATTGTTAGTGAGCTAGATATAAGCATCACACCTGAAGTTGAGCCTCATTATTTAGATGATTCAAAAGCTATTTCACAGGAGTTGTTGGATAAGATAAGTGAACTCACTATGTTGGACTTTGATGATGATATTCTTTACGCAGAATATGAATCTTTTTCATGTGAGTTTGATGTTACTGAAGGTTTTGAAGTGGGTTCTCATATCGAATATGAATCATTCTCTTTTGATCCTGTCATTCCTGACCTTCTATTTAAATTAGATGATAATATTCTGCATATGCAATATGAATCTTTTTGTGGGTTTGATGTTAATATGAGTTTGAATAAGGATCTCTGTGCTGAATATGAATCATTTGCTGTTGATCCTGTCCAAACTGACCTCATTCTTGAATATTGCAGTTCTCCCCTTCCCCCTCCTCTTTCTTCTTTAGGCCCTCCCGAGTCTATTTTGGTCGAGTCTGAGACTTTTGTGCTTTATACTCCTTGTTTAGATCAGACTCGTATTGATAAAGACACATATAGACTCAAGGATCACTTTGAAATGCAGGACTTGACTTTAGGCCGTCATTCGAGTTTTGATTTTCATACTTTCTTTGATTGGCCTTGTTTTGGTCCTCTCTCTTTCCCTTTTAGAGATGTGAGATTTCATTTAGATCATTCAGATCACTTTAGATGGTTTATGCATTCATATATTCATATCTTCATTGAACCACTGACTAGTGCATCTGATTTTACATATACACATCTCTTCTGATTGGGCTGTGAGCTTTGATAAGCTCAAAAGAACATTGAGTTGCATTGCTTTTATGCACTTTATTTGGGCCCTTCTTCATGTTTCTAATTATGTTCATTTTTGTGAGGATTGTGCCCGATCATTTGATAAGCTATTACGAGCATAGGTTGGTTTTGAAATGAGTAGCTGCTCGTAAGTTGTGATGGAGTGGCTGATGCTCCATAGGCCTCATAGTTTGGGTACATTCTTTATCCAACCTGGTATAATCGTTCCAACCTTATTTTCTTTTCCATTTCTTTTGTTTCTTTTTTGCACTTAGTTGTAAATATTTAGGATTGTGAATGTCCGGGTGATCAATTTTGAGGAGCAATTTGGGATATGTTGAGCTGTGTAGGCTATGATCACCCTTGGTTGTGTTATGCTTCTGTGAATATCTGATAGTTGTTGATATCAAGGATTGCGAGTAGTTGTAAATCTTATGAATGTTTTTGTGTATGTTTTAGTTCATCTGTTTGGTTTCCTTGATTTTGTGTTTTCTTTCCTTCGATTTGTGTTTTGTTTATTTTAGAAAGTTTTAGTTTTTGGCTAAAAGTTTCTTTGAGTTCCCTTTTTGATGTTTTAGTGACTTTGTTTTCGTCTTTCCTTTTGTTTTTCTTTTCTTTTTCCTTTTGTCCCGTTTTAGGTTTCTTTTGGTTTGTTTTGGGATTTAGTAGGTCCTTGATTTTTGTTTTGTTTTTATAAGTATGTGTGTTTCCTTCGATTTTAGTTTTGATTTCATTTTGATTTTGGTTTTATTTGGTTTTTGGTTTTGTTTTTGATTTTCCTCGTGTCCTAGTTGTATATATATATGGTTTTACGGCTGTATAGCTGATGTGTTTGCTTTTTAGCGCCTTAATTCCCACAATGAGGACATTGTGAAGTTTTGGTGTGGGGGGAGGTGCCCATTTTTTAAATTTTTAGAATTGTTTTGGAAGATTTTTGTTATTTTTGGGGACGTATGTACCTTTTCTGGTTAGCTTGAATCCATTGTGGTTTGGTTATTAGCTTGTATATAAGTAGGATGTGCATGATAAGTCTTTAGCCTCAAATATGATATTCTAAGCCCTAATTCTAACTCCAATTGTTCATTGAAGCTTGTGTGATCTGGTCATTGTTTGTTCTTTCATCATTATCTTTAGGTCTTAGATTTCCATGAATGATCCTCCCACTAGCTTGTGACACGATTATTTTGAAAAAATTTTAAAGAAAAAAAGTATGTATCATGAATAAAGAAAGAAAGAAAAAAGAAATGAAGTAAAATTTGGAATGACAAGTATCCCTTTGAGGCATGCGCTACTGGGCGTTACCCATTGAGGCACGTGCTACTGGGTGTTATGCTACTGGGTGTTACCCTTTGAGGCAATATTGCTACTGGGAAAGCTTGCTTCCAAAGTTAGTATGATAATAATGTAGTTGTGTTAGCTAAGTGGGATTGAGTCTAATTCTGGTAAATCTGAGCCTTGAGATGATGATACACTGGCACACGAGCACCGGGATTGATTCAAATCTTGATGTTCAATGGGGTGAAAAATTTGTACTCTGATGTCATTTAGGAGGTAGAGGGCTTTGAAGTACATTTTATGTATATATATAGGTCAATAATTGAGTACATGGGTGATTTAGCTGATTAGAATTTATGCATATTTTTCATAAATTTTGTACATATTAGTTTTGAGAAAAACCCAAAAAGATTTTTTTTATTTTAGAAATAATTTTTGTGGGTATTTTACTTGGAAACCCTCACGAGACCTCACTCGTCCACTTGGGAGTCCAAGGTGTTTAAAGGGCTTGTTGCATATGCTAAGTGCAATCGTGATTCCTATGACAGTGAGTTAGGATTTTCTTCTTTTATTTTTCATTTTGTCTTAGCTACTTTAGTTTGTTTTACTCGAGGACGAGCAAAATCTTGGTGTTAGAGTATTTGTTCGCGCAAAAAATCAGCTGTTTTTAGGGTACTTTAACACTTGTTTTGTACTCATTTTAATCGTATTTCTAAGGTTTTTATTTGATTTTAATTTATTTTTCAGATTTTGAATAATTTTGGAAAAATGGCCAAAAATACGAAGAAAATGGTAGAAAATGGAGAAAAATGTCGGGTATTGAAAATGGACTCAAGAAATTACAAGAAAACCGGTATAGGAAAAAAACCAAACCGGCCAAACAGAAAACTGAACCCGGTCCACTTCTTTTCCCCAGCTCACGTGCCTCGCGTGTGATCTTTCATTAACCCCCTCCCCTTCTGTCTCTCTCTCCTCGCGTTTCTCTGCTACCCCGAAACCTAGAATCCCAACTTCGAGTCCCTCACCACCTTCGTCTTCACCATCGCCATCTCACATCTCTCTCCATCTTATCTCCTCTTTCTCTCTCGAACCTGAAACACCATCCCACCACTCGCGTTTCACGCTGCCATTGCCACGTGCCCACCTGCGCTGTCCCCTTCATCCACCGTCCACGCCATCTTCAATTCAAGGGCCAAGATTGAAGTGGGTTCGGTATATAACTAAAGCCGCCGACGCCATTGAAGATACGCTAGGTAATTAGCAGGTAAAATTTAGGGTTAGGTTAGGTTTACATTCTGCTTTAGGTTTAGATTTTAGTTTTAATTCTAGTTTTATTTCGGTTTTCAGAATAGGGTTCGAAATTTAAAATTAAAGTCGATTTAGGGTTTCGAATTTCAGTTGTTTTTAGCAAGTAAACTCATGTAGTTAGGCTTGAATTGCGAATTTCGAATGGGTATTCAAGTATTTCAGTTGTAATTGCAAAAATCTTTGGGTTTATTTCAGTGATTTTGCTGGTTTTCCCCTTCCCCTAATTTTCTTGTTCTGTTCGGGTTCCTCTCTGCTAGTCTTCACCGTGTTCCGGGCTGTGAACGGTGGTCTTGGTGGCCGCCCTTGGTGGCTAAGAACGCTGAATGAAGCTAGGTTTGCAACCCCTCCCCTACTGTTGCTTTCGGTTCAGTCAACCCCTCGACCCTGTTGTTCCTCTGTTCTGATGGTAGTTGAGTTAATCAGTGATTTTGGATTAATTAGTTGCAACCTTCGATTTCAATGTGGGATTGTTTCTGGTTCAGTGTGCTGTTATCACAACCTTTTTTCTTGGTTTCGATTATGCTTATGCTCTGAGAAGGCTAGGTTTCAATTCTGCTGAATAAATTCATGTTGATTCTGTTGCTGTTGGTTCGGTTGTTGATTCTGTTGGTTAGGGTGGATTTTGGTTTGATGCATTTTTGTCCTATTTTGGCCTTAGTTTGATTGATAAACAGTAACCTGTCTTAGGATAGAATATGATGGTTTGTGATGCGTTTCCTTGCTCCATGATTTTGGTTTGAGTTATTATTTCGTTGATGAGGTTTAGTTCTGCTTCATGAGTTAGTATTTTGATTTTGAAGTTTAAGTTCATTTAGTAGAATTAATCAATTTAGTAGTTTGGATGAGCTTAGTTAATTTGGGATATTGGTACTCTTTGAATAATTTCATTTAGTTTAGTGTAGCTAATTAGTTAATTCATCTTTTTGTGACATGAATCTCAACCTCGTCCCTGAAGATTCGGCCCTCAAGTACTATGACGTCATTCGTACGCTTGCGGCTTCTCTTTTCAATTTATTTCACACTCCCTAAAAAACATCAACAATTTTTGGCGCCGAAGGCATGAGATTTGGTTATCTTTTCGTTTTTGTAGCAACTCTCTTTCGTGTTTGGTTTCGTTTAGTTCATTATTAGCTGTGAAGTTGCTTAATTAGATGTTGTGATTTGTTTGGTTGATTTCTTTATCAATTGTTACTTAGCTACCGTTTCTTAATAAAACCCAAAAAAATGCAAAAACATTTGAAAGAACAATCAAAAATCCAAAAAAAATGGAAAAGCTTAAAATCCAAAAAACATTTGTAAAATTTGAAAACCAGAAAATATTTTGAAAATCCAAAAAACCCAAAAAAATTAAAAAATTTGAAAACCCCTAAAAATTGAAAAACTTTAAAAATTTTAAAAACTTAAAAAATGCCAGTTTTTAATTTCCCGCAATATGAGCACGAACCTTTTTTGTAATTATTTTTCAAGACTTAATGATTATCGTGCTCAACTGAATCATCATTTTCAAAAATGGGAAATATGTAAGGTCATTATTGAGGGTCTAAATGTTGAGTCAAGGAGTTATATTGAATCGCTTTGTCCTGGAGGTTTAATAGAATTATTATCTAAAACTCAAAATGAAGTTTGGGATCTCTTTGAAAAATTAGCTTGGGAAACCTATACGGTTGAACAAGCTAACGAGCCTTTTAGATACCCAACTCCTGAAGAGTACGATTTTTATGTTAATTCTTACCCTTCAGATCACTTTATGAATTCCTATGACTCATATAACTCTTATATGCCTCATGTGTTGTGTGACTATTGTGAATGTCCTGATCATGTTGCTTATACTTGTCTTTATCATGATTATATTAATGCAACATGTGCAGGATGCAACATGTGCAGGTTTTGAAAAGAAAATCAATGATATGACTGATCAAATGATAGAGACTACGAAATTGAGAATTGCTGAATATTCTCAATGTTTTGACCAAAATAGGGAGACCTCTAGTGAGATTGATTCTAGTTTAGGATCTCCTAAACCTGACATTAATTTCTATGACGCTTGTGAACCTTCTTATTCTGCTGGGCTTGATTTGAATGAAAACATGCCTTTGCCTAATCTAGAACAAGAGAGTGACCTCCCAAAGTCTCTATCTACGGACTTTGCACCCTTCACTAGCTCACCTAAGGGCATCACTGATGAGCAATTTGATACTATTAGTGAGCTAGATATAAGCATGACACCTGAAGTTGAGCCTAATGATTTAGATGATTCAAAAGCTATTTCACAGGAGTTGTGGGATAAGATAAGTGAACTCACTATGTTGGACTTTGATGATGATATTCTTTATACAGAACATGAATCTTTTTCATGTGAGTTTGATGTTACTGAAGGTTTTGATGTGGGTTCTCATGTCGAATATGAATCATTCTCTTTTGATCCTGTCATTCCTGACCTTCTATTTAAATTACACGATAATATTCTGCATATAGAATATGAATCTTTTTGTGGGTTTGATGATAATATGAGTTTGAATAAGGATCTCTGTACTGAATATGAATCATTTGCTGTTGATCCTGTCTAAACTGACCTCCTTCTTGAATATTGCAGTTCTCCCCTTCCCCCTCTTCTTTCTTCTTTAGGCCCTCTCGAGTCTACTTTTGTCGAGTCTGAGACTTCTGTGCTTGATACTCCTTGTTTAGATTAGACTCGTGATGATAAAGACACATATAGACTCAAGGATCACTTTGTAATGCAGGACCTGACATTAGGCCGTCATTTGAGCTTTGATTTTCATACTTTCTTTGATTGGCCTTGTTTTGGTCCTCTCTCTTTCCCTTTTTGAGATGTGAGATTTCATTTAGATCATTCAGATCGCTTTAGATGGTTTATGCATTCATATAGTCATATCTTCATTGAACCACTGACTAGTGCATCTGATTTTACATATACACATCTCTCTTCTGATTGGGCTGTGAGCTTTGATAAGCTCAAAAGAACATTGAGTTGCATTGCTTTTATGCACTTTATTTGGGCCCTTCTTCATGTTTCTAATTATGTTCATTTTTGTGAGGATTGTGCCCGATCATTTGATAAGCTATTGCGAGTGTAGGTTGGTTTTGGAATGAGTAGCTGCTCGTAAGTTGTGATGGAGTGGCTGATGCTCCATAGGCCTCATAGTTTGGGTACATTCTTTATCCAACTTGGTGTGATCGTTCCAACCTTATTTTATTTTCCATTTCTTTTGTTTCCTTTTTGCACTTAGTTGTAAATATTTAGGATTGTGAATGTCCGGGTGATCAATTTTGAGGAGCAATTTGGGATATGTTGAACTGTGTAGGCTATGATCACCCTTGGTTGTGTTATGCTTCTGTGAATATCTGTTAGTTGTTGATATCAAGGATTGTGAGTAGTTGTAAATCTTTAGGATTGTTTTTGTGTATGTTTTAGTTCATTTGTTTGGTTTCCTTGATTTTGTGTTTTCTTTCCTTCGATTTGTGTTTTGTTTATTTTAGAAAGTTTTAGTTTTTGGCTAATAGTTTCTTTGAGTTCCCTTTTTGATGTTTTAGTGACTTTGTTTTCGTCTTTCCTTTTGTTTTTCTTTTCTGTTGGCTTTTGTCCCGTTTTAGGTTTCTTTTGGTTTGTTTTGGGATTTAGTAGGTCCTTGATTTTGGTTTTGTTTTTGTAAGTATGTGTGTTTCCTTTGATTTTAGTTTTGATTTTCATTTTGATTTTGGTTTTATTTGGTTTTTGGTTTTGTTTTTGATTTTCCTCCTCGTGTCCTAGTTGTATATATATATGGTTTTACGGCTGTATAGCTGATGTGCTTACTTTTTAGCGCCTTAATTCCCACAATGAGGACGTTGTGAAGTTTTGGTGTGGGGGGAGGTGCCCATTTTTAAAATTTTTAGAATTTTTTTTGAAGATTTTTGTTGTTTTTGGGGACGTATGTTCCTTTTCTGATTAGCTTGAATCCATTGTGCTTTGGTTATTTGCATGTATATAAGTAGGATGTGCATGATAAGTCTTTAACCTCAAATATGATATTCTAAGCCCTAATTCTAACTCCAGTTGTTCATTAAAGGTTGTGTGATCTGGTCCTTGTTTGTTCTTTCGTCATTATCTTTAGGTCTTAGGTTTCCATGAATGATCCTCCTACTAGCTTGTGACACGATTGCTTTGAAAAAATTTTGAAGAAAAAAAGTGTGTATCATGAATAAAGAAAGAAAGAAAAAAGAAATGAAGTAAAATTTGGAATGACAAGTATCCGTTTGAGGCATACGCTACTGGGTGTTACCCATTGAGGCACGTGCTACTGGGCGTTACCCTTTGAGGCAATATTGCTACTGGGAAAGCTTGCTTCCAAAGTTAGTATGATAATAATGTAGCTGTGTTAGCTAAGTGGGATTGAGTCTAATTCTGGTAAATCTGAGCCTTGAGATGATGATACACTGGCACACGAGCACCGGGATTGATTCAAATCTTGATGTTCAATGAGGTGAAAAATTAGTGCTCTGATGTCATTTAGGAGGTAGAGGGCTTTGAAGTACATTTTATGTATATATATAGGTCAATAATTGAGTACATGGTTGATTTAGCTGATTAGAATTTGTGCATATTTTTCATAAATTTTGTACATATTAGTTATGAGAAAAACCCAAAAAGATTTTTTTTATTTTAGAAATTATTTTTGTGGGTATTTTACTTGGAAACGCTCACGAGACCTCACTCGTCCAGTTGGGAGTCCAAGGGGGTTTAAAGGGTTTGTTGAATATGCTAAATGCAATCGTGATTTCTACGACAGTGAGTTAGGATTTTCTTCTTTTATTTTTCATTTTCTTTTAGCTAGTTTAGTTTGTTTTACTGAAGGACGAGCAAAATCTTGGTGTGGGAGTATTTGTTCGCGCAAAAAATGAGCTATTCTTAGGGTACTTTTACACCTGTTTTATACTTGTTTTAATCGTATTTCTAAGGTTTTTATTTGATTTTAATTTATTTTGTGGATTTTGAATAATTTTGGGAAAATGGCCAAAACTACGAAGAGAATGGTAGAAAATGGAGAAAAATGTCGGGTATTGAAAATGGGCCCAAGAAATTATAAGAAAACCAGTCTAGGAAAAAAACCAAACCAACCCAACAGCGAACTGAACCCGGTCCACTTCTTTTCCCCAGCGCACGTGCCTCGCGCGCGATCTTTCATTAACCCCTTCCCCTTCACTCTCTCTCTCCTCGCGTTCCTCTACTTCCCCGAAACCCAGAATCCCAACTTCGAGTCCCTCACCACCTTCGTCCTCACCATCGCCATCTCGCATCTCTCTCCATCTTATCTCCTCTTTCTCTCTCCAACCTAAAACACCATCCCATCACCAGCATTTCACGCTGCCATTGCCATGTACCCAGCTGCGCTGTCCCCTTCATCCACCGTCCACGCCATCTTCGATTCAAGGGCCAAGATTGAAGTGGGTTCGGTACATAACTCAAGCCACCAGCGCCATTGAAGATAGGCTAGGTAATTAGCAGGTAAAATTTAGGGTTAGGTTAGGTTTACATTCTGCTTTAGGTTTAGATTTTAGTTTTAATTCCGGTTTTATTTCGGTTTTCAGATTAGGGTTCGGAATTTAGGATTAAAGTCGATTTAGGGTTTCGAATTTAAGTTGTTTTTAGCAAGTAAACTCATGTAGTTAGGCTTGAATTGCGAATTTCGAATGGGTATTCAAGTATTTTAGTTGTAATTGCAAAAATCTTTGGGTTTATTTGACTGATTTTTCTGGTTTCCCCCTTCCCCTGATTTTCTTGTTCTGTTTGGGTTCCTCTATGCTAGTCTTCACCGTGTTCTGGGCTGTGAACGGTGGTCTTGGTGGACGCCCTTGGTGGCTAAGAACGCTGAATGAAGCTAGGTTTGCAACCCCTCCGCTACTGTTGCTTTCGGTTCTGTCAATCCCTCGACCCTGTTGTTCCTCTGTTCTGATGGTAGTTGAGTTAATCAGTGATTTTGGATTAATTAGTTGCAACCTTCGATTTCAATGTGGGATTGTTTCTGGTTCAGTGTGCTGTTATCACAGCCTTGTTTCTTGGTTTCGATTATGCTTCTGAGTAGGCTAGGTTTCAATTCTGCTGAATAAATTCATGTTGATTCTATTGCTGTTGGTTTGGTTGTTGATTCCGTTGGTTAGGGTGGATTTTGGCTTGATGCATTTTTGCCCTATTTTGGCCTTAGTTTGATTGATAAACAGTAACCTGTCTTAGGATAGAATATGATGGTTTGTGATGCGTTTCCTTGCTCCCTGATTTTGGTTTGAGTTATTATTTCATTGATGAGGGTTAGTTCTGCTTCATGAGTTAGTATTCTGATTTTGAAGTTTAAGTTGATTTAGTAGAATTAATCGATTGAGTAGTTTAGATGAGCTTAGTTAATTTGGAATATTAGTACTCTTTAAATAATTTCATTTAGTTTAGTGTAGCTAATTAGTTAATTCATCTTTTTGTGACCTGAATTTCAACCTCGTCCCGGAGGATTCGACCCTCAAGTACTACGACGTCAGTCGTACGCTTACGACTTCTCTTTTCAATTTATTTCACACTCCCTAAAAACATGTGATACTTCACCACCTAAAATGGAAAACGTGAAAGCAATTCGAAAATGTGAGAAAAGATTCAGTACATACATTCCTGTATTGTAAAATGAGTATAGAAAAACTATTGATGGGTACCCGCTTTTGCAATTCATTTAGTTGGCAATAACAATGAAGATGAATGTAATATGAAATTGAATTGCTCATTATTATCTGAATTTGAACTCCTTGCAATGATATGATCTATACATAAGTGTACACTTGCCAATCCGATCAAGAGTTGGCCTGAAGCCGCACGGGTAAATGATAGGCTGATGCCCTATAGATGATAATTGACGGGGTCACAAGTTAAATGGCAAATCACTGTTTAAACTGATTCATTGATAAACTCATTAAGAGTTGTAACTTGATAAACATGTTCTGCTTTCTGAAGATATAGGTAGTGGACGTACCTTGAGTCTTTAAAAAAAATGTCATATGACTTGATAAATATGTTTTGACTTGATAACAGTTCTGCATAATAGGGAACGATAACTAGGCCTCGACTCTGTGTCATAAATGTCATTGAAAGCATGTGTCGTCAGTAAATGATGCTTACTCGCATAATTGAGTAAGTAAAAGTATGCATAATAGAAATTGAGTAATTAAATGGTATACATAACTTTGTATTTCAATATAACTTCAAAACTGAATTGGTGAAAGTAATTAAATATGATATAAAGTAAATGAAGGTAAAATAGTCCGCAATGAGATAAATGAGATTACAAATGTAAAGGCCTTGATGGTGACAGTTGAGAGATGGTTGTGCCTTTTCTAAAGTATGTTACTGATAAGGGGTTTAAGGCTTGCTGATGTATAGTTTGGTTCAAGATAACAATGAGTACACTAGATTGGCTTGATAAATATATTTGATACATTATGAAGTGAGTAAGTAATAAAGGTTTGAGGCCAAGAGATATATATCTTGGTTCAAAATAGCATAAACTGTAATAACTTGGTCTGATAAATATAGTTTCTGAGTCACAACTCTTCCCACTTCTCATATTTCATTCATCAATCCATTAGATATAGAATTCCACCCCAAATGAATAATTGAACTCAAAAGAAGCTATTAAGCTCACTAAGCTTGGTATTTTCTTTGTAAAATTCATAAATAATTCAAAGCTCATAAACAAGCTCCCAAATTGTATACTTGTCTTCTTTGTTCTCATTGATCAAGCTAAAAGCTGCATGAAAGTCCATGAATATTCATTTCCCCCTTAAATAACCTTAACTGGCCTAAATAGACCAAATGAATGCATTATCAATCTCGATCAATCTTTATTATTACTCTTTACACAATTACTCAAAATGCTTCTAAAAATCACCCAACTCAAAATACTCAACCAAAATTCATGAAATCTTATAAGAAATTTGAAAATAATATGCACAATCTACAATAAAATTTTCTAATTTTTTCTCTAAGTATATGCTACACAAAAATTGCAATAACAACCCAATTTGCACCAAAGCGGGTCAGTTCACTTCAAAAATTCATAACTTTCACCCTAGACCTCAAATGGAGACCTAAAATCCTAATATTAAAAGATTAATAAGTCCCGAAAAACTTTTATGTACAAAAAAATATGATTCCCACAATAGGGTTCCTAAAACGGGGCTAAAACACAAGTGTACCAGTTTTTGGTCCAATCTGCACAATTTTGGTAAAACGGCCATAACTTTTTCCACAGCCCTCAGATTAAGGTGATTCAAAAGCCATTTGAAAGCTAACACAATGAAATATTTACCCACCAAAATCATAATTTGTGACTAGGCCAATCATTACTAGTTTATTGGTAAATGTTCTCCTATTTTCTGCCATTTCCCAGCCACAATTAATGCTTTTTCCTTTCTTTTCTCTTATGAATCGAGATGAAATTAACATAAAATCCATGTATATTTATTTTCCCCTTATAATAGCCTTAATTTAGCTGAAATTCTAGAAAACCATTCCATGATAAACCTTACAAAATTTTCAATATATTTCTTTACATCAACATCCACAATGTCCCAATAAATTTATTTACTTACATAATTAGTCCAACCAACCTCTCTTGGTCACAAATGGAATTTTCCATGATTCACCAATTTAGCCAAAAATTTATATAACATCCATTTTTGAAGCCATTAACATATCCAAACTCCAAACAACTTCATTATTATATAATTACATAATTTGTATCCAAAACAGGGTAGTTTTCTTCAAAATTCCATAACTCACTGATTACACCTCTACAATTCACAACATTTTGTATAAGCCTCCCAAATATTATTGATAATCCACAGTAAAAATTTCAGAATTTTTGGACAACCCCATAATTCCCAGAAGTTTCGACAGTGGCAATTCAACACTTATTTTGATCAAATACCCATAACTCCAAACATCTCCAAGCTCAATAAAAATTGCATAATAACACTTATTTTGATATTATAAACAATAATCATAACTAAAATAACCTCAAACTCAAAAATAAATTAAGATCAAGTTCTCACTTCAAGCCTGCAAGAGAGATGTGTAGGTGGTGTTTGGTGGTTGTGAGGAAGGTGAGTGATGGCTGGTGGGGGACTAGGGTGGCGTTGGGTGGCCGGATGGTCGCTGGAACAACAGCAAACAACAGCAAGGGGTGGAGGGGCTGGCCATGAGGTTGAGAGAGAAAAGAGGAAGATGGGTGTGTGTGTTTACTTGGTTGAGATTGCTTTGCTTGCACATAAGTAGTTGGTAAATACTTGGCTGATTTGTAAGCCTCCAAAAGTATCTTTTTTCTAATTAAATTTAGGCACAAATGATTGTAATTAACTTAATTTAATCACACCAAAACTTTCGGGCCAAAATTTTAACCCAAAATGAATCGGGCGAATTGGGCCCAAATGAATTGGGCCGAACTTAATGAATTTGAACCCAAATATTTTTCCATGGCTAAAAATTAAAATTTTGTGACATTATGAAAAATAATTTAATGCTCAATCATAATCATCGAGGCCTAATATCGATTGACCTGAAATTTACTCAATCAACGAAACTTGAATTAACAATCGATGAAGCTTGAATTAACAATCTATTAAACTTGAATTGCAAAATAGGACCCAAATGAAATATCCCCCAACCGGGATGATTAAATATGATAAATGAATGCGAAAAATTTAAATGGTATGAGGTAATTCGGTAAATATATAAATTGAGTGTAATTGAATTAATAAACATGATTTGGTTAAACCAATAACCATGAGTGATTAAATGAATAAACATGATTAAATAAATAAATAAATATGATTTAAATAAATAAATATGGGTTAGGGTCGGGTTATTACAAAAACTAATCTTGTGTTATTTGTCTTATACTTCTTTTAGTTTGCGTGGGTGGCAGGTTTCACTATCAGAAGTATGGGTTAGTAATGCAAACTTTAGCTCAAATTTCACCCACATGATTTCAAACCAACCCAAAACCCTCTCTTTCATCTTTTTATTTTTCCCAGCATAAATTGATTCAATACTAGTTTAGAGCACTTGCTAGCCAGCAATTCAATGCTTGCAATATGGGGGGGGGGGAGAGGGGGACTCAGGCAATACAATTCAGCAAATACAAAGCCAAGAGCACACTAGTTGGGTTAGTATAGTGCCAGAAAATACAAAAGGAACAAAAAGAATTATTTGATCATAGAATTTTAAATCACAAGTTACAGTTATATTGAGTATTGCCTTTCTAGGCTTTGCAACCAACACAACCTATCTAATGCTCCATGTTATGCCCAAACAATTGGTCTCGTGCGGTCGGACGAATGTTGATGTGTTGTGCTCACAATTCAAAAATCAACATCCCTTTTCCTTTTTTTTTTTATAAAATCATTGGTAAAAGTCAAGTGGCCTCAAATAGTGGTAATTTATTATGTGCAACCGGGTGGACATCTCATTTGTCCACCTGGGCCCACAATGCTGGGTTTTTGTGTCCAAACAGATGCCCAGTGCTAGCTTAGGTATTTCTTGCGTTTTTTTTTTTTTTGAAAAAAGAAAATTCACGGGTGACAAGTTGAGCAGTCACGGTTTTGCTTCGTCTGGCTACTCCGTTCCATTGTTAGAGCCTCTTTGCTGTTTCGATTCCTTTAGTTTTTTACGTAATTACTCAATGGCTGACTTTGATCTTAATATCGCTTTTGATATTGAAGATTCATCAGACGCGAATTCTTCTTCAGGTTTCATTATGCTATTGTCGATCTCTATTTTTGTTTTCGATTTTGGAGTTTATGTGTTTTAGTTTTGTTTTTTGATGACCTAATTTTGAGATTTTCGAATTAGATTGGAAGATGAGCTTCATAAGTTGAGGTGACGTAAGAAAGTGGAGAAATTTCATGTTGATTTTTTCCAGAAGATGAGAAGAAATGGTATAAAAGTTCCTCATGCTTATTGGCTTTTAAGAAATGAGGCTAGGGGTTCCCCATTACTTGGGTTTAGCGAAAGAGATGCCTACAATAGTGTTGTAAATGAAGTCAAAAAGAATTTATATAGGGGATGATGCCAATCATCTGATGTGTGTTTAGAAAATAGGTGTGTTAATGAGCAGGATTTTTTCTATAAGTTTAAATTGGATGAGGATGATTGTTTGATGAGCTTCTTTTAGAAAGATTCGCAAATGAAATATGACTATTTGTTGTTTGGTGATCTCCTTGTGTTTGACATGACATATAGAACCAATCGTTGTAAGATGATATATGCATCTTTTGTTTACATGAATCATCGTGCGAAGAGTGTTATGGTCAGATGTGGATTTTTGATGAATGAGAAGGTTGATAGCTTTGTTTGGTTGTTTAAAACATTTTTGGAAGCTATGGATAATATGCAGCCGAAAACTATAATGACAGATCAAACATTTTCTATGGCAAATGCTATTGAAAAGGTCTTCCCCTTAGCAAAGCATAGGTTGTATACTTGGCACATCTTGAAAAATTCAAAAAAGAATAGTGGTCATCTTAGGGTGCTGGGTGGATTTGTTGATAAGTTCGACCATGTTTTGATGATATGTGATACAAAAGAAGAGTTTAATTTTTATTGGCATAGGTGAGCCCCTTCTGCCATTGTTTAAGTATCTGCTTAGCAAGGTTACATGTTTCTGTTCAGTACTTATTATTTTCTACTCACTATTTTTATTGTGTTAGGCTGGTTGAAGAGTATAAATGTGCTTGAAATACTTGGTTGGTTAGATTGTATCGATTGAAAGAAAAATGGTGTCCAGGTTTTCGCAAGGTGTTTTTTCTAGTGGCATTTTATCGTAAAAAAGAAGTGAGTCTACAAATGCTTCTTTGTCAAAGAAAGTTAATGCCACTTGTGGTTTGTTTGATTTTTACAATATATTCTATGATGTTGTTATTGAGTTTAGGATTAAGAAAAAGGATGAGTATGTAAAAAACAAGGATGGGTTCCCTGAGATATATTTGCTACATGTTAGCCTTTTGTAGTATGCTTCGAAAATCTATATGAACAACCTGTACAAAGTTTTTGAGAATGAATACATTAAAGGGGAAGGTTGTTGTCAAGATCTTCTTAGGTCAAGTGAAACCCCTTATAGTACAGAGCATACATATGTTGTCTATGAGAATCGCTTTTCGAAGAAGTTTGGGTTTGTGGATAAGTTTAATCTTCTATATCAAAATACTGTTTGTGACTACAAAAAGTACACTGAGAGTGGTATTCTTTGCTGTGAGTGTGCGTATTTTCAATGTTCATTGTGTGCCTAAAGTCCATGATCAATATATTTTGAAACAATGTACGAGGCTAGTTGGACCCCCTCGAGCTATAAAAGAAGCTTCAGGTGTTAATGTTACTGGTGTTCCTAGTTCCATATGGAGAGTTCATATGCATAGGCAGTTTGAGTCGTTGCTTCTTGCAAGTGAATCTAATACGCAAGCAAGAAAGCTATGTGAGGAAGCTTTTGCCAAGTTAAAGGTTGATGTTGGTGTTGTTGTGGGTTCAGTTTATGTTTGTGATACAAAGAATGATCAACAATCTAGTGTTAGTAATCAAATCATAGGGAACCCTAAGGGTTCTAGAAAGAAAGGTCAAAGGAACTTATGGAGGAAGAGTACGTCGGAGAAGATATCAAACATTGTAAGATCAAGGAAGGCAATGTTTTCCTTGAGGAATGGAGGAGATATATCGCAACCTCAGGTTAAATTCTGTTCACAACTTAGTGAATAAGTTATGTTTCTTATAGTAATATCTTTTTGCAGTTTACTAAATTTGTTGATAAGGTCATTAAGAATATATAGTGTTTTAGCTCACTAAAAGTTTTAATACACTCACTAATATTATGTTGAGCTCACTAAAAATGTGCAATGGCTCACTACATTTTTCAGTTTTCACAGTGTTAGTGACATAAGTTCCGCTCACTAAATTTATACGTTGGCTTACTAAAAATATATATATGCTCACTAAAAATATGTTTTTCTTGTAATGGTTTTGGTTATTGCCGCAGGTTCATCTAATCCAGCATGTGTATCTAATCCATGAGTATATTTTAATGAAATGTATAGAGTCTTTAGTTGATTTTTTATGAAAGTTTGAAGCAACCAAATGGGGGTAGCATTCTTATCAATCAGTTGAGTCCTCTGCTGAAGCTCCTAGCATTCAAGGGTAATTTTTTTCTTTGCCTTTTTTGTTACTCCTGCAAGAGATGTGTGTTTGTTTAGTTGGTTTTTATATTCTAATATGAATATAAATGAATATGCTAATTTATTTTGTGAAACAGGTTACCTGGGAACCAAGTGTGAAATTTTGGTATGATCATAGTGTTTTTATTTTCTATGTTTTTATCGTTTTCTTTTTTGCTTTCTAAAAATTATATTTTGCTCACTATAAGTAATTCTGACAACCCCAACTCCTAGGGCTAGAAGTATCAACGATTTCTTAAATCCTACTTAAATTCTGGGACAAAACGGATAGAATTTCTCCTAAACACTGACCAATTCTACGGCTTAAAGCCTATATTAAATCCCTACAATGAATAGAAGCGTAAAGAACTCTAAAATAAGCTCAACGGCTATACGCTGGAGTCCACAACTCTGCGGGCCACTTGCCCGGAGTACACCAAAACAATAAAGTTTAATAACAAAGAAAGAAATAAACGATACAACTCAACGAATCACACATCCGAAATACTGAGGTTTTTACACCTTAAAAATAAACAACTTAAACACATGGTGACTGACAAATTAGATGGTCGACTCACATGGCCATACAGAGTGACTTCTAAACAACACATATTAGATGAACTAGAGTACTTTGTTTATATACATTTACAACTCTAGGGTTACATTATATTACATCGTTTAACACGTAAGTCCACATCTATATGTGCACACACGACAACTTTTCAAAGCAAGGGTAGACTTTAACTCGGCATAAGTAAATTGACATCTATTTTTCACAATGAAAACCTGGGAAAAAGAAAAATAGTAATGGGATGAGCAACCACATGCTCAGTGAGTATTTCCCAACTCATTAAAACCAAAACAGTTGTAGGTAATAATACCAACAATAGTCACATATCAGGCATTTAAATATTATTATTGTATTAAACAGCAGAGAATTTCAAGGGAGGTTCGCTAACTCCCAACCATTGGGCTATGTGGCAAAATGCGTGATCCATGATTTGACTATCTAGTCACTTATGAGAGATGTTCAAACACGTGGAAAATTATGCAAGGAGCTTTCTTTCAAAGAATATGCACATTTGAAAACTTAAATGTTTGGTGCATTACAAGGATATAGCCACACATTGCTTAGCCTCTTAAAGCTCATGGTATTTAAAAAGAAATCTCTTTTGTATTGGCCCTATAATGAACCTTATGAGCTTTTCGAATCTTATTTGAACTGGCCTTTTAATGGCCCTTGAAATCATTCATTTTCCTAAAATACTTAAGATGGTAAAATGCCTACTGTTTTTCTCAATTGGTAAGAAAATACTCTTGGCATAAGATCATGATAATGTGCTGGTTGGGTGAGATCTATTCTCAATCCCAAGTGAGACTGTCGCTCACGCTATGCTCTTACCCGCGAGATGGCAACTAATTGGACCTTTGCCCTCGTCAGAGTCTTCTAGGGTTTCCCACTACTGGGACGACTCCCTAGGCTACGGATTCCCCCGTTCTAATAGGTTCACTCCCATCTTATTGTCCCTACACACATTATCTTAGCCAGTGAAAGCGTATGGCCATAGCGGCTAATAGGTTTGTTGTCTCTTACAGTGAAATAATTCATCATACAAGTCACTCCTTTTTAAAATTATCTATGCCTTAAAAACTCCGTTCATGTAGTTAGAAATAGGGTATCATTCACTAATAGTTATGACTACTTCTATTTTCAACCACGAAAAACCTTCTTTTTCAATATTTCACCCTCACACACGTGATAAAGCTTAATGACATGAAGGGGAGGGGCTCGCACGTAACACATTCAAACACTTCATAATTCAACTTGGCAGAATCTACCCAACAAGCTACACATCGTTTCCCAATCGACATGATTGAGGTCAATCACAACCCAGGCTCCCTCCTCACACAACATCGACCACAAGGAACCTCAAATGCTCTCATTAGTCCAACCTCGAGCCATCCAACTACCGACTTGGTTCAATGTCACAATAATTCAATCGTTTAGTTCACAAACCAACATCCATAGGCATAGCATTTTCATGTGATTACCACAAACAGAATATAAACATATCCAAACTAATCTAGCAATAACCTTTAGACGTAATTCAGTTTGCTCTGCAATTACCTCAATATCCCGGTTAGCATCATGTGGGCATAACCTTTAAAACATAATTTACGCATACTAAAGATGAACCAACGGTAAGTTTATGACATGATTTTGCTTGTTCTACAAATCTCCAAACTGACCGGATAACAAAACCGCACATCAACACAACATGCAAGAATCCCGAAATCTGCATCATCACTATAATTACCCAATTTCTATTCTAAATTATTCAAATACTGATTACTATCTTAGATTCAAACATGCACTAACTAAAATCAGTAAAAGTTTTTAGAAATTAGTAATAATTTAGGAGAAGAGAAACACCCACCTTGATTCCAAGCTAGAGGCTTACTCAAAGGCTGTTGGGCTCGACTTTGAGTGCTAGAAAAATCAATTTCCTTGACCCTTGCTCACTGATGCACGAACATACCCAAATCACGCCTAATCTCAAGCAATTCAAACCCCAAATTCATCCCAAATGTTCACTCACTGACTTGAAATTGTGGGGGATGCTTGAAGCTATGAATTCACTCCCAATTTATGGAGATAATTGGGCAGTTAGAGATAAGCTTGGATGGCCGAGTTCAAGCACGCATTTGGTGCTCCGAATCGCCACCCAAACCCTCCAAAAATGTGGCGGTTCTTCTTTGATTTTGCCCAGATTTCACAGTAGAGGGCTTGTTTGATGTTAAGAAGGTGAAATCTAAGGAGGTTGGTGCTGGGTGAGGTGAAAATTGAGTGGAACTTTGATGATGTTAGCCGCGTGTATGGAGGAGAAGGAGATGAAGGAGACAATGAAGAACAGAGAGTAAGAGATGAATGAGGGGGGGTCAGAGGTCGCATCAGGAAGAGGAAGAAAATGGAGCCTGGCGCATTTAGAAAAATAGCCCTCCCCTTCTCTCTCTCATTTTTTTTTGGTTCCAAGTTGCTAAATAATTAACACCGCTAGTCTAAATTCTCACCCTGTATTGTGAACTTGAATCGATAACACAATCTTTCGTCGATTAATCGCCCCCTAACACATCAATGTTCGATTTTTGATAAACAACAAAACTAATTCTAACGTTCACAATCTAATCGCACTCGGTTTCCTAGACAATTTAGTACCCGTTAATAATCCTTATTAACGCTTATTAAAATCATCAAAAAATTTCCAATAATAACAATAATAACAATATTAATGGTGACTATAATATCCGCTTTAAGAAAATTATCTCTCACATAAGCACATCAATAAATATTTAACTCATATCGTTTATGAAATACGATTTTATAACATCATAAGACAAGACAGTAAACGACAACTCTATTTAGGCGCCGAGGGCATTGCATAGAAGAGGGCCAAATGAGTTGGCTTGGAAAACCATATTAAGCTTGTTTTAAAAAGGAACATAGATTTTCAATTATCTAGACTCAATCTGCATAGTAAACGACAACTCTATGTATATGCATCGTTATTAATCGACATTTAGAGGTAGGACAATTGGGCAATGACATCTCAAAATCATATACAGGTAGTTTCATTCTAAAACAATAATTCAAGTCATTCTCAGGATCACAACAGTTAACTTGGAGACTTCTATAATGCCTTAAAGTAATAAGGACATTGCATAGCATCACGTAGTATCACTTTAGCACAATGATATCGCATAGAATCAGCAATTCAGCATCCTCAAGCCTAGGAATCATAACCAACATGAAACCATCTAATACGCATATCGCAAGCAATTGTCACACATATCTTATAACTCAATTATCAACATACATTTCGACATGATTATGAGCACACTAGCACCTTATCATTTCCCTTACGAGGTTCATAACAAACATTTCGATATACAATTACGATTTCTAATGTCAGACGGTGACAACATGATAATATAGCAATCCAAAGTCCATAATGGAAACATTTATGCAGCATGGCCTTCATATAATAGGATAACAACATTAACAAACATAACACCCAACGAAGGTCCACGAAAATCACCATGCATTACATGAAATATATCACATAAGGTTTAATACAAGGTAACTTAATCACGTCATGTCCTTGGACCTACACGATCTATATCAGTGATTGTCTTACATAACCTCCCAGATAAGTGCAGAGTCAAGAATTTCAACTGTAAGCAGTATACACTAGTATGCTATCCGATCAAACATAAGACAAAAGGGCAAAAATATGTGAATGTAGGTTCCTATAGCCATCTCATCTTGCAATAAATATGTGCATATGCAGTTATTTAGCTATCACATTTGATGATAGAATTTACGAAATGAAAATAACGACACAGAGGTCGTACAATGCCACGAATTACATAAGTTAAACCGTTAGGCTAATTTAGTCACATGCCAAACCAACTCAAGTCAGGCAAACACCAAGAGGTGCATTTACTAGACAATTTATCCACAAGACACCTGTGTGACCGTGCACAGTGAACCTAAGTAATAACATATGCTTCCATGACCTTTACATTATGCATAATGTTATACTTATGCTTCAAAAACACATAGGTTTGCGGTAGTGTCTCACGGAAGGGCATCTACACTAGTATACATGAGTGCAACTCTCATTTAAAACCTAGGATCAAGGGTAGGCCTTGAGGTTTGTCCAAATTATTAGGAGTTAGCCATCGATAAGCTAACAATGACGTAATGGTCTTATGGATATACGTTGAGGTTTTGCAGCACATGTGTCTCATAAGGTAATTACGAAGGTCCAGGGAACTCTTAATACGGATGGGGAGGCTCTATCTTCTATTATGGGGCATTCCGGCTTTTGCACTTGGTGTTAATGCTTGAGAAGATATTGGGAAAGTATGGGTCGTTTCCCCAGGAGGTAACAGGGTGATATATATGGTACCACAATTCTAAGGTCTGTCAGGTTCTTTCTTTTATCTCTGTTCTAGGTGTGTTGGGGTTGATATAGCGAGGACACTTTCAATCCTATAATAAGAATAGCGTTCCATACCACAATGAGCATAATGCCTAACTGACTCGTGAGTAACAGTAGTTACATGTTGGGAAGCAAGGAAGACTCCCTATGTGGATGACAATCTCGATTGTGGCCACCTCTAAGCATCAATGACATGTATACGGAAGGCCCAGAATAAAACTTAGGCAACAATCAACAAGACCCTATAACAACTACCAATATTGAC
>JACYFF010031954.1:59951122-59997932 GCA_017589665.1 Selenicereus undatus
TACCAATATTGACATGCACGTATACAAAGTTCTCACTTAGTTCCCTTTGTAATCGAGAATTCACATAAAAAGGGGTATCGTCTAAAAGAACCTTTAGTCAAGAGAAGTAATCTTTTAGTCACTTAATTAACAACTTGGTATCAACACATCAAGCAACAAATGCATCTTAGCATTTACGTACTCCAAACATCCACGTACACATAGAAAGTTATGCCATAGAACGAGGCTCGAACATTGTTGTAAAGCAAATACGAGTCTTCAAACGCAACAATAAGGCCTAACTATATAATTAGAGTGATCTTTTAATGCAAAAGTAAAACCTTAACTCACTACTTAGAAGGATCTTAACCTTCAAAGTCTATTGATTTAGAGACGAGAATAGTTTAACTGCTTCTGACTCTTTCCCTACCAACCATTGAGTGCGTCTGCTCACGCCATTATGGGGCCCAAGGAGCAAATCGTACTTAAAGGGCAAGAATGTGTTTGGTGTTAAAACATTCTCAATTGTTTGAGTTCAAACCAAGTGCACTTGAAACCTTTGATTTAAATCGCCAAGGTGTATATGCAAAATAACTTTCAATTGAGCTAACGCTTAGCTTGTTCACTAGAATACAAGTCACGTGACCCACTCCCTAGCAAATGGTTCATTCGTTCAATCAACGAGCTCACTCAAGTTGCACATAACTAGCCAAAAGCACCAACGTTCACACAAAGCCCACATTTGCACACAAAAGCAGGCATATATCACATCATCATGAATGCGTTCCTAGATAGCTGCATGAAATGCAAGACTCAGGTCGCGGCCTATGGTTCCAGGAGCTTGCTCTGATACCATTTGTAACACCTGCAAACCCTAGGGTTAGGAGCATCAACGATTTCATAAATCTTATTTAAATTCTAGGGGAAAAAGGACAAAATTTCCTCTAAAAACTGACCATTTCCCAGGCGGAATACCTACATTAAATCCTTGCAATGAATAAAAACGTAAAGAACTCTAAAATAAGCTCAACGGCTGCACGCCAGAGTCCACAACTCTACGTCCACTCACCCGAAGTACACCCAAACAATAAAGTTCAATAATAAAGAAGGAAACAAATAATACAACTCAATGGATCACACATCCAGAGTACTGGGGTTTTTACATTCGAAAAATAAAGAACTTAAACAAATGGTGACTAACTAATCAAACGGTTGGCTCACACGACCATACAGAGTGACTTCTAAAGAATACACATTACATGAACTAGAGTACTTTGTTTACATACATTTACAACTCTAGGGTTACATTATATTACATCGTTTAACACGTAAGTCCACTTCTATATGTGCACACATGACACCTTTTCAAAGCAAGGGTAGACTTCAACTCGGCATAAGTAAATTGACTTCTACATGTCACAATGAAAACCTGGGAAAAAGGGAAATAGTAATGGGATGAGCAACCATACGGTCAGTGAGTATTTCCCAACTTCTTAAAACCAAAACAGTTGCAGGCAATAATGCCAATAATAGTCACATATCACGCATTTAAGTAATACTATTATCGTATTAAACAGCAGAGAATTTCATGGGAAGTTCGCTAACTCCCAACCATTGGGCTATGTGGCACAATGCAGGGTTTATGTGTTGACTGTCTATTCACTTATGAGAGATGCTTAAACAAGTGCAGTCAAAATTATGCAAGGAACTTGCTTTCATAGAATATGCACATTTGAAAATTTAAACGTTTGGTGCATTGCAAAGATATAGCCACACATTACTTAGCCTCTTGAGGCTCAAGTTCTTTAAAAAGAAATCTCTTTTGTATTGGCCCTATAATGACCCTTATGAGCTTTTCGAATCTTATTCGAATTGGGCTCTTAATGGCCCTTGAAATCTTTCTTTTTCCTAAAACACTTAAGATGGCAAAATGCCAACTACTTTTCTCATTTATTCGGAAAATAATCTTGGCATAAGATCATCATAATGTGTTGGTTGGGTGAGATCTATTCTCAATCCCAAGTGAGACTGTCGCTCACGCTAAGCTCTTACTCCCGAGATGGAAACTAATTGGACCTTTGCCCTCGTCAGGGTCTTCTAGGGTTTCCCACTACTGGAATTACTCCCTTGGCTAGGGATTCTCCCATTCTAACCGGTTCACTCCCATCTTATTGTCCCTAAGCACGTTATCTTAGCCATTTAAAGCATATGACCATAGCGGCTAATATGTTTGCTGTCTCTTAGAGCGAAATCATTTATCATACAACTTACTCCTTTTTAAAGTTCTTTATGCCTTAAAAACTGCATTCGTATAGTTAAAAATAGGCCATCATTCGCTAATAGTTATGGCTACTATTATTTTCAACCACGAAAAACGTTCTTTTTCAAAATTTCATCGTCGCACACTTGATAAAGCTTAATGACATGAAGGGGAAGGGCTCACACGTAACACATTCAAACAATTCATAATTCAACTTGGTAGAATGTGCCTAAATAAGCCACACATGGTTTCACAATCCACACGATTGCGGTCAATGACAAGCCAGGCACCCTCCTCACACAACGCTGACCACAAGGAACCTTAAAACCTCTCATTAGTCCAACCTCGAATGATCCAACTACCGACTCGGTTCAGTATCACAATAACTCAATTGTTTAGTTCACAAACCAACATCCATAGGCGTAGCATTTTTATGTAATCACCACAAACAGAATATAAACATACCCAAGCTGATCTAGCAATAACCTTTAGACATAATTCAGTTTGCTCTGTAATTACCTCAATTGCCCGGTTAGCATCCTATGGGCATAACATTGACATGCAACCTTTAAAACATAATTCAGGTATACTAAAACTGAACCAACAATAACTTTATGACATGATTTTGCTTGTTTTACAAATCGCCAAACTGATCGGTTAATAAAACCGCGCATCAACTCAAAATGCAAGAATCCGAAAATAAGCATCATCGTTATAATTACCCAATTTCAGTTCTAAATTCTCCAAATATTGATTACTATGTCAGATTCAAACACGCACTAACTAACATCAGTAAAATTTGTTAGAAATTAGTAATAATTTAGGAGGAGAGAAACACCCACCTTGATTGTAAGCTAGAGGCTCATTCAAAGCCTGTTGGGCTCGACTTTGAGTGCTAGAAAAATCCAATTCCTCGACCCTTGCTCACTGATGCACGAATAGACCCAAATCACACCTAATCTCACGCAATTCGAGCCCCAAATTCACCCTAAACGTTCACTCACTGACTTGAAATTGTGGGGGATGCTTGAAGCTGCAAATTCACTCTCAATTTATAGATGTAATTGTGCAGTTAGAGATAAGCTTGCTTGGCCGAGTTCAAGCACGCATTCGGTGCTCCGAATCGCTGCCCAAACCCACCAAAAATGCAGTGGTTCTTCTTTGAATTTGTCGAGATTTCATAGTAGAGGGCTTGTTTGATGTTAGGGAGGTGAAATCTAAGGAGTTTGGTGCTGGGTGAGGGGAAAATTGGGTGGAATTTTGATGCTATCAGCCGCGTATATGGATGAGAAGGAGGTGAAGGAGACAATGAAGAGTAAAGAGAAAGAGATGAATGGGGGGGTCGGGGGTCGCATCTGGGAGAGGAAGAAAATGGAGCCTGGCACATTTATAATTTTTTTCCAAGTTACCCAATAATTAACACTGCTAGTCTAAATTCGTATCCCGTATCTAAACCCGAATCGATAACTCAATCTTTCATCGATTAATCGCCCCTAACATATCAATGTTTGATTTTTAATAAAGAATGAAACTAATTCTTAAGTTGACGATCTAATCGCACTTGGGTTCCTACTCGATTTAGTACCCATTAATAATCCTTATAAACGCTTATTAAAATCATCAAAGAATTTTCAAAACTAATAATAATAACAATAATATTAATTGCGACAATAATATCCGTTTTAATAAAATTATCGCTCACATAAGAAAATCAATAAATATTTAACTCATATCGTTTATAAAATACGATTTTATAACATTATAAGACAAGACAGTCAGCTTAACGTAAAAATCAAGAACGTGGGTGCTACAGTAATGTTTGTTATGCATGGTTGAGGACATTGCATTAGCTTCTAGCATTAATGAAGATTTTGCATCTAGCGCATACAATAGTTTTTTCAAACAAAAATTCAACTGTAAATTTTTATTTGATTAATAAATTGTGAAATTTTATTTTTATTCATTACTATGTTTTTTTGTTTTGTTATGTAATGAAATTTATTTATTTTTAAAAATTTAGTAAATCATGTTGAATACTTTTAAGGTTTCTAATATGTTGAATACTTTTAAAGTTTATAATATGTTGCTCACTGTTGAAGAATCATAGTTCACTAGTTTTGTCCATTTGCTCACTATAATTTACAAAACTATTTATAACGTTTTTTTTTTTTTGGTGATTTAACATTATAACAGAATAGTATTCTTTGACAATGAGACTATGGACACTTCAATATACGAATAAGTTTGTTAATAAGAGTTTTAAGTTCATATCATATTAGTGTCTAGGTTAGTTTATGCTGTTACTCACCATAGAATCCTTGAAGCTCACTGGTTTTACTTGCTAGCTCACTAGGTGTTACAATTTTTTATTTTTTTTTTGGTTTTAAGCATAGTAAAAGATATGAAATATTCAACATTAGTGATTGAATATAAATGTTGCATAATAATGCTTCATCATCATTAAGTTTAAGCATAGTAATAGTGTTCATATGATAGTATTGCTTACATTAGTTCCAAAAGTTAGCCTAACTAAAGCAATGTTAGTGTTCAAGAACTTGATCATATCTGAAGGTTTATTACTTATGCTTTTGGCACTTGAGTTTGGCTTGAATTTGCATTCATTTCTACATGTTGTTTATCATGGAACTCCTTTGCAAGCCTCTTCACTCGATTCCTACATATATTTTCTTTGTTGTTGATCATCTCATGGCAGTAGCGTCCTCTCATTACATTAAGTAAATTCTTGTCCTGAAAACAAAACAACACGTTGTAAAGTATTACGGATTTATTTGTGATTCTTTAATTAATATGTATTATACTTATTTCAAAACACTTTTGAAGACAAGACATTTTTGAAGACTTCATTCTTCTTGAAACCACAGTCCTATGTAATTGTTTGACCGAAGTATAACTCCATATGCCTCATGCAGAATATTCCACAGCTTGTGACATTATTTGTTATTTTCCATGGCATTCTTATTCATACTGCTTTCATTTTCTTGGCAATTTCATGTTTTGGATTGCCAACAGTATCCTAAAGAAATCTTCCAAAAGTTTTTGCCTGTGTACAACCAACATTTTCTTCAGATCATTGGAATTGTTTATCAGATCACTGGAATTGTGTGTTGGCTCACTAAGCAACAGTTTGTCCAACATTCATTTTCAGCTCATTAAATATGTTTGTTAGCCCACTAAATATGTGTATTAGCTCAGCAAATATGTTCAGGAGAACACTGTCATGAACAAAAGTTATTGTTCACTAAGAGACACTGGTGACATAAACATTAGCAGATGCCCTCAAATACTTTCAGCTTACTAAAGTATAGTTCCATCTCACTAACTATGTGCCTCAGCAAATGCAACTATTGATTTATTCAAAATTAAATGAATGAGTAAACATTTAAACATACCACTAATAGATGTGTTTCACCATATGTGCTTTTGTATGAAGTTGTTATGTGCATGTTGTCAATTATGTCAAGCCTTTCTTCCTTTAAATTGAAGTAGAAGATGAAGAAGTACTTCTTATGACATATCGGGAAGAACACCTTCGAATTGGAAGATGAATAATATCATATATTGTGGTAGTTTAACACACAATAAAATGTATTATATTAGTGAGTAACAGTTGCAACTGTTTGTGCATTATCTATTTGTCACATCTTTGTAATTCTTTCTCAAATATTGTTTCAAAATCAATGTACCTTGCCTCTTCTGATTTTGCTGTGTTTATCGTAGGGTCCAAAGTTGACAGCATTTTTGCATTAGTATCTGTAGGTGTTTAAGTATTTGATTTTCTGAACAGAAATAAGAACACAATTACTATTGCATCAATCGGTGCAAAAAATCTACTCGGAGAGCTTTTACTTCTTTTTCTCTCTAAGTTATTGAGGATAGCAGCTCAGACATTGATCACATATGCATCAATGTATTCCTTTAGATGCATGGTTGACAAGTGATACCGATTTCTAACATGCGTTTTGATGTCAAACAATTCTTCACTGATATAATATGAAAAGAAAAAAAAGTAATTTTATATTTAGTGTAACTTAAGTGTTCGTAAGTGTTTTCTGTTATTAGTTTTTTAAATCTAGGAGTTTTATGCTTACTTGGAATCAATGTCCTCTGATTGATGAAAGACATAATTAGCCACCATCTTCTCGTAGCTTGACAATTCCCCTATAAGCTTTGTGACTCTTTCCACAAAACAGGGCAGTAGGGTTCTGTCATTGGTCATTGCTCTCTCTTTGGTTGATGTTTTGCCTTCTTGGTATGCTCTTCTTTTGCAAAACATTATATCACAGTTCATCATAACATAGCTCACTAAATACATAATGTGGCTCATTGCTTACTAAAATATATGCTCTGCTTACTAACAATTATGTTCTACTCACTAAAAATGCATACCAGCTCAGTAAAATAGAATAGTATTCATTATTAACAAAGTCCTCTTTGCTTGTTCCTAGAGCCATCTAAAATTGATGTGTGCTCACTAAATGTCTCATTCTAGCTCACTATAAGATACAGTTATAAACTATCAACAACTTGCCCATAACTCACTAAAAATTATGTTAAGCTCACTAAAAATAACGTTCTGCTCACTAAACATTATTACTAGCTTTATGTGCTTTATCTTTTTGTTATCTTCTTTTCAAGGAGATTTTCACTTGCTCACTTTCTGTTGCTTTCTATCCTTTTGTTTCAATCTTTTCTTTCCCAATTGAAGATTGTGATGGGGTTGTCATGTCCTTGTCCATTTACTCTAACCGTGTCTCTGGATGGTGATAATGTGTCATATGTTTGTACTGGTGATTGTGTCTCAAGAGCTTGTGGTGGATGTGGTGGGTCTTATGTCTCAATGGTTGGTGGTGGTGGTGGTATCTGTGTGGGTGGGGAGGGTGGTGGTGTCTTAAGTGTTTAGGGGGAGGGGGGAGGATGGTGTCTGAACTGTTACGGGGGGTGTTGGTGTTGGACGAGCTGGACTTCAGCTATCATCAATCAAGTTGAAACTTGGCATGTCATGCCCTTTTTTTTTGATGTAGGACTTTTCCTTCTTGGACTTTTGGCTTTTGGGCAGCTAGTCATTTGTTTGTGCTTTACAAAAGCATTCTCTAATTCAGTTATTGCCTTCGATACAGTAGTTATATTCCACTATTCATCATCGTGAATGAATTATGGTATCTCAGGACTTTCATCTCCTTTTTTTTTTAATGTCCCATTGGTGGTGATTTTTAGATTTGAGGCTCACAATATGAGGAGAACATCCTTATGGGAGCATCTCTTATTTTCTTGAGCACTACATTGTATTGGTACCTTTTTGACAAGTATTCCATAAAGGTTGTGCATCTTTTGAATGCACTCGCTAAAGCCTTTGTTACTTTATCCATTTCTTCCATATATTTCTGCATATTTATTTTATTAATTTTCTTCTTTTTAATTGATATAAATGAATGAAATGATACCTCTAAGTTTGATGTTTCATTAGTTTGTGATCATATCCTGGGTTGTTCATCCTTTTCTGGATGAGTTTTTCTGGCTTATTTAGCATGCTCTTCTTCGTTCATTTGTACTGGAGGCTCTACTCTACCCTTTCCAAAGCCTTTTGTCACTTCTTTGTTGCCAACTTGATAAGCTTTTATCTCTTATTGTAGTCTTTTCTTCAACTTTTCCATAGTCCAGCCTTTGATTGTTGGGAATTATGTCTCAACAGTTCTCCTTGTAAGGAGAACTCTATCAAGATATAGCATTTGCGAGGGATATGTTCATTCTAATCAATTTAGGATGTCTGAACTATCAATAAGTTTTCTATAGCTCACTACAGTATATGTTCTGCTCACTAAAAATGCAGACTAGCTCACTAACACAAAGAAATATTCTCTAAGAATAATTCCTATTTGCTTATTGGTGTAGTTATGTAAAAGTGATGTGCGGTTACTAAAATGGTCATTCTAGCTCACTTAAATAGACAATTGTCAACTATGAACAAGTTCTCTATAGCTCGTCAAAAATAATGTTCCACTCTGTAAAATATATGTTCTGCTCACTAAAATACATGTTCTACTCACCAAGATATGTGTTCTGCTCACTAAAAACATGGTATACTGATGAAATGAAAGGAGCTTACCATCAGGAATAGAATAGGCCCATTAAAGTTTGAAGCTCTCTTCTTGACAGATTCACATAATCTGTCAATGGTGTACTGACACCAATCAATTATTGTTATGTCTTCAACATGTACAATATTCTTTACAAAATAGGGTGCACAATGTATATTCTTCGATCATTGAAGAAACAGGATACCATGTACAAAACAAATTTTCTTTTGAAACTTTTCCCTGCATCGGCCTGGCTCAATATGTACTATGGCTTTTGGCTGAGCTTTGGCATCCCATCTTGAAGATTCCCATCCTTTCTCTATGCTGAAAGGACTTCCATTGGTGTGAGTGCTAATGTGAGATGCACATCCATTGCTGTTATCTCTATTTTCTTCTTAGCAGCTATGTATAGTGTCACTGAGTAGGGGTCAAAATTATCCACAAGCAATTTGCATAGATCCCCTGGTAATTCAGTTACTCGCAACTCTAGGAATCCTCTAAAACCTATATCCTGTATTGCTTGTTTTTGTGCCTCATTGAACTTGTCTATTACTGCAACAAACCCTGCTCGCGACATTCTGGTCTGGAAAGTCTTCTTATGTTTTGTGTCTATCTCTGCAGGTTTTTACATAGTCTTGGGATCTTCAACACCAACGGTGCTATTTGCTTGCTGTTTGGAGATTTCTTTTGATGATCACATTGCACAACTGAAAGTTGTCCAACCTTTGCAGGACTTGGACTTTTCTAGACACGCTTACTCTCTTTTTTTCAGCTTTTGGTCTAGCACATTTTTTTGATGTCATTTGTATTTCTTTTGAGCTAGGTGTTGATGCTTGTTTTATTTTCTTTATTCTTTTCACCAACACTTCATCTTCGGATTCAGTTTCATCTTCATGCCTATGGGGGGTATTTTGTAAGTTGTGTCATCTACCGTGTCATCTGTTTCTTCTAAAATTTTTCGATAAATGTCGATGATTGTTTTTTTGAGCTTTCTTCTATAGTGTTTTTTAGAACGCTTGGGGATGCTCTAGTCTGCATTCTTCTTGCCCCCTATTGTGCTTTTCTTTTGCCAAGCTTCTCTTGCGCCTCATTCTTCTTTGGTTCCTTTTCTTTTCTTTTTTTTTTCTGCACCATCTTCTTTTTTTTTTCCTGCTGTGGGAGTTCTTTGATGAGGTGGTTCTATTGTTTTCTGTAATTCCTGGTCTCCCTTTTCTGGTTCAGTGGCTTGTGATTCTTCCATAGCAAGCAGATTTTGTTTTTCAGGCTCATTTGTTGTTGGTGCTTGCATTTGTTCATCTTATGAACTTATTGAACTTTCACAAATGTTTCCATTCTTTCTTGCTTCTTGTTTCGCCCTTCTCTTCTTTATAGGAGTACTTGATGAGCTGGTTTTCCCCAAGAGCTTTTTTCTTTTGTTGTGGACACTTTTTGCTGCTGTTTTTAAGCTGAAGATTTAGTTCCCATTGCGGATTTAGCAAGATTGTTCTCAAGCTATGGAGTTTGTTCTTCATTTATTAGAGTGTAATATGAAGTTGTCTTGTTTGCTTCTTTTGTAATTGTACACGGAACTTTACATAAGTGAACAAGATGTATAATCATTAAATGTGTAATATTTAATCTAATGTGGAGCTCTCTATATATAGTTATAGTTTACTATACTTTCTGCTCACTAAAATAAGCTGTCTACTCACCATAAATGCAGTTCAACTCACTAATATAAATTCAGAAATATAGTTTACTTGCTGACTAAAATATGAGATGAACTCACTAGATATATGAATAGTATACTAAAAGAGATTGGAATGTCTGATTGCACATGGTACATTATGACAATAAACAAGATGAAGTTTGATTAAGAGGATTTCATTGAGTATTCTAACAAGTATAGGGTATCTCACAGGTTTTCAGCTCTAAGAACTCCATAACAAAATGGAATAGTTGAAAGGAAGGATAAAACTCTTGAAGACATGGCAAGGACCATGACCCATGATAATAATCTTCCCCAGCCTTTTGGGTTGAAAATATGAGCACAACAAACTGCATTGTCAACAAATATATGATAAGCTATCCTCAAGAAAACCCCCTATGAGTTGTTCAAAGGTAAAAGGCTAAATATATCATACTTCAGAGATTTGGTAGTAATTCATCCATGACAATCATAAGAATAATCTTAGCAATCTTAGCAAGGGTGGTGCTAGAAGTGAGGAAGGTATCTTTGTGGGATATTCATCCCATAGCAAAACATAAAGAAAAAACATACAACAATTATTAAACAAAGCATTCATGCCATTTTTGTTAAAAATAATGTTGGTTGTTTTAGCTCATTCACCTTCCAAGAATTTCAGTTAAACATGATTCATTATGGCAAAGAAGAGGAAGAAGCTCAACTCCAGAGTCAAAAGAATCAAAGTTAGGGTCACAATCAAGAAAAAGAACACGCTGTCATAGACTCGGAGTCTCCAGCCACTCTATGAGAAGAATTGCAAAATCCTAGGAGAGGTTCAAATACACTTGCTCACCCTATTTAAAATGTCATATTTGATATTTACCGTGGCATAAGAATTTGCTCATCTCTCAGATAAATTTTCTGCATTTTATTCATTTGTATCACTTATTTGGCCGAAGAGTCCTTCAGAGTCTTTAGAGAAGCCTAACTGGACTATAACCATGCAAGAAGAGCTGAGTCAGTTTTAAAAAACAAAGTATGGACATGGCCACTAGACCTAAGAACCATTGTGTCAAAGGAACCAAAGAGGTGTTTAGAAACAAACTTGACGAAGGTGGGGTAGTTATTGGAAACAAAGCATGACTTATTGCAAATATTACCATCAGGAAAAAGGAATAAGTCATTATAAAACCTTTGCCCCGGCAGCCAAAATTGCATGCATTAGGCTACTTCTTGGATTTGCACCTTTTAAGGATGTTAATCAAATGGATGTGAAATTTGCTTTTTTAAACGGATACTTATCAAAGTTGTATGTTGAGGAGCCTTATGGCTTTGAGGACTTAGGGAAACCTAATCTTGTGAACAAACTTTTCAAACTGCTTTATGGACTCAATGCACGATAATTTCGAGTGAGAAATAAAATGCCACAAGTATACGACCATTGTCGTAGTACTTGAGGGTCGTCTCCTCAGGGACGAGGACAAGATTAAAGTCACTAAATAAGATCAAGCTATAATAGCCTTAACTAATCAAGAATCAAACACATAAGGACTAAACTAATCAAGATAAATTAAAGTAATTTTATCTCATGCCCATGAGTCTAAAATTATCAACTAAGCCGAACTCATTAAAGTCAACTAATGCATTTAAATCCTTTGAATTTGCTTAACCTAAATGAGACCATAATAAGCCAAAATGAAACTACCATATTGTGTTGGTAAATAGATTAGCCTAAGCTAACCCCAAAATAGCAAGGGTTATGGAAACAGGGGAAAGAAAACAAAAGCATAAACCAAACTAAAGAAACAATCAAGCTTAATCATCCAAACTAACTTCTAAAATCAAGCATCCAAACTTCTAGAATTAAGCATAATCGAACCCAAGCTTAATCATTCAAACTGAGCTACAATCAACCAAGCAATCAATCGAAATAGGGATTCGGAACAGTAGCATCAAGCAAAGTAGAGGAAAAAAACTACTAAAATTAAGTCAACTAAAGGCATATTACAATTGCATCAACCACACTAAAGGAAACAAACCACCAAACTATAGGGCATAGGCTGAGAATAGAGCAGAGGATCATAAATCAACCTAGAATCGACACCAGAGTACTAATGCATCCAAACAGAGCATACTGAGCATAAATAAAGTCATGCACCAGAACTAGATCATACTTGGTTCATTCAAAACAAGCAGAAAATAGAGTAGCAGGGGAAGGGGAGTAACAGAACCGAATTAGATAAGAAAATAGAACAACAAAGAAGAGAAGAGGAAGAATCAGAATGCTCACAGCCCATGAGACCAATCAACTCCATAATTCAATCTTCATTACTAGAATAAGAACCACCCAGAACTAAGCGATGAACAAGCTTCAAAGCTCATTAACCATGGCAGATTCACGTTCATCCTTGTTTCAACAGTACCGAAATAGGAGTAGAGGAATTTAAATGTCCCAATAAAAGTCCATTACAAGCTCAAATTAAGCTCCAAATACATGAAAATTGCAAGCTAGAAATGAATCTAAATCTAAACAGAGAAATCAAACCTAGAATCCTAGAATAATAACTAAAATTGCAAGATACCAAAAGCGAATCTGATACTCGAAATTTCCCACAAATTAAACCCCAAGTTCATCGTGAAAATGGCTGTTACAAAGTCAAATCAAAATCTTGAAAAATAGAACAAACCCCAAATTGCTAAAATTTTCGGACTAAAAACAAAACCATAATTGAAAACCCAAAAACTTAAAACTAAAAACCTAGATTATACCTCTCTAACCCTAACTCTGGAGCCAAATTTTTCGATTTATACCCGATCCCTCTTCGATCTCAGCCCTTTAATCTGTGCAAGGTGGATGGTGGTGATGGAGATGTGTTGGCATGCTAAGTGGGTTGCTGGGGTTGATTCGGTGCTTGCAGTTGTTTCATGAAATTCGATGATGGGTTAGGATGGTGGTTTGTAGGTGGATGAAGATGAAGGATGATGTTGGTGGTTCGAAGAGAGAGAATGGAGTTCGAGATAGGGAGAGGGAATGAAGATGATGGTCAACAAAGGGGATGGGTTTCGGGTTTTCAGGTCGAGAGGAGAGAGAAAAATAAGGGTAAATAAGAGGGGGGGAGGCGTAACGAGTCACGTGCCTAGCATGTGGGGGCTGGTTTTTTTCTCTTTGGTTTTATTTTGCTTTTATGTATATTTTTTGCCTTTCTTGCAAGGCTTTTCTTCAATTTATTCAATGCCTACAAAATAAAATAAAATCTAAAAATAACAATTATAAGGAGCATAAATCGGGTATAAAAGTATCGTAAAAATAACACATTTTTTGCTCGAACAAATTCCCCTACACAAAGATTTTACTTATGTTCGAGTAAAACAACCTAAACTAACTGAATGGAAATGAAAAATAAGAAAAAGAAAATCCTAATTCACTATTGTCGGAATCATGGTTGTATTTAGTGTATGCAACAAGCCCTTTAAACTCCTCGGTCTCTCAAGTGGACGAGTGAGGTCTCGTGAAGGTTTCAAGTGAAATACCCACAAAATCCAAAAAAAAATGAAAGCAGAAAATCGCAAAATCTTTTTTGGTTTATTCTCAAAGCTAATATGTACAAAATTTAGGGAAAGATATATATACGTTGTAATCAACTAAATCACCCATGAAGCCAAGATATCAACCTGCATATAAACATAATGTACTTCAAAGCCCTCTACCCCATAAATGACATGAAAGCACTAATTGTTCATCCCACTACACATCAAGATTCTGAATCCATCCCAGTGCTTGTGTGCACGTTTATCATCATCCTAAGCCTTAGATTTACCAGAATCGGACTCAATCCCAGTGCTTGACTGACACAACTATATTATTGACATATTAACATTGGAAGCAAGCTTTCCCAGTAGTAGTATTGCCTCAAAGGGTAACACCCTGTAGCACATCTCTCAAAGGATAATGCCCAGTAGCGCATGCCTCAAAGGGATACTTGTCATTCCAAATTTTATTTCATTTCCTTTTTTTCTTTTTTTTCTTTTTTGCTTGGATTACAAACAAAAACCAAAGTAATTGTGTCAAAGATAGGTGGGAGAGCCAATAATGGAAACTAAGACCCTAAGATAATGATGAAGGGATAAACAAGGATCGGATTACAAATCTATAATGAACAATTGGGGTTAGAATTAGTGCTTAGAACGACACACTGAGGCCAGAGACCTATCATGCACATCCTGCTTATATACAAGCTAATAATCAAAGCACAGGGGATTTAAGCTAATCAGAAACAGTAAAAACGTCCCCAAACACAAAAAAAAATCTTTTTGGATTTTTTCAAAATTAAAAAAAAAGTATGTACAAATGGGCACCTCACCCCCACACCAAAATCTCACAATGTCCTCATTGGGAGTGGGAAAGAAACATGAAGATCGAAAAGAAGAATAAAAAAAGAGAACACATGTTCAAAAATAAAAACAAGACTCAAAAACAAAAGGGACATGACTTCAAACAAAACAACCAACATATAAAAAGAAAAGCAATCAACTATAAAAAAAAAAACTGGAATAAGACAAAGAAGACAAAGGGAGAAGAAAAGAAAGAGAAAAAGAGAAAAGAAGAGAAGAAATTTCTAGCAAACCAGGTCAGGTGCTAAGTACACCCAAGCTATTTCACAACACAATCACCGATTAGGGCTTGGCTCGCGGAGTATCAGACACTCCACATCTTCTTGGCTCGTCAGCTCCAGAAATTATTTCAAACACTGGCCATTCACTTTGAAGGTGGCACCACTCTCAACGTCCTGAATTTCAACTGCACCATAGGAAAAACATGTGACAATATAAGGACCCGTCCATCGGGACCTCAATTTCCCTAGAAACAGATGGAGCTTAGAGTCATATAAGAGGATGTTGATTCCCAGGGCAAACTCTTTTCTAAAAATATGTCGATCGTGAAACAACTTCGCCATCTCTTTGTAAGATCAAGCACTCTCATAAGCCTCAACTCTAATCTCATCAAACTCACTCAGTTGCAGTCATCTCTCCTCACCTGCCTTAGTCAAGTCATAATTAAGCTTCTTAATGGCCCACCAAGCTTTATGCTCTATCTACATAGGTAAATGACAAGGCTTACCATAAACTACCCTATAAGGTGACATACCTAAGGGAGTTTTGAAAGTTGTCCTATACGCCCAAAGAGCATCCACTAGCTTGTCAGCCTAGTTTTTCCTATTCCTACTCACTATCTTCTCTAAAATCTGTTTGATCTGTCGATTGGACACTTCAACCTGGCCACTGGTTTGGGGATGATAAGGAGTAGCAAGCCTATGGACTATGGAATACCTCTTCAGTAAGGCATCAAAACATCTGTTATTAAAATGAGTGCCCTGATCACTAATGATAGCACGGGGCATACCAAATCGAGCAAAGATGTTCTCCCTAAGGAATTTCACAATGACCTCAGCTTATTGGTCCTAGAAGGGATGACCTCAATCCATTTAGAAACATAGTCCACGGCTAACAAAATGTACTCATTCCCAAAAGAAGATGGAAATGATCCCATAAAATCAATGCCCCACACATCAAAAATTGCCACCACGAATGATGGGGTTCAGTGGCATCATATCTTTCCTGGTTATTCTACCCAACTGCTGGCACATAGGGCAACTCTTGTAGTACTCAAATGCATCCTTAAACACAGTAGGCTAGTAGAAACCACACTTAAGAACCTTGGTTGCCGTCTTCCTACCACTAAAACACCCCCACGCTTGGTCATGACAAAAAGAAAGGACATTTCTCACCTCATGGTCGGAAATATACCTCCTAAAGACTTGGTTAGAACAATACTCAAACAAATAAGGGTCATCCCAAATAAAGAATTTCACAAGGTGGAAGAATCTATCCCTGTCGTTCTTAGCCCAACCCTCAGGGATCCTACTAGCAACTAAGTAGTTCCCAATGTCAGTATACCTAGGATAAGGGTGAATAACATACAATTGCTCATCAGGGAAGCACTCAGAAATACTGAACTCACTCTCTCTATCATAGAGAATCCTAGATAGATGGTCAGCTACAAGGTTCTCAGACCCTTTCTTATCCTTAATTTCACAATCAAATTCTTGCAGAAGCAAAGTCCATCTCACAAGTCTAGGCTTAGCATCATTCTTAGAAAAAAGGTGCTTAAGAGCAGAGTGGTCAGTATAAACAATCACATGAAACACAATCAGATAGGGTCTAAACTTTTCAAAACCAAAGATCACAACCAAGAATTCTTTTTCAGTAATAGTGTAATTTAGTTGGGCATCATTTAGCGTGTGACTAGCATAGTAAATAACATGGGGTTTCCTATCAATATGCTGTCCTAAAACAACCCCAATAGCATAATCAGACGTGTCACACATCAACTCAAATGGTTTTCCTCAGATGGGAGGATGAAGAATAGGAGCAGACGTTAAGGCCTCCTTAAGCTTAGAAATTGCCTCAAGACACTCCTTAGAGAAGTGAAATGGCACATAACAGATTGGACAAAGGCTTTGCAATCTTACTAAAGTCCTTAATGAAACGAAAATAAAAGCCAACATGTCCAAGGAAGGATCGCACCTCTTTCACACAAGTGGCAGGGGGAAGATTAACAATTAGGTCAGTCTTAGCTTTATCTACCTTAATATTCCATCTCGAGAAATAATGTGTCCTAAGACTATATCCTTTTTAATCATGAAATGACATTTCTCCCGGTTCAAAGTTATGTTTTTTGCCCTACACCTGTCCAACACTTTTCTCAGATTAGACAAGCAATCATCAAAAGAAGATCCAAACACAGAAAAGTGATCCATGAAAATTTCCACACATTGCTCAACTAGATCTGAGAAAATAGCAATCATGCATGTTTGAAATGTAGCAGGGGCATTGCATAGTCCAGATGACGTTCTTTTAAAGGCATATGTCTGAAATGCACATGTGAAAGTAGTCTTCTCATGATCCTTATGAGCAATAGAGATTCGGGTATAATCGGAATATCCATCTGAAAAGCAATAGAAGGAATGCCCAACCAACCTTTCTAGCATTTGATCTAAGAAGGGGAGGGGAAAATGGTCTTTCCTAGTGGCATCATTCAATTTTCTATAATCTATACACATACGCCACCCAAATTAAACTCGAGTAGGGACTAACTCGTTCTTATCATTCCTAATCATGGTAATCCCGGCCTTCTTAGGAACAACTTGAACAGGGCTAACCTACTCACTATCAGAAATGGGATAAATAATCCCATGGTCTAACCATTTCAACACTTCCTTCTTAACTACTTCCTACAAAGTGGGGTTTAAACACCTTTGGTGCTCACGATTGGGCTTAGCATTGTCCTCTAAATGAATTCCATGTTGTACAATAGAAGGACTAATACCCTCGATATCCCTAGAGTCCATCCTAAAGCTTCCTTGTTCTCGCTAAGTAAAGTAATGAGTTTGTCCTCTTGGTCCCAATCCAGATCAGAAGCAATTATGATAGGTAAGGATTCATTGGGTACTAGGAATGCATACTTAAGAGAGTCAGGAAGAGGTTTTAATTCAAGAGCAACAGGGGAAACAGATTCAGTAACAAATTCAGAAACAATAGTGAGCAATCAATCAACAGTAGAGCACAAGTCATCAAATTCAAACACATCATATTCAGGCTCATCATCTATAAGAAATGATTCATACTCAATAGCAAATACATCATCAAAGGAATCATCGAATATAAAATCCCCTACCTAGTTAAGAGTAGAAAATTCCATATCATCAAATCCAGAAGGCTGTCTTTGTATGTTAAAGATGTTCAATTCTAAAGTGATGTTGCCAAAAGACAGTCTTATCATACAATTCATGTAATTAATGAGGGCATTTGCAGTGGCTAAGAAAGGATACCCTAGAATCACAGGGACTTGCCTAGCTAACTTGGACACCTTCTCAGTTTCAATCACAATAAAGTCCACTGGGTAAATGAATTCACCCACTCGAATAAGAACATCCTCGACTGTCCCCCTAGGCACCCTAGTCGATCTATCAGCCAGTTGAATGGCCATCTCAGTAGGTTTCAGCTCACCTAATTATGTCCTCTCATACTCAGTGAAGGTATCAAGTTAACACTAGCCTCTAGATCAAGCAATGCTCTGTGAATAAGTTGGTCCCCTATGACTATAGATACAGTAGGGTAACCGGGGTCCTTATACTTCATCGGGATCTGATGAGAAAGGATAGAATTAGCACTAGCGGTCAAGAAAGCCTTCTTAGGTACACCAGTTGCTCTCTTGGTTATACATAGATCCTTTAAGAATCCAGCATATGGAGGCATCTGCTGAATAGCATCGAGCAAGGGGATGTTGATCTTTACTTGAGAGAAGGTCTCTCTCATCTTCTCAATATGATCTTGATCTATCTTCTTTAACTTATGGGAAAAAGGAGGTAAGGGCATCTGGATTTTCTTAGAAGAAGATAGGGAGGAAGAATCCTTAGAAGGTGAACAATTTGGTGGGTCAGAGGAGTCTTTCTCTTTAAGCTCCTCTTTCTTTGAAGGTGACTCAAGAAGGGAAGGGATATTTGAATAATTGGGGACATCATCAGTAGCATCCCCTGATTGACTGGATGAACCAGTCTCTAGAGGAGAAGAGGAAGAAGAATTTTGGAGGAATTGGTGAGGATACCTGTAGGGTTTATTAGGATTTCTCACTTGGTTATCAATCTCTTGACTAGAACGGAGAGATATAACTACATTCACTTTCCTCACAGGCTGACTAGGGTTGCTAGAAGAAGGGGAGGCATGACCCTTAGGGTTCACCTCAAGTTGACTAGGAAAAGTACCTGGCTCCATAGAAGATGATGCTAACTAGAAATACTGTTTGGTCATCATTATCATCGTTCTTTCCATGTTAGCATTAATCATTCTCTCCACATTGTTATTGATTCTTCGTTCCAATTTATCAATATCAGTATAACCAGGAGGAGGTTGAACTTGAGTTATAGGAGGTAGAGGTCTAGGTGCATTAGGCACACCTGAAAAAGTCGGTCTCTGAAAGGAATTTGAGGGATGAGAGATGGGTTGAGAGTTATTCCTAGGAAACACCCTCGGTTGGGAGTTAGGAACCGTAGCATTTGGTCCATTATTCTAAGAAACGTTAGGGTGATTTCTCCAGCCTGGGTTCTAATAAGGGGAGAAGGGGTCCTCCTTAGGTCTCTAGAAGGCCATACTTACTTGTTCTTATTCAGTTGCTAACTGATGAGCAAAATAAGGACAAACACTTAAAGAATGATCTAGGGCCTGGCAATGAGAACAAGATACTGTAAACGTATTAGATAACTGGGACATCTGGGGAGATAATCCCTTCAACATGTTTTCTAAAATAGCAATCTTAGACTCTAAGTGACTTATATCAGAGACAAAATGCAACCCAGCCACCCCTTGCAATCCTAGAACTCAGGCTGTCATCATGAGCGGTTTCCCACTGCGTGGTTTTCTCAGCCAAGTCCTCCAAAAACTCCCTAGCAGCTGTGGCGCTCTTAGAAAGAAAGCCACCCTGACATATAGACTCTACCATGGTTCTAGTCTATTAGTCAAGTTCTTCATATACAATTTGGCACAAGCATGCTTGGTCTAAACCATGATGGGGACATTAGGCCAACAAATTTTTGAACCTATCAAAATATTTCCAAATGATTCCCTATGTAGTTGCACAAACTGATTGATTTTATTCCTCAACTTAATAGTCTTGGCATTAGGGAAATATTTTCTTAAGAACAATCTTACAAAATCATCCCAAGAAGTAACAGAATTAGCAGCCAAGCCATACATCCAACGTTTAGTAGAATCTTTTAAAGCAAAAGAAATCAATTTCATTCGCACAACATCAATGGGAATATTAGGGAAATGCATCATAGAACAAACTTCTTTGAATTCCCTCAAAAATAAATAAGCATCCTCTAAATCTATAAATTTAGGGAGCATCTGAGTATAGTGGGGTTTTAATTTGAAGGTCACATTTGGAGCAAGGTTAGGCATAATGAAGCATGATGGCGAAACAGTCCTAGGAGGATAGAAAATATCACTCAAAGTCCTTTCTTGTGCCATATTTTATAACTCAAGCTTATGTTTAGGTTTGGGTTCCAAGTTAGGGTTGGGCTCACTCCTAATGAGTCTTTGATTTTTAGGGTCTCTAACCTAACTAGTCATATAAACCTCACACCCTCACAAAACGTCCTATTTTTGGTCTTTTCTCTTTCTATTTTTTTTTATTTTTCTAATTTTTTTTACTCAAGCACAAAATCAAATCAAAATATTACTCAAAGATGACTTACAAATAGAAGGTAGCCAAATCAAAAAGTTAATCAATCTCTAAAATAAAGATAAGACAAATCCCAATAAAAACTAAATTCAAACTATTAACTTAAAACTACAGAACAACAAAATAAAGCAACTAAAACCATAAATCAATTCTAAGTCATTTGTTTTAAGGGGTTTTTAGAGTTTTTCAAATTTTTAAGGGTTTTCAAGGTTTTTCTAATTTTTTTTTTGGATTTTTGGATTTTTTTAAGAAATGAACTAAATTAATCACAACTAATAATGCATAAGCAAAGTAAGTCAAAATATAAGCAACTAATAAGAATGTAACTAAGAAAAAGAAAAATGCTCAAACTGAGGGAAATAGAAACTTGCTATTTTGTTTTTGAAGTTTTTAAATTTTTAATTTTTTTTAGTGGTTTTCAAGTTTTTCTAATTTTTTTTCAATTTTACGCTTTTCGATTTTTTTTTTGGATTTTTCAATATTCAAGAAATGTGCTAAATCAAGTCACAACTTAATAAGAAAACAAACTAAGATCTATGCAACCTAATATTAATGTAACTTCGAAAAACAAAATGCGACCTACTTTTATGCTGCCGTTCCCGGCAACGGCGCAAAAAACTTGTATGATAATTTCGAGTGAGAAATAAAATGGTGCAAGTACATGACTGTCGTCATAGTATTTGAGGGACGTCTCTTCAAGGACGAGGACGAGGATGAGATTATGGTCACTAAATAAGATTAGGCTATAATAGCCTAAACTAATCGAGAATCAAACACATAAGGACTAAACTAATCAAGATAAATTAAAGTAATTTTATCTCATGCCCATGAGTCTAAGATTATCAACTAAGCCAAACTCATTAAAATCAACAAATGCATTTAAATCCTTTGAACTTGCCTAACCTAAATGGGACCTTAATTAACCAAAATGAAACTACCATACTGTGTCGGTAAATTGATTAACCTAAGCCAACCCCAAAATAGCAAGGGTTATGGAAACAGGGGAAAGAAAACAGAAGCATAAACCAAACTAAAGAAACAATCAAGGTTAATCATCCAAAATATTTCTAAAATCAAGCATAAACCAAGCTTCTAGAGTTAAGCATAATTGAACCCAAGCTTAATCATTCAAATTGAGGTACAATCAACCAAGCAATCAATCGAAACAAGGACTCAGAATAGTAGCATCAAGCAAACTAGAGGAAACAAACTACTAAAATTAACTCAACTAAAGGCATATTACAATTGCATCCCCCACACTAAAGGAAACAAACCACTAAACTATAGGGCAGAGACTGAGAACAGAGCAGAGGAGCATAAATCAACCCAACATCGACACTAGAGTACTGATGCATCAAAACAGAGCATACTGAGCATAAATCAAGTCGTGCACCTAAACTAGAAGATACTTGGTTCATTCAAAACAAGCAGAAAATATAGTAGCAAGGGAAGGGCAGTAACAGAACCGAATTTGATCAGAAAATAAAGCAGCAAAGAAGAGAAGAGGAAGAATCAGAATGCTCACTGCTCGTGAGACCAATCAACTCCATCATTCAATCTTCATTACTAGCATAAGAACCACCCAGAACTAAGCGATGAACAAGCTTCAAAACCCATTAACCATGGCGGATTCACCATCCTTGTTTCAACAGTACCGAAATAGGAGTAGAGGAATTTAAATGTCCTAATAAAAGTCCATTACAAGCTCAAATTAAGCTCCAAATACATGAAAATTGCAAGCTAGAAACGAATCTAAATCTAGACAGGGAAATAGAACTTAGAATCCTAGAACAAAAACTGAAATGGCAAGATACCAAAGGTGAATCTGATACTCGAAATTTCCCAAAAACGAAACCCCAAATTCAGCCTGAAATGGCTGTTACAAATTCGAATCAAAATCTTGAAAAACAGAACAGACCCTAGATTGCTAAAATTTTTGGACTAAAAACAAAACCATAATTGAAAAACCAAAAACTAAAAACTAAAAACCTAGATTATACCTCTCTAACCCTAGCTCTGGAGCCGAATTCTTCGATTTATACCCAAACCCTCTTTGATCTCAGCCCTTTAATCCGTGCAAGGTGGATGGTGGTGATGGAGATGTGTTGGTGTTCTACGTGGGTCACTGGTGGTGATGGAGATGTGTTGGTGTTCTACGTGTGTCGCTGGTGGTGATTCGGTGATGGCAGTTGTTGCGTGAAATTTGGGGATGGGTGAGAACGGTGGTTTGGAGGTGGATGAAGATGAAGGATGATGCTGGTGGTTCGAAGGGAGTTCGAGATAGGAAGAGGGAATGGAGATGATGGTCAAGAAAGGGGATGGGTTTCGAGTTTTCAGGTCGAGAGGAGAGAGAAAAATGAGGGTAAATAAGAGGGGAGGGGGGGAACGAGTCACATGCCCAGCATGTGAGGGTTAGTTTTTTTTTCTCTTTGGTTTTATTTTACTTTTGTGTATTCTTTTTTCCTTTTTTACAAAGCTTTTCTTCAATTTATTCAATACCTACACAATAAAATAAAATAAAATAAAAATCTAAAAATAACAATTATAATGAGCATAAATCGGGTATAAAAGTATCGTAAAAATAACATATTTTTTGCTTGAACACTCAAACAAGCTCGTAGAGCTTGGTCGGAAAGATTACCAAGTTTCCACTAGATTGTAGACTCAAAAGAGGTAAGAATGATAAATAGTGGTCACCAAGTCTAAAGGTAAAGATTTCCTACTTCTTCAAGTTCATGTTTATGACATTATCTTTGGAGTTACTAACCATGAATTATACAAGGAGTTCTCTAATCTTATAAGCAAAAAGTTTGAAATGAGACTTGTAGGAGAATTGAATTTCTTCCTTAGCTTTCAGCTTATGCAATGTCAAGAAGGTGTCTTTATCAATCAATCTAATCACATCAAGGAGTTGCTCAAGGAGTTTAATATCGATTTGCAATGCTGCCAATAACTTTGTTGTTAATAATAAAAATTTGACAAAAATTAAAGTGGATAAGAAGTCTCATTCAAGCGGATGTATAGAGGGTGATTAGATCATTTGTATACCTAATTACTAACAGACCAATGTTCGGGCATGATGCGCATAAATTTTACGCCTCATTCTACCTAGATTTAGCTCAAATAATTGATAAATTAGGTTGTTTATTAGTATTTTGTTGGGTGTGTAGGTACTAAAGAGAATTGCTCAAATGGCTGATAATCAGGGCAAAGCATGCTAAAAGTTCGACATGCTAACCCATAAAATTTATGAGGATAAATCAGGATAACCATGAAGCAAGACCGGGTCAACAAGCATAGAATTATGGGAGAAACAAGTAAGAAGAGCCATGCAGAAATTTAGCATGGGTTGCATCGGGATTTGCTGTGTTGGGATCTATTTAAAGCCCCTTCCCCCATGACCTGATCTCGTAAGTGGATAGGTGTTGTAGTTTAGTAAAGATATCATTGTCACGGAGATCAATCGTTATCTATTGAGTCTTGTCCTATAAAAGCACTAAGTAAGCAAATTTCAGTAGAGAGTTTGAACGACACTATAACCTAATTGGAAAATTCAATCAATTTAAAACATCTAGGGATTTGTTTCATCTTGTAAAGATGTGGATCAATGAAATATATCTTGTACTTGGTCTATAATGGGAGATTAAACGCGGTGCAATTGCATTTAGAATTCAATCTTCTTTCGAAATAAACTGAATTGTCTAAACTAACGATTTACCATTCTTTCAAATCTCCTTGTTTAGTCTAAGTTATGGATCTTTGATGGATAAAGGTCCTCCTAACAAGTGAATCTCTCTCAAGTATTTAGAATTAGCAAATGAATTTAGCGAACATTCAATCCTAACAATTTCAACTACGAGATAGAATTCAACCAATCCCAATCAAGAACAAGTACAACTAAATAAAGATGAGAGATTCCAACATCAATACTTGGCAAACAACCCCTAGATTGAGAAAACTACTCACTCATGTTTAGATTAACGATAACTAAACAGAGTTTGAAAGAAGAAAACTTAGCATAATTGCAGATCCCCCAAGGGTTTCCCAACTTCATAAGGGCTCTAAACAGTAAGCACTTCTTCAACACTCGCCCTCCAAAATACTAGAAATCTAAACTAAACCCAGAAAAATGGAAAAGAATGGAAAAACTGGATAGTAAGAGTTCTCTTTTCTACAGTGTCTCCCCTAATTTGTTGGGAAATATCCCTATTTATAGAAGAAATGGATCAACCTCAACCACATGATGAAGCAAAACGAACAGGCTTGCAGTTATGGCATTCACCACGAACCGTGGCCTTCACCGTGGACCATCCGTGGCGAGCTTTATCTCGATACTCATGTGTTCTTTCTTCCTTCCACGGGCATGGTGACTTGGGGGTATCTGTGGGGAGTCAAGCTGCACTCATTTATGGTCAAATGGTCCAAAAACCTGTAAAACACAGAAAAGAACCATACCCAACTGTAAAACCGAAAAAGGAGTGCATAATATAGCATAAAACACATAATTGTTTCTAAAAATGGCAACAAAATGACCTGAAAATAGAGTGCATTTTAAGGACTCATCAAACTCGCCCATGCTTAAACCATTGCTTGTCCCTAAGTAATTATGAAACCAAGGCTAAAAATGAATAATCTCCTCAGGAAGACATCAGTAGCAATGTAACGCCCCAATAATAGATAAATCATAGCTGACCATTAAGATCTCCATGGATGGGCGTTACCGCCGTCCGTAAGGACAAGGCATCTCTAAAATATGAAAGTTGAACCATAAAATCAAAGTACAACCTTAGAGGTCATTCATGAACATTAGAAACCTTTAATAACAACACGAGATCGATTCTAAAATCCCAGGGTTACATCAAACATAGCACAACTTAAGCTTACAAATATAACATTAAAATACATATTGCATCTCAAATGTACATCTGGGACTCCAAAAACATCACAAGAAGGCATAAAATTGTCATAACACTTTTATCCACCAATCAAAGGGGCGGTCCTGAATTAATTATCACCTTCCGCTTCCCTGCCCGCCTGAGAGCGGTTCACTGAGCATTTTCCTAAAACAAAACATAAAAGCATTTCGAATTGTGAGCCAAAGCTCAATACGTGCATCCCTGTACTGATAAACATTCAGTGGAAAGAAAGTATGAGGGCCCGCTTTGAAATTCAATTTGACTTTAAAACAGGGGGTGAGATATATATAAAACTAAATTGCCAATTATTATCTGTTAGTGCACCCCTTAGTAACTGTTACGATCTATGTATAGGTGTACACCTGCCAAGCCGACCGGAAGACCTGACCTGAAGCCGCGCGGATAACTGAAGGGCAAAGCCCTGTAACTGATAACTGATGGGGTCACTAATTATGTGATAAATCACTGGTTCAATTGATTCATTGATGTACTTACCAAAACATTATAATTTCGATAAATACGTGCTGATTTCTAAAGATACAGTCAATGAACGTACCTGAGGTCTTTAAAAGTTAGTTCACAGATTAAATAGATGACTAAAATGGAGAGGATGAGAGCTTAGGCCTTGATGCTGTTCAAAATCATTACCGACATAAAATTAGTACAATGAATACCCTTAAATGGCGAAGACTTATAAAGAATTTGTGTGAATCAGTTAAAACAAAAGGCTTATGAAATTGGTAAAGCTAAATAAAGTATGAAAATTCTGAGTTGAAGCACGGCGGCAAGTTTAGAGGGTAGGGTTTATGACGAGGTACGGAATAAATAATCCACAACTTATACTCCCGACCTCCAACCGAGACGTAAGACCCCAATATAAATAGCTTAGGAAGTCCTCTAAAACTTTCCTAAAGGGCACATAACCAGATTCCTATGACAGGTTTCATAAAATAGGGTCAGAACAACAACATGTCAGGTTTTGGTAAAAAAAACAACCATTCTGTCCACCCTGCACAGGTTCCAGTAAAATAGCCATAACTTCCTCCACAGACCTCGGATTAAGGTGATTCAAGAGTCATTTTAAAGCTAACATCCAGACCTATCTACCCACAAAAAAATCAGAATTTTTGGCCTGGCCGATCATTACCAGTTTTGTTTCAAAGCTCGTCCTGTTTCACTGAAAATTTCAGCAGCACTTCTTTTAGTTGTTACTTCCCTTTTAACACCAAACCTCAACTCAAACTCTTTCTTAAGAGTGTATAACACACTTTGGTATGTCCCAACCACATACAACATCACCACACTCAACTTCAATTCATATATATATCCAACAAAGCTTACTTTCCAAGCACATAAATACATATTTCTAGGTTAACACAACTTTTGGTCCAAACCATGCATTTATGGACAAAACCCTAACTTTGGGTCAACTTGAATCCCCTCACAACATTCCAACACATCATAAAAGCCATATTAAACTTCAATACATTAAGAGGTAGGCAAAAACATGGAGAAATCAAGCCATAATTATCACTTGAACAAGAAACTTGCATACCTCAACATGAAACCCTAACCCTAACTTTGTCCAAACTCAACCCCACCATAAACCCTTAACAAGATGATTCTTAAAACCACAAAAATAGCTTAATCCATCATTAATATAACCAAAATAAAGAACAAAACCCAACTAGATCAAAGATCAAAAACAAAATCACCATAGAAGTGCAAGAACACTCACTTTGTGCTAGCCAAAAGAGGTTAAGATGATCCTTGATGCTAGAGGGAGTAAGAGGGGTGGTTGGGGGTGGATGTTTGGTGGTTTTTTTAGGGGTTTAAAGGTGGCTAATATGGTGGTGAAGAGGCTGCCCAGCCGTGTAGAGAGAGAGAGGGGTGGGAGGAGAGAGAAAGACACTTGGTGGAAAATGAAAGATAAAGCCTTGTTTTTTTTAATTTATATCCTCCCTTAATACATGGCTGCAAATTAAGTAGAAAAGTCAAGGTTGTCATGCTTGGATTAGGCTTAATTAAGAGGATTAGTTAATCAAATAAAGGTCAAGTCTTGTTGCATCGAAATCGGCTTTAAACGAGCTCGGGTTTAGCGAAAAATGGAAACCGAGTGCGTTTCTGAAAATTTTTATTTTTTTTTTTAAAATTTTTTTTTTTTTTACAAATTTGAAATAAATGGTTGTGATGCCATGAAAAAGGATTTTCAACATTAATTTCTTAAATATCAAGGCCTAACTCAATTTCTAAAATTGACGAGAAGAATCTCTGAATTGTAAAGTAAGGGCCCTGTTAATGAGAATAATAAAGAGGTGGAAATATGAAAAGAAATGATGTGGTTGAAATGAATTCAATCACATGGATTAATGACATGAAATTAATAAACAGAATTTGAGGGTCGGACTATTACAAGCAACATCAATAACCAAATTAACCCAAGAAGTTTAGCCCAAAAGTGATGAAAAACTCTTATAAATAGATAGGAGAAGGAAATTTTTGAAAAAGTAAGAACCATCACATCAAAATATTAAATCAATCACTCAAATCAACTTGAATAATCATATCGGTATATTATAATAAGTAGAACTTAGAAGAATCAATAGAACCTTATTTTAGGGATGAGGCACTCATCACTCATGTGTTTAAAATATAATGCGGTTCTCTCAAATGTCATTTCATAGAAGCAAATCAACCACAAGCTTGATAAGACTCTGTAATTCACCATCACTATAATGCAAAACAACCAAGGCAATCATGGGGACTTTTAAGATTTGGAATAGGGTAAATGGGTAAAGGTAATGAGGGAACAAGCATTTTGGGACTTGTGGGGCTAAAAGCCAAAGACTGAGAGCATAAACCATCATCTTCTAACTGAAACAGATTCCTCAAAATATCAACAACATTCCCGAGTGATGTCACAAGAAAAAAGTGCTTAGAAATATAAAACCAATGCCAAATACTTTTATTGCAGCATTTTTTTCCTGGTTTTTTGTCTGTTTTCTTTTCATTTTTTTGTTTTTTTTGTTTTTCAATGTATACATTATGTATACACACCTTTGGTGTGCTTTGTTTTTTTTTTTTTTTTTCAAAGAGTAGGATAATGGAAAAGGAAACTATGCACTTTCAATACTTTTCATGCAACTCACAAACCATAACCTAATTGACTTTGAAGGGAAAAATAGAACATGAATCCCTTATCACATCTAACCAAACCACAATATCCATAAAAGGTTATTACACACAAACTACTCCCAATCAACTATGAAAACTCTATAGCCTTGGCTAATAGAGTGGGACATATGTGTGAGGCCAAGGAAAATAATATAGGTTCTTATCAATAAACATGGTAAAGCCTCAAAAGGGGTAGCAAGGGATAAATAATTCACATCAGGTGGCTATTTGATCAATTTAGCTCATAAAGTCAAAGAAAGCCTCAATCATGTTGTGTAAATGTGCATTGTAAATGTGAACTTGAAGAAGAGTCAAAACAAGTTCTAGAGATTTGAAATCTAGGAAGAGTCACACATGAAAGGAAATATGAGACTAAAATGATGAATTAGTCTGTTCAAGCTCAAATCTCACAGGACAAAGCTCATCTAGCTCATTGAATTTCATATGCCAAATACTCATGCTAAGAATCATTAAGCAATCAACTTATATTTAACGTGATGGTCAAAACATGAAGTGTAATTCAAAAACACAGAAACAAACATTTTATTCACAAATTGGCCTAATAAAAAGGGTCAAAATACACAAAAGAAAGCCACTTAGTTTAAAGACTCATCATTAGAGGATTTATATGCTCTTTTGGGGGGGGGGGGTTGTTTTTTTACTAAGCCTAAAATGCAACTAAAAAACTAGGAGGTGTTAAAACAAAACTAAAAGGAAAAAAAACCTAGAAAACTAAATGATCAACTAAAACTGTAAACTAAACCTAAATGCATGACCTAAGAAAACAAATTTTCACACATCCACATCACATATGTATACAACCACAACCAACTACAACAACTGCCCTATGATTGGACAACAGATTGTCCTCAATGCAAGCATAAAACTCTAAAAGGGAGGGGTAGGGGGTGGAGGAGAAGGAGGGTGGGGTTAAGAAGTGTACCAGTCCCGCTTAGTCTCTAAGCAGGCCCTAAAGTCTTAGGAATATTGGTTCTAGGAGGCAATCATCCTGCGGAGCTCATCATGGCGCACTTGAACAAAGCACCAGAGTGAGGCATACTCAGTTCTTACACAAGCTCGGAGAGAAGCTTGTTCCTCTTGAATTGGTGAAGGGTAGCATGCAGGTTAGGATCATCATCAGAGGAGGATGGTCGGGATCAACTAGAAGCCCTAGGGTGAGTAGGTGGAGGAGGTGGGGCAGGTTGTGCCAACTCTTCATCATTGGGTAAAAGGTAAATATTGGCTCGATCCAGGAGAGAGATGTGATTAACATTTGGGAGAGGCATAAGCCGGTTCCCAGGATAAATCCAACAAATACGCCCACCATCACCCTTACAGAATTTTTTTTATTCAAAAGTGGCCAAGTTCAATCGCTCTAAATCTGTGACTCTATCATTACGGTTCGGTTCAACTCTGACCAACCTAGAAATGGGGGTAACGAAGCCCGCAATGACAATCTTATGTGCAGAACTAGTGGCTGCACTATACAACTGATTGATCAAGAATGACCCGGGGTCAATCTGGTCATCTTCAAGCATGCTATATAGAAAATATAATTTAGATAGGCGAGGCACATTTAAACTATCCTCCATGGAAAACAAACCACAAGCTAATAACCATTGGGCCACATGAGTACAGGGGTTTCAAATAACCATGCTTTGGAATTACTAGTACTATATCGATGATCCCCGGAAAGTTCGTACCAAAACGCATTCAGATTGAATTCCTTAGGGAGATGGCAGTATAGGAGGTCCACACTTAGCAGCAAACTAAATATACTATTAAAGGAACTCAACTTAAATTCATAAAACCCCCTGTTAAGATAAAATGAAATGTAGCCCTCTTGAGGTTGAGGGCCACTCGTGACCTCAACATGCAATATGCTTAAGAATTCAAGGGTGAGGTCCCGATAAGTGTGGTCCCTAGTTTCTAAAAATTGACCCACCCTCCCTCCCCGAGTGAACAACCAATGAATATCATCCAACAGTCCTAAACCATTCAACACATCCTGATCATAATATCGGGTAGCTACTACTAGTTTATTGCTCAAAGCATTATATCTAACAATGTGTTTAGGATTAGTTAAACTAAGGGGGTGTGGAATGTTACCTTGGTTTCTTATGCTGGTCAATGTTCTAGAGCTTCGGGATGCTCTTTGTAGGGTTTGACTGGAAGTCCCATCTTCTTGTGTAGTTCTTACCTTATTCTTTAGTGCCATGGTGGTGTAATGTAGATGGGAAAAAATTTAAAAAATTAAACTAAAATAAAACGAGTAGAAAAATGCTAAAACATGAAAAATTTGAGAAAATGGGAGTAAACTGTGAAGAAATATGGAAGAAAAATGGAAATTGGAAGAGTAAAAGTGAAAAATGGAGTTGTGGGAATTATGGGTATGGAGATGGGAAAAATGGGAGAGAAAGAAGGCTTGAAAATTAAAAATAAAGGGAGATGTGGGGTTAAGGTGAAGAAAGTAAGTGAAAAGGGAAGAAATTTGATAGATTTTGGTGAAAAATTGAAGGTTTTAAGTGAAGTGGTTATGGAGTGTTTAGAGAGAAGGGAGTGTTTGAGGAAGGAGATGGAAGAATGGGGGTCAAAGGGGCCTTGAAAACACTTTACCGCGGATGTGAGGCTCACCACGAATCGTCGTGTTGGCCACGGACCATTCGTGGTCAGCTCCGGTCCCAGTTTTCTTGTTCTTTTCTCTCTTTTTTTTCTTTTGTTTGTTAGAGCTTTCATGAACTATGGTGGTGGCCACGGGGTGTCCATGGAGGTTCTGAAAAAAACCTCTTATTATGCCTTTTTTTTTATAGTTTTATTAATTTCTAGTGGACGTTCTAAATAATGAAAACACAAAATACAAATAAAAAAAAGGGTGCATAAAAACGAAAAAAGAAAGACAAACACTGGGTTGCCTCCTAAGAAGCACTCGTTTAAGGTCGGAAGCTTGACCTTTCTTTTATTCTGGTTTGGGTTCAATAAGAATGTGGGTGTCGGATTCCCCACAACATATGCATCCTTTTTGTCGCGAACCATGAAATTGAAGTCTTTCAACTGAAGGTACCACCTCAGATACTCAGGTTGGAGGTTATTCTTCATCATTAAATTATGCAAAAGTGTACCATCAGCATACAAAACAAATCGATAGCAAGTTCCATCAGATGGACCACTTTCATCATATTCAATCCCAAGATCAAACTCCAAATAAACTGCTTCTATAGGAGGTAAAGAAAGAACTACTTGAGCCGAACCTGCAATAATCACTTAAGGAAGGCTCATTAGAAGTATAGGTCTCAACCTCAGGTATGCTAGGCGGTGTAGGAGCAGCAAACTCAACGTTGACATAACCCCGATCGGGATCCTCGGTTGAAATCCAATCAGAATGAGAACGGTGAGGACAACCCCAATCATCCTCGATCTTAATTTCAGGAGAAAGGGTAAGTATTTCAGATAGGACATAAGTGGGGGAAACAATTTTCTCGTCCATAAAACAAAACGTAGTATAACACCCCATACTTGAAATGTTATCTACCCCCCTTTTACATCAATAGTGCAACCTGAAGTAGACAAAAAGGGTCTCTTAAGAATAATTTGGGCATAATTCTGCAACGACAAAATCTTCTAGCACCTATAAATCTTCTATTTTTACGGGCACATCCTCCAATTTACCCAAAGGTCATGTTTTAGGGTGTCGGTTGCAATGGTCTCAAATGTAGCTTATGGAATATAGAGTAGGGCATCAAACTGACACTTGCATGAAGGTCACATAGGGCTTTTTCAATTTTCGCTTTTCCTATGACACAATTGATAGAAAAGCTACCAGGATCAGGAGGCTTAGGGGGAAAGACTATGGGGCTCACCATTTTTCTCCTTACTCTCAGCCATGATCACCTCTCTACTCTCCTCAAGTGTTATGTCCTCATGATCTTCTACCGCTTTTTTCAAGGTAACATAGTTACACTGCTCATAGAGTTAGACTCGGGTCTACTGAGCAGTCTACCCGAAGGTGTAGATGAAGATGTAGCTCGTTGAGCAATTTGAGCTTCAAACATCTTATTGTGAGTAGTAAGCACGTCAATCTTCGAGGCCAATTGCTTAGTGTACTAATCTTGCTTATATTGGGCCAAAAGCATATTCTCCATCATAGACCCTAAGTTGGATTTTTGAGGTGCTTGTTGAGGATAGAATGGTCTTTGAAATCCAAGGATCTAAAATTCATTTGGGGCATGAGTGGGGCATTAGACTAATAAGAGAAATTCGGGTAATTTCTGCAACCAAGATCATATGTGCTAGACAAAGGGTTGTTTGTTACTCTGGGGTGATATTTGTTCACATAGTTGACAATGATCACTTACATTTTGGGCAAAAGGACTACCCACTTGACAATGCACAGTCAAATGATCAACTTACCTACATATATCATATGATGGGGAAGAGGTACTTGAACTACCAGAATTAACATCCAAGCGCTCCAATTTTTATGACATAGCATCAACTTTAAAAGAAAGCATAGAAATAACATCTAATTCCAACTTACCTCCAACCCACTTGGGTTGGGATCTCTTAGATATTGGAAATTGTTAAGGGTCATCTCCTCCTTAAGATTGTATGCTTCATGTTTAGTTTTGTTCATAAGAGTTCCTCCTCCTACTGTATCAATAGTAGACTTCAATCGCTGATTGACTCCATTATAGAATGTTTACACAATCATCCATCTTTGAAGACCATGGTGAGGGCATAATCATAAAAGGTCCTTGAATCGCTTTCAGCTATCATAGAGCATCTCATCCCCCTTTTGAGAGAAAGTAGTGATTTGATTCCGCAGGCTTGTCGTCTTGTCCCATGTCCCATGTCGTTATGCATCCTAAAAGCTTGTCAAGAAAGACTTTTGTAAGCTTGTCCCATGTCGTTATGCATCCTAAAAGCAACGAGTGAAGCCACACCCTCACCTTATCCCTAAGTGAAAAGGAAATAGGCGTAAGCGGATGACATCGGTAGAAACTCGGTTAAGCTTTAATGTGTCACACACCTCTGAAAAGACCGAGAGGTGTAAGTTTGGATCTTCTGACGGGGGTGTCTTCGAACTGGATTGTTGTACCATTGATGTAAGGGGTTGTTTGAGCTCAAAATTATTCACTTGTATGGTTGGCTTAGCGATGCTAGAGGAAATTCCTTAGACTCTCGGGGTAACAAAATCCCGAGGTGTCCTTCTTTGGTCACCTCCTATTCTTGCGATCAATGAAGAAACTGCTTGAGCCTTTAGTCTTTTCTCTTTTACCCTTAACTTCTTCCTCATAGAGTGAAAAGTCCTTTCAATTTCTGGATCGAATTCAAACAAAAAGGGACTTAGCATATAAAGGATAAATTTGCAAAATTTGTAACAAAACTAGCAATGCAAATGAAAAATATAAAGAAAAAGGAAAAAAAATGACAAAATGCTTAGTGAATTTCTAAGGGCTAACTGAATATACTTAGCAAACTCATTGGCACTTAAGAGAGTGTTGCCCCTCAATTCATACATTCAGTACAAGCATTCTAAACCCCTTTATAATGAAACTAAACTGTTGTTCATTCAAGGACTAAATAAAAATATACGCTATTACTTTTGAGAAAAAGGAAAAAAATGACAAAGTGCTACTAAAAGGCCAGCATTTGGGAATCTTCAAATCCTATATCAAAAAGAACAAGGGAAGCGAGTGCTCATTAAAAATCTCTACCTAAGAATGTAGTGTAATTGAGGGAAAGTACCAGTCTCTCTATGACTCCCACACTAGGGATGAAGAAGGTGAAGGTGGGGTAGATTACACTTGTCTGCCTATAAAATACCTTTCTACCTAGTTTCCTAAATTTGGTATAGGTAGATACCCCTCCTTCAAGCCTGGTAATTCGTCAAGGTGTGAGAATGTTGATATTTTGTTTTTCAAAGAAAATAGGTTTAGTTTATGGCCAAAATTGGACACCTTAGGATGTGAAACCATATTTCAACTTGGGGATGAAGTGTATTTGGTGTGTTTTTTTCCATTTTACATCAACCTTAAGAAAGAACAATCTGAGAAAGGCATCAAGTGTTCATCTATAGTCAAGGGAATGAAAATTGAGTTCAATGCCAATGAGTTAAAGATATGGCTAGGGATGAATCAATACAAATGATAAAGTTTATGTTATCTATTTTAGTTAGAAGCCTCCACTAAGTTCCATAATAAGTACAATAGCAGCAAAAACAAGCAACGTAGGTCTATCCTACACTACCTTTCACTCAGAGTCAAGAATGCTAAGGTGTATAACTATGAGAACTCTACTTCTCTACGAATTTTCTAGAGAAAACTCAAATGTCCATACCCTAATTTTCCTGTATGAAATTCATCAGCCATATGACTTCAATTTGATTGGTATGATTCTATCTTACATGGAAAGCATTGTCGTTGATACCTACAAAACGATTTTGCCTCCACCTTACTCTAATCTCCTTACTTTGACCTTGAAATGTTTCAATGTCCTTTGACTGAAGAGGAATGTGTGAAGGAACCTATCAAATTCATAGACAAAACTTCCTTGATCAACCTAAAGAATGAAAAGATTGACTATAAGTGGACGTTGTTATTGATGACAATAATGTCTTGATCAAATTGAACTAAGAGAAACTCCCTGATGATGTTAACATGTATTTGTATATAAACAACTCTGATGGATGCACATCTTTGACTATTTGGTCAGTCTCTTTAACATTTAAATCGGGGGAACTCTAACTAGGCTCCGTCTTTGAACTCATCAAAACCATTGTGCAAATCCATTTATAGTTAAGCTGACTGGATCAAATTCACTAGGTTTCCTTCACAAACTCTCATTTTTAACTTGACTCTAAGGGGACCCATCAATCCCCCTACTTTTTAAAAATGTGATCAATCAATCTTATTAAAACAAATGAAGTAGTAAATAGAGTGAGTAAGAGAATGAAAACTCTTAGTGTCTAACATAGACACTAAAAATTTATTTCCTTATGCTCGGTCTAAGTCTACTCTATGACTTGTGCGGTTTCTATCATATGTATGTGTTTTAACAACATATATTCTTCTCCTCATTTGACTTTTACGAAAATGGGGAGTAAAACATTTGGGGAACAAAAAGTTCAAAAACATTGATGGAAGCTAAAGGATAAGGATTTTTATTAAAGAGGCTATTACTACTACTGATTACATTATCATCATTAACATTTTCAAGGCCCTGAGACCAACCATTAAAACTATTTCAAAGGTACATAGACTCTACTCACTTAGTGACAACTAAGGCCATTCATCATCTATGGAAAACAAGTCTCAACGTAGATACTGTTAAACTTTCAAGAAAACATAGGCTTCAACAGAAAAACAAAAAAAATGACCAAAGATGATTATTGCGTGCAGAAATGAGGTCTAAATAGAAGATTTGATAGGATGGAGGAGAGAATTGGCTTTGATAGGGAAGAGAATATCTAGCCAAGATCCCTTAAATCTATAAGAAACTAGTGAAGAACTTTTAGTCTAAAAAATTAGGAAATAATCTATATCTAAAAAGATATAGAATCCTAGTAGAATTCCTCTAAGAGAAGCATCCTAGAATCCTATATAAACAAGCCTTCTCCAAAATCAAAGGTAGGGCACAAGAATTTTATAAAGTCCATGGTGCTCACCACCTTCCTCTAAACCTCAATCGAACTTGAGCATCAGAGTGTCCTAAAGAGGAGAAACTCCCTTTCTTTAGGAGTTATGTTATAGGCGACCCTTGGACAGTGACACAAGTTCCACAAGGTTACCAGAAGAGTCATAAAAACTCTACACTATGCTAAAACATTTGGCACTGTCTGTGGGGAGTAGGGACTTAGATCTAAGCATGAAGTTGCCCATGGATTCTGATCAAGGAAAAGGAACTTCTATCCTAAGAACAAGGATCCCAAGAATTATGATCCTTTTGCTTATACCTCTAGAAAACAAGACTTTGTTGTAGAAGATGCCTCAAACTAAGAGGATACAACTCCCCTTAGAGGGCGTATATTTCTTAGGAGCACACATGCGCTTTGAAGGTGTGCGTTTTCCTGATTTATTCATGCAGCAGGTAATGTGGTGCATCACATTTACATATTTTTCCTTTAATATAAATGGTAAACTTGGGGGGTTTTTCCTAGGAGGAGGGGCCTTAGGAAGGGGGATCGGTTATCACCCTACCTATTTGTTATTTGTATGGAGCAGCTTAATTATGCTTAGAACTACAAAGGGTCCTTTTCTTTATCATCCTAAGTGCAATAAGTTGGGGGTTACCCATCTAATATTTGCAAATGACTAACTCGTTTTCATTAAGGGAGATCTATTGTCTATCTAAACTGTTACCTAAGCTTTTGTCATGATCTCTAGCTTGAAGGCCAATTTGCTAAAACATACATCTATTTTGGATGTATGTCAAATTACGAGCAAGAGAGGATCATGGAGATTTCAGGGTTTGTATGGGGAGAAATGCCCTTTATGTATCTTGGAATCCCTTTAGCATCCTCTATAATTGCCTACGGGAAGTGTCAGCCACCCCTCAAGAAAATGTTGGGTTACAAACAACATTGTCCCACGCAAATGCGATCTTTTGCTGGGAGAAAACAACTTATTAAAGTTATATTGTTCAGTTTTTTTTTGGTGTACCTCTTTGCAGTTCCAACCTGGGTTCTCCATAAGATTACCAATGCATATAGAAGGTTGCTTTGGGGTTATAAGGATGGGAAATGAGGGGTAGGTCATATCTGTTGGGATTGATTTTGCTATAGATACTAGTATGATAGCCTAAATTTGAAAGAGATCCTTACTTGGAATAAAGGGTCTTTTGTGAGGCTTTTTTGGAAAATTCAAGCTGCCCACACATCTCTAGGGGTTGAATGGATGAGAACATAGTACCTATGGGATTCTAATATATAGGTTGTTCAGGCTAAGTCCACTAGTTCATGGATTTGGAGAAGCATCTTGCAAATTAGAGACCAAGTGGTGGCTAAATGTGGAATTGCTAAGTCAACTCAGGTTTTCCTAAACACCTATGCACCCTTGGGCAAGTTTAAAATCGATCCGACATATAATTTTTTCAAGGACTAAGGTGCGAAGGTGTCATGGGCTGCTGTGGTGTAGGACACCATAGAACTACGAAGGCATTTGTTCTGTGGCGGGTTTGCTATCTAGGGAAGATTGTTAACTGAAGATACACTAGCAACCATGTAATACATAGAATCTAATTCACTTTAACAACTTTATTCAATCCAGTTAACAAAAATTGAGCACGTGTATTTCAATTTAGTGTTTAGAGTTAATCTACTTTACAAGGCTCAAGTGACATCAATAGCCTTGCGTTTAAAGTCCATATTATGTGGAACTAGTTATTTATGAATAAAGTAAATAATAAGGTAATAATAAAAATTTAAGGGGAAAATTCTTGTATAGATTACTAAACTTAATTTATAGAATACATACTGAATTTTTATTATTTAGGTTAGAATAATTCAAAATAATTGAGAAAATGAATAGGCTATTATATCACCAATGAATTAGCTAATTAGTTACTTATGAGGAAAATTATATGCATACAAGTAAGAAAAAAGAAAGAAAAAAACAAAAAAATGAATGATAAAAATCGGCCACAAGAGGTGGCATAAAGCAAGGGGGAAAAGGGAAAAAAAAATAAAAAAATAGGCAAAATTAATTCTAAGTAATAAAACCTAAACAAAGAAAAATCTCACACAATCTTTTCTTCTCTTTCTCCATGCCTTGCATTACGCCCCTCCGTGCTCATGGGCCTGTTGCCAAAGCTCCTGCTACTAGCATGTCGCCATTAGCCACTGGCCGATGACCAGCCACCACATCTCCACTTTAGTCATCCTTCCTCTCGTCTATCTTATTTGGTTTTTGAAGTGAAACTCAAAATCCCTTTTTTTCCTATTTCACATGTGTTTGATTTGTTTTGATTAAATTTATGAAATTAATGAATTTATTTGGACTTAGATGGATATTTAAAGTTGATTGGAGCATTGAGTTTGGGTTCTTGAGATAATTAGCTGAAATTTAGGTTGGGGATGGAGTGGGTGTGATGAGTGGATGAAATTCAAGTGTCGATGGTGTTGATTTGATGATTATGCTAAGGCTGAACCTTATATGCAACAAATTATGGATTCACTACTTGAGAAATTGGCTTAGAAGAATGAAAATGAAAAACAAAAATTTTGATTCTCAGGTTTTCTAGGAATTCAACCATTGTTTTAGTTTTCGGGAATTTTTGGGTTGGCAAAAAATTATGAAAATTTTACTTTAGGTTCTCTATGATATTTATCAATTTCTTAAAAATGTTCATGAAGGGATAGTATTTTTTGAGTTGTGAATTTTCAAATGAAACTGCGCAATTTTAATGCATAATTTCAGCCATTGTTTTAATTTCTGTTAAGGATGGGCTTAGAAGAAAAATTTGAAAATTTTAGTTTTAGATTAATCATAATATTTGATAATTTCCTATAAGATGTTGTAAATTTTAGATGTGTATTTTATGAATTCGAAATTTTTAAATGAAAGTGCTATATTTAGGAAAGGTTCGAGATGATGGGTGAAGTTGGCTTTCATCTTACAGTTGGAGAGCAATGGGAGTGAATATAGCTTCCTTTAATTTTGGTTAGTGGAGCAATATTTGAAGTGTCTTGCAATTCTCTTCAAACAATTTGATGGTTTATTTGGAAGTTTGAAATTAGCCACAGATGGGCATGAACGAATGTGAACATTAGCACTAAGTTGATGGTGAAAAGGGAGGGAATTGGAAAAGTTTGGAATTTAAGAACTTATAATGAAGTGATAAATAAGTGGTTGGTTTAGTGCTAATAACAAGTTAAGCCATGATTATTGCTAACTTATTGAAGATAATAACTATGGGTTCCATTAAAAACATTACGGGACTAAAAGGGAAATGTTGATTATCGAGTAAAAGCAACCAAATGAAAATTGATATTATACTCAAATATATAAAGTGAATTGCTAATCCAATATTGAGTATGAAAAACCCTTGTTGAAATAAACCAAATCCATAAATTGTACCACCTGATCTTGCCCTTTTAGTAACAAATTACTAAGTTACAAAGGGTACAGATTGAAATATTTGTAACAAGAATGGTTAATATAATTAATTAAATAATTATTGAACTTTAATAGTTAAGAAAAATATCAAGTGTATAGTGCTTAATTACTAAGATCATAATAATGGAAATTACATAACATTACTAATAATAGAAAGTACATTTGGAACAGAAGCGAGGTGACATGTTGCCATTTGTCAAGCTAACAATTAATATTTGGTAGAGGGAAAAAGATTTTAAAACTAGGTACATTTACTGCGTGTATCCTTCAAATATTCATATGTTTTTATAAATACGAAAATATCATAATATACAAGTATTTAATGAATCATTTTCAAGCATTGTTTTCCCACATAATCAAGTGGACCTAACAGTTACTAATTATTAGGGCTTGGCCTATCAGTTCACCTGCGTGGCTTCAACTCAGGCTTCCCAAATGGCTTGGGAGGTGTGCACCTATTCAATGATCGCATTATACATATGAACTCATCAGCTTGGGTTTCACTTTCAAATAATAACCGACAATAGTTTTAATATAATTTTCTTTCTACTCGTTTCGAGCTAAAACAAATTGGAATGCGCGCACTCATTGAAAAATGAATTTCTTTTCTTTATAGTATTGGGAGTACACGTATTTAGTTTAACTCATTATTCAAATATTTTTTGTGCTTTATGTTTTTAAGTAAATAAATTGTGAAGTCCTTACTTGATTAGCATTAGGCAGGCAAGGAATAGTTAAGGAAGTCTAGACAAGCTCACAATAGCATTTTATGTAGTCAAATGTCATGGAAGCATAAGTTTGTGGGTTGATGGACTTTCTTTTGAGTTGGGGATGTATAAATTAAATAATGCACCAATCGGTTATTTTGTAAGCTAAAATATATTATAACGCTTGTGTTAAGTAAGTTGTTTAATCCTTCTCATCTCTAGGATGATAGTAACGTCTTAACCTTGTTCTTCTGGATTATTAGCAACCAAGGTTCGAATAATTAAGGTCAACCATGTGATTACAAGTTGGGGTGTTAAAACCATGACACATAGGTAGCCTGGTACATCTAAACTAAGGTCTGATGCTATTGAGTTCGATGACCATAAGTTTCTTAAATGCGAAGTTGTTGCTGCTAGTTTGTTTGTGGTGAGAATCGCTTTAGGTCAGGATCCCAGGGCATTCCCTAAAACAAATTTTGTCATGGATGAAAGGATATTGAGGAGAGTATATTCCTAATTATATTCTTTTGTAAAGTATATTCCTAATTGTATCTTTGTGAAATTCATTCTAGTATTAGGTGTCTTGAGCCTCACGCTAGCATTGGCTCTTTCATGTATTATATTTAGCCGTGTATTTTTGAGGAGTAGTAGGCAGCAAGAGTTAAGCCTCTACTTCTTGGTTCTACCTGTTGGTTTTCCTTTATGGTATCAGAGCAAGGTTGTCAAACACCAAAACTTGAACCGGCTTCACTTATCACCATGGCTAAGAGATTTGTAATTGAGCCACATTCACCGTACTTCGTGCATGCATCCGAAGGTCCTAGAGTGTCAATAACTTCAGTAATCTTTAATGGGAAAAATTATGATGTTTGGGAGAAGGCAATTAGAACGGCTTTAAAATCAAAAAAATAAACTAGGCTTCATTGAAGGAAACATGAAGAAGCTAACAATCCAAAAGGGTGTACACAACTCAGAACTCCAAGCTTGGGAGGTGGTGAACTCCATGGTGGCATCTTGGATACTCAATGTGATTGACCCCAAACTTCACACCATGGTGGCCTGCTCCGAGACTACAGCATAGATGTGGGAGAATCTAAGAAAGAGGTATGTCGTTGCCAATGTAACGAGGATACACCAACTAAAAACTAAAATTGCAAGTTGTAAGCAAGGACGATTAGAAGTCATTTAGTTTTACTCAAAGTTAATGGGGTTATGGAGTGAACTAAGTAATCATGTGAAGATTCCTCATTGTACTTATAGAAAATGGGAATGTGGTATAGGTGCCATGGTTATGCAGATGGTAGATGAAGAAAAAGCTCATCAATTTCTTATAAGCTTAGACGATAAATCTTATTCCAATATAAGAAGCCAGATTATCACACTTGAACCCCTTCCAAGACTTGACAAAATGTTCAATATAGTTCTCCAAGAAGAAAACCACAAGACCGTAATGCTTGGAAGACAAGAACAAACTGAATCGGTAGCGTTTGCAACAAATCATGAAGGAAAGGCATAACAAGGTACAGGTGTAGGTGCTGGTGGAAAGATAACGTGTACTGGGCATGAGTAAGCTGATTGTTATGAGCTAGTAGGGTATCCGCTTGGCTGGGGTTCGAGAAGCAGAGGCCAGGCTAAGGACGGTCAACCCAAGGAGGTCGCACTGGAAGTTACAGTAGCCATGGAAACGGCAGCGAGTCTGCATATACTGCTGTCACAGCAACAAACTTGGAGCGAGCAACATTACTCTCCAGTGGTGAAGCGAGTCAAGGACTCACTTCGTTACGGCTGACTTTAGAACAATTATAGAAGCTGCTCAGTTTGATTGAACCATCTAAGCTCGGCTAAGAGAAACTCTCAGGTAATGCAAATTGGTTACTTGATAGTGGCGCTTCCTGTCACATGATAGGTAATCTTGAACTTCTTGAGAATGTTGTGGAGATAGAACCCATTACAATTGGACTCCCAAATGGTGTGAATACAGTGGCTAGAAGAAGTGGAGCAATTAACTTAGGTCATAATCTTAAGTTAATGAATGTGGTCTATATACCAAGTCTTACTTGTAAGTTGGTGTCTATTGCTTAGTTATTGAAAGAATTGGATTGCAGAGTGACATTTAAGAAAACATTTTGTGTGATATAGGGCCGTACCTGAAGGAGCCAGATTGAAGCGGGTGACCGAAGAGGGGGGAGCCTTCTACTATCAAGTGACACAACAAAACAAGCACCAACCCAATGCTGTGAAATCTGATCGTTTTTGGCATGGACATCTTAGGCAGCCTTCCGATCAAGTGTTAAGTTTGATTCCAAAAGAACTAGCTGTGTCGGGTAATTATGATAGTAAACTTTGTAAGATTTGTTTTTGAGCAAAACAAACCCGTTGTCAATTTTATCTTAGTGAAAGTCAAGCTAATGATCTCTTTGAACTCATACATTGTGACATTTAGGGATCATATAAGACACCTTCATTTTGTGGTGCCCATTATTTTTTGACAATTGTGGATGAAGCTAGTAAGGCTATTTGGGCATATTTGATGAAAGAAAAGGGGAAGTTGGGGGTCTTCTACAAAATTTTATGAATATGACAAAGAATTGGTTTGATAAGAATTTCAAAATAGTACGTAGTGACAATGGACTTGAGTTCAAATCATGACCAATGAAACAATTTTGTTCTAAAAGAGGAATTCTTTATCAAACCATTTGTGTAGACACCCTACAACAAAATGGGAGAGTAGAAAGAAAACATCGTCACCTTCTAAATGTCACTAAAGCCCTCCATTTTCAGTCTCATTTGACTTTCGAATTTTGGGGTGATTGTGTCCTAATGGTAGCTCATTTGATTAGTAGAACTCCTAACAAAGTCTTGAAAGGTAAACCTCCATATGAGGTACTCTTTCATGTTAAGCCTTCATATGACCATTTACGGATCTTTGGTTGTGCATCCTTTGCCTAAATTCGCCTAAAGGACAAATTTACATCATGTAGTAGAAAGTGTGTTTTTGTTGGATACCCTTTTGGGACAGAGGGTTGGAAGGTGTTTGACCTAGAAACAAAGGAGATTTTTGTGGCCAAGGATGTTTTCTTCAGTGAGGAAGTATATCTCTATGTTGCTCAATCACAAGGGGCAATGTCAAATGAGAAAAGGGATTCTAACTGCAATTTTCATAAGTATTTTGAGGACTTAGATGAATTTTGTATTCTAGCAGAGATAGGATCGATAGATGCCAGTTTGACTTGGCCAAAAAATCCTTTGGGACATGAGCAAGCCAGAGGTCCTTGAACCAATTCAAGTGCTACTAGGTTAGAAACAACGGACAGGCTGAGAGGTAGGGGGAGCTCAAGTTATGCTACCGCTGGGCCTAACAAAGCTGAAGTAATTTGTGGGCTAGACAGTGGCAACAACGCTGAGTTACATCAAGAAACGGAGCCCAATGGCAATCGGTTGGGCCGGCATTATGAGTGAGAAAAAAGAACAAGGTGGGCTCTATCTCATTGGAGTCATTATTTCTACTACGGTGCTCAATTATCTGGCTCCTCTCTGTTAATCCCCTCCAAGAAAAGCTCTTCAGGTACTCCGTATCCTATAGTAAATTATGTCACTTGCGCTAATTTCTCTATGTCTCATCAGCATTTTTTAGTTGTTGTTACAAAAACTGTGAAGCCTAGATTTTATCCTGAAGCAGTTGAGGACCCACAATGGAGAGTGGCTATGGCAGAAGAGATTAGGGCTCTAGAGGAAAATCATACTTGGATAGTAATAGATCCTCCTTCAGGAAAGGAACCTATTAGTTATAAATGGGTTTATATAGTCAAATATAAACATGATGAATCCATCGAGAGGTATAAAGCCCGATTGGTAATTAGGGGTGATCATTAAAGAGTCGGATTTGACTTCAATGAAACTTTCGTACCTGTGGTGAAATTGACAAGTGTCAGGGTTTTTCTCTCGGTTGCTGTAGCAAAAGGTTAGGAGCCACATCAAATGGATGTCAACAATGCCTTTCTAGATTTGGAGGAAGAAGTGTTTACGGCAATGCCACTAGGGTTCACATCAGCTTCTATAACCAAGGTATGTAAGCTCAATAAATCTCTTTACGGGCTACGACAAGCACTGCGACAATGGTTTGCCAAACTGTCCTCCATATTAGAAGAATATGGGTTTGTACGTTCATATGCAGATTACTCTCTCTTCACTTATTGCAAAGGTGCTACCTTCCTGGCTTTACTTATGTATGTGGATGATATGATCCTTGCTCGGTACGATACTCTATCCTAGAATGCGTTCAAAGCGTACATTCACAATTGTTTCTGTATTAAAGATCTTGGGGCTCTTAAGTTTTTTTTTTGGTGATCGAAGTAGCTCGTGGACCACAAGGTCTCTTCCTCTCTCAGCGTAAGTATGCTCTTGAGATTGTTGATGAGTGTGGACTATTGGGAGGTAAGCCGACCTATTTCCCATCCAAGAAAATCACAAACTTGCCTTAGCAACCAGAGAGCCGCTTGATGATGCCAGTAGCTATAGATGCTTAATCAGATGTCTTATTTATTTGACCATTACACGACTCGAGCTTGCTTATGTGGTGCATGTTTTATCCCAATTCATGCAGTGTCCAAAGGCAAAGCGCACGGATGCTCCTCACTGAGTTCTGAAATATATATATAGGGATCACCGGGTCAACGTATTCTTCTACGAGCTGATAGTGACTTACACGTTATAACCTATTGTGACTCTAATTGGGGAGATTGTCCTATTGCCAGAAGATCTCTAATAGGGTACTTTGTGAGTCTTGGAGAATCACCAGTTTCTTAGAAAACTAGGAAGCAAACAACTGTTTTGCGCTCGTCTGCCGAAGCTGAGTATCAATCAATGGCATCAGTCACAAGTGAGCATATCTGGTTAAAACCTCTTCTAACATCTCTTGGAGTCTTCTATTCTCATGCCATGATCTTATTTTGTGATAGTCAAGTAGCAATTCATATTGCCAAGAATCTAGTTTTCCATGAACGAACAAAACATATTGAGATTGATTTTACCAAGAATCCAGTTTTCTATGAACGAACAAAACATCTCATTTCTACCTATTGTTTTTCCTTTAAAGGCTCGAGGGTAGAATGTCAAAATAAGAGTTTTGAGAGCTTGCCTGTGTGTTATCGTCTATGAAGTTTGGAGAGAAAGGAATCTTCAAAAATTTTAAGATAAATGTAGACCCGTTAATGTCATTATCTGGGTTATCCAATTTGTTACTCGCACTGAAGTTGGTAAAAAGCTAGGTGAGCTTCGCTAAAGCTTATTGGCATGAGGATGTTCGGGATATGATGCTGGCTACTCCTCACTTGGGCTTGTCCAGATTTTGATTTACAGCTTGTACTATTTAAGCAACTTGTTTATGGAGTTATGAGTGATATCTTTACCTTCGATCGTAAAAAAGGAGGCTACTATGTTGTTTCCAATTTAATCTTTTGTCGTACACTGTCATCATTGATTCTACTCAAACGACTAATGTCCTTCTATTTCTAGCACTATTCCTCTCCTCTATGGATCCTCTATGCTAGTGCATCCCCATTGACTCTGGTTATCTAGCATGTGACATTGCCTTTTCTCTCCCTATCTTGCCTATTATGAACAAGCCATTTTGAATTGCTTAATTTATGTCTCTCTAAAGTTTCTATAATTTTCGGGTAAGAATTAGAATTGGTCAAGGAGTGGTGGATTGTTTGAAAAGATTGTGGTTTTCTATCATATGAATGCCTCCAACGGCTCCCACATTAACTGGATTAGGTAACTATTCAAGAAATTTTTCATCAAAATTTCGGCTTTTTTGGATTGTTATTATTTTTATTTTATCATTTGTGAGATTTTGTTTGCCCCCAAATGGTGTAGTAGAGGTTGAGAGAAGTGAGCACTAACTTATAGCTATATTTAATGCCAGGGATTTTTGAAATGAATGGTGGTAAAATTGCAAACCAGATGATTCAATATATTTGGTTAGAGTCCTTGTGTCGTTGTAGAAGATGTGATGATTACATCTTTTGCAGTTTTCTTTGTTTGGAACTATTTGCCCCCATTTTGACTCTGTATTATACTAGATAGATTTTGTATTTTGTGGTTTTGAAGGCAAAAAGTACGCAATAAAACCTCCATTTTTGCTAACTATTTAAATAAACCCTCACTTTCCAAAAATATCGTCTATTACATGATGTTTTAGTGAAATAATTTTGTAGGTCCTTCTTTGCCTGAAATGGCACAATTGTGTTTCCATATAAACAAAAGCAAGCAACAAACCTTGAAATTTTTTAAATATACAATAAATCTAAAAAAATGATAAAAATGTCATGATATGTAATAAAAATTCACATATACAATAAATTATACAAAATATAATTAAGTTATATAGTTATTGTAAAATTTTACATAAAATAATTGATTTTTTATATAAAATACTAAATTTTTAAAAATATTGTAAAAATTACAATTATTTAGACATATTCACAAAAAGTGTGAAAAATTTAAAAGTATTGTATTGAATTATAAAGTAAATTAGTAAAATGTACATGAAGTTTGAAAAGAATTTATATATATATATATATATATATATATATATAAAT
>JACYFF010031954.1:59998332-60020026 GCA_017589665.1 Selenicereus undatus
TATATATATATATATATATATATATATATATATATATATATATATAATTGAATAATGTTCTTGAACAGCTTATAAAACTAATTCAAGAAAAATTTAGTTAAGATATTCTAATTTATATTCTTTGTGGATTATAACATTTTTATTTAGTTTATGAGATTTATTATGTTTTCATATTTTCTCAGTGTTTTTCACTTGAGTTTGTTTGTGAAAAGGTAATTATGTCATCTTAAGTGGATAAAATGCCTATAAAATTGTTTCTAAAAAAGTTAAGGTACCTACAAATTATTTTTTAAAAGTGGGCATCCTTTGAATAGTTATGCCAAAAGCTGAGGTACCACTATATATTTGTTTTTAAAAACAATTGAAAGGGCCTTCCCAATAGCTTTAACAATCATCATAAATTGATTTGTGATTTCTGTTTGTATTGATTAATAGCATTTTGCATATTCAATGGTTAAGGACTGTGTGACACCCCCAACCCCTAGGGTTGGAAGTATTAACGATTTCTTAATTTCTACTTAAATGTCGGGGCAAAACGAACAAAGTTTTGCCTGAAAACTAACCATTTCCTAGGCTTAGAGCCTTACATTAAATCCTTGCAATGAATAGAAGTGAAAAAGGATACTAATATAAGCTCAACGGCTACATGCCGGAGTTCACAACTCTACGAGCCACTCGCTCCGAGTAAACCAAACAATAAAGTTCAATCATAAAGAAGGAAATAAAAGATGCAACTCGACGGATCACACATTCAGAGTACTAGGGCTTATATCCCAAAAGAAAATGAATGATTCCAACTATAACACAAATGATAAATCAGATGGTCGGCTCACATGGCCTTACAGAGCGACTTCTAGACAATATGCATTACATGGCTTCAGTAACTAGCTTACATGCATTCAACAACTTAATTTACATCATAATATGTTACTAAGCAAATGATTTAGTTATAAAAGCATATAAGTCTACTTCTACATGGCAAGATAGGCTTCACCTCAGCTTACATGAACCGACTTCGGCCCATCACTTTAGGAACTTGGGGAAAAGGGGGAAAGATAGGGGGATGAGCTACCACATGCTCAGTGAATGGCTCCCAACCCCCAGAAAACAACATAATTACACGTTATACTTTCAGTAGCACTTAGGCATGCAATCTGATATGTAAAATGTCATGTAATAAGCATATAGGGTCTTCCACATCTGTTGTCACCTCAATGACCTTTCTAGTAAGATGGTAACGCTATACTCCCTCTAATTCATGCCCAAGGTACTGAACTTGCTTGAACTAAGTGTCTTATAGCTTATTGCAGGTAATTTCATGTTATATCAACGTAAGATCACACAATGTAAGCATAACGTCACATAACACACACGCAGGATTTGTTGATAAGCTATCTCATGTAATAAGTCAGGTATAAGATGCAATAGAACACTTAGTTCACATATAAACACCTAACATCAAGGCTTTTAAATAGAATGACCAAGAGAGACTCCTTTTGCATGATAGTGTGGTTAATGCATGCTTTTTAAACCAATGGGAGTTCTTATAAAACCGTTGTTATGCACTTGGCAAATAGTTGAAAACTCAATAAAACGCTTTTCAAGAAAACATGCACCTTTTCAAAGCTTTACAACATTATCACACTCGAATGAGGTATTCATATCACATATCCCGGAAGAAATCATTTTGATAGGCATCGGAATCTCATAACTGTGCGAGGTATGGGAGAGGTCATCATTCACGTTCCATCGTACCAGTGAGATCGTCACTCACATTTCATATTATCCCCATTAGGATCTTCCTGGGTTCCAACTTCTGGGTCTATTCCCTAGGCAACATATCACCCTCATTAGGGTCTTCTAGAGTTCCCACTTCTGGGTCTATCTCCCTAGGTATTAGGGTTCTCAAGAACCGACCATTCTCCCTAATCATCACACACATAGACACACACACATGTATATATGTAGCACCACTTTCCTAGCCCAAAATGTTTTAGATGCATTTCACCTCTAAGTGCGTCCGTATTAAAACCCTCATTGCATCACAGACAATGACATTCTTATTCTTATGAGGCTCGTAGCCTTAATGATTTCACATCGACTCAGAAAGTATAAAACCACTCATTTGGTAAAATTTGCTTAAAACAAATTAATCTTTGCATGTTCATTCACCCTCCAAGTCAAGTAATATGGGAACTCGTTTTTAAACATTAACAGTTGCATTCATATAAGAATATCTCAATTTACATTTAAAATGTAGTAGTCATTTCACAACACAATTTGCCTCCAAACTTGCATTGAATCATGTCAATGGCACTTTCCTTCCTAAGAAGACTAAACGCATTAATAGGGTCATTCAACTTTTGAAAAGCATACAACCATTCATGTTATCACATTATGCTTCTAAATGAGTTAATGGCCAAATACACATTCATTTTTCAGAGAAAACGTCAGTAAAACGTGTCCTGAAAGCTTACATGCCTACAACTCATTCGTAGTTAGTTCGCTTAAAAGTACCCTTGCCAAACGAATGGTATATAGTATCTACTAATCTCGTAACTCAACATGCTTATCATATCGAGCAAACCACCTACACACTTATCAACGCATGCCTTTCATTTCAATAATTTATTCACATGAATAGAGTTATGCTTGTTTAGCAAAGGTAATTTCATAACTATTCTATCTGTTCATGGTCCTTCACATTCATATTTAAAGCGTAACTAGGTTTACCAGTTAAGCACTTTAGTCGCTTTTAAAGTTCATTCCAACCTTTAGCAATTAAGCACTTTAGTCACCTTTAAAATTCATTCCATGCTTTAGCAATTGAGCACTTTACTCGCCTTTAAAATTCATTCCATCCTTTAGCAATTAAGCACTTTAGTCGCCTTTAAAATTCATTCCATCCTATAGCAATTAAGGCAACCAAACTGATAGACAGTCAGAAACATCTAAAAACATGTAAATAATCCTTTAAATGAACCATGCACTGTTTCTCAAATTCGTAAATCGTTTGCATAACACAAGTAGATTAAATTAAAGAGGCAAAGGTTAGCAAAACCATGACCCGATCGAGCAGTATGCTACAACCAAATTCAGGCAATTAACAAGTAACGCACGACATCAAAACACAAATTCACACTTCATAATTTCAATGACACAACCCGAACTCCCTCCTCACAGCACCGACCACAACAATCCTCAAAATCATTTTAGTTCAACCCAAATGATTTACCAACTGCTAAATCAGCTATCACAAATATTTCAAAAACATTTGCAAATTAGTAATAAGTTTGGGGATTAGGAACCACCTACTTGGACTCCAAGCTAAGAACCCGATTTATGGGTTACATGGTCGGTCTCTAGCTCAAACACAATTTGCAGGATGTCTCTCCCCGAGTTCTCAGTTTAGTCTTGTATTTCATCGAACGATTGTTGGACACCAAGGAGCATCACCAAGAGGGCAACATCATGCGAATGGGTAAGCGAGACCAATTCAAAAACTACTTAGTAAAACTGGGCAGAATTGAACTCAACGAATAACCCGAAAGCAACAACAGATAAAAACCCATCTCGCGAGGATGAGTCATTCCATTCCGTGGTTATTGCTGGCCATCCTCCTTCCTCTCTCTTCCTCTCGACGTCGCCCAGTCGCTTGAATCGAGCCCCATCGTTGGCGGCATGGGTCACAACTTCTGTGACACTTAGTGTTTGAAAACCCGAGCCTTAAAACCCTTGATTTGCATGGCTCATCACAGTCGCCGAACTCAAGCCCATCGATCAAGGCACCTTGCCGCCAAACCGATGCCATCACTGATGACGCCCAGACCCCGGTGTCTCCCTCTCTCAGTTCTCTCCTCACTCTCCCTCTGTTTCTCTCTCTTTGTGTGTCTCTCGGGGCTGGGCAGCAGAAAAGCCCCCCCTCTGATCCCCGTTCGAAGACCAAAAGGGGGCTTCAACCCCTTTTTTTCTTTTTTCTTTTTCCTTTTTTTTGTTTGTTTGGTTGGTAGTTTAGTCACACCTGCTAAACCTACTTCGTCCTAGATTATTCGGGTCTGCTAATCTCGACCCCACATACCCTCGCTCGATTGCTTATTTCACGTTATTATGACTTGGCTAATTCTTAAAGGGTTCGCTAATTTTATGAAATCGCATAATCAACAAAGGAAAATTAATAAAAACTATTCACATAATTATTACACCCAATTATCACGCAAAAATTAGTCTAATATAGCTAACTCCATCAAATAAGTTAATCAAAATACTAACTTAAACAATTAGCCTAAGGTTGAAAACCCCGACTGTTACATTTTCCCCCCATTAAAGAATTTCGTCCTTAAAATTCTAAGGATCACAGTTTAGTCAAAAACAAGATGTGCACGCACGTACTATGATCTACACGATACGATTCCAAAAGGTTTCATTTTGCAATCAACTATATCTTTTAAATCAAAAGAAAAAGGCCTATGGTATCTAGGATCCTCCTCACTAATCCTTTTCAAGCATCTAATCACTCTACTTAGGCATCAAGGGCGAACGCATTGAAGAGTGGCAAATGAGTTGGTGAGGAAAACCATATTGAGATTATTTGAAAACGAACACTGACACTCACATAGATAGACACTATTTGCGTGGTGAACAACAATTCTATGTGTATGCCTCGTTAAGAATCAACATCTCAAGGTATAACAATTGGGTTATATCATCTCAAGGTCATACACAGGTAGTTTCTTTCCAAAACATGAACTTAAGTCACCTCTAAAAACAAGACGGTTAACCTAGAGACTCCTATAACGCACTAGAGTAGTAAGGGCATCACATAGCATCACGTAGCAAAACTTTAGTATAATGACATTGTATAGGCTCAATGACTCAGCATGCTCAAGCCCAAGGATCATAAGCAACATGAACTCATCTAAACACGTATATAGCAAGTAGTTCACAAGAGGGAAACATATGCATTGACACTCATATGTTTATACATCAACCCTAGCTAATTTTTAGGTCTTTTATTCATGGTAACTTATACGGGACATGTCAACGTTGTATGAAGGTGGTTAACTTAGTCAAGTTCATTCAAAAGCATGTAGATGTCAAATCATTTTAAGTTTAAATCAATCAGCCAGGAAGCTACCACATCACATTACATTAGCTTAATTACAATGGTTTACCCAATGTAAGGCTCTACTCTTAAGTTTCTATATGGAATTAATTTCTCTCTAAGTCGTGAAGCCATGCAGGTACATTGAAATGCCCATGTCCTAATGAGGATGGAACCAGTATTTACCACTATATGGTTAAACTAAACCAAAACACTTCTACTAAACACTTTAGCTGCCTCGTTCCACAACTTTAAGGACTAGGTGATATAGTAAAGGCTCGCATATGACTGCAAGTACACCTACACATCATCTTGTCACATGAAACACATAGGCATTTACGTATCCAAATAGAGGTTGGCCCTTAAATGTGAGGTATTAGCATGTTATCCTTTGCAAACATAAGATATGGGATAGTGTACACACGTGAATCTAAATTATGATACTCACTAGGTCATGCATTAAACATATGCGCATACGGCCCCTCAAGCTATAACATAAAGCAATATGAGTCATTTAAGCTAAGTAAAACACTAATGATCTTATGATGCGATAAGCCACACATATTAGACCGTGTATCCAACCCAACTGCATTCTATATAGGCTCAAAATAGGCACCAAGAAGCTCATGCGCTTAATAGTTCACTAATATAACTAGTCAGTGACCCAACTCCTATGATGCATCAATGATCATGCATAACAGACGTGAATATCTATATGTATGTTGACATGACCCTGGGATGCTCTACCATGCTACCTTTCTTGCACATGCAATACCCCCAGCTATAGATGTGAACTCATACAAATGTAACTCTATTGTCACCAAGTCACGTATTACGTGAATCACATTTAATTACTCCAACTATAACTTCAGAAAACAGAATTCGTGGATTGTAAATGATGATTTAAGAGTCATGTCGTGCAACTAACAGTATAACTCAAATTGCTCAATTAAGACAGTCATATGTTTAATCAAGTTCAAGCCAAGCAATAACCGAAAACACGTTCTACTAGCATTCAACCACAAACACATCGATGGCCACTCACAACAATGCTAACTATAGGAACTCCCATGTTTTCACGCATCACATGATGCCATAAACATTCCTTAAGACATACAACTCGTGGGGTTGTCATATAGGGAAAACACCTAAACGTATATACTTGCTTGCAAACCCCACTTGCCATCTGTGGTCAACGGTATGCCCTAAAGCTCATCCAGATTTAGGAAAGGTTGGCATCCAACGGGATACGATTGTCCAAGTATGTTCGACATTGACGGTCTTATAGGTATGCGTTGGGGTCTTACGAGGGACACTTGTCACATAGGTGATCATAGGAGTCTTACCGTGTAGGTTGCTCACCTTAGTAAGATTCGTTTATTATGTACATTTCCAAGGTCTGCTAGGCTCTCTCCCCTTTTTGCTTTCTAGGTGCATTAGGGTTCATTCCAGCCAAAACATTGCCACCCCACATAATCAATAATAGTTCGTGTGGTAGAAAGCAAGTAATGTACGATGTAGGCAACACTAACGAAGAAGGGGAATGGTAGGTACACTTACGCAATGTTCAACAAGATCCTACTACTATCACTTAATCCTTCAGACACGCATGCAAAAGTATCCCCAATTTCCTCTGGCAATTCGGAATTAAAAAAAGGGGCATCATTTAGTAGGATCATCGATCATAGCAATGGGTCTTCAATCATTCCTCTCCTAGCCCACTACGAATGATTCCATCGATTTACACGTCTTAGCATGTACACATTCACAAGCAATATCCCGACATGCATAAGAACATGTACTTTTGAACCTAAACTCATTTATCATCACTAAAGGAATGCAAGTCTTTCGATGCAAAGTAAAACTAAACTCGACAGCCAGAAAGATATTAACATTTCAAAATCTTGAACTTCAAAGGCAGAAAATAGCTTATCTATTTTTAGCCTCTTCTCTACCATCTCTAAGTATGTCTTTTCTCTCTATTGTAGGGCTCAAGGAGCAATCCGCACGTAGGGGCAAAGAATGAGCTTAGAAAAAGATTTTTAATAGTTCAAGTTTAAATCAATGTGCTTCAACTTTCGATTGTCTTATTAGGGTGCACGGATAAAGCATTTACTATTCAAACCATCACACAAGAATACGCAAGTTAATTGGGCTCACATTTTAACACATGATTTAGATTTATTTGATCGGCTTAACCGAATCATATAAAAGTCAATCAGTGAAGTCAATTAGCGTGCTAGGAACATATTACACCAATGGAGCACCCGCAATGCCACTCAAGGCATGGGGAGCCACTTAACTCCTACACTAAAGCATAACTCGCTCCTTTCAATCAATCGACCTACTCGAGCCACATATAAGTCGCAAATAACCAAGCGATAAGACACACTTACACATAGAGTACAACATATGTCACATTATCACAACGTGCTCCTAAGTGACTATATGAAATGCAAGACTCAGGTCGCGGCCTATGGTCGCAGGACTTTGCTCTTATACCATCTATGAGACTCCCAACCCCTATGGTAAGAAGTATCAATGATTTCTTATTTCCTACTTAAATTCTGGGGCAAAACGGACATAGTTTTCTCTGAAAACTGACTATTTCTCAGGCTTAAAGTCTTGCACTAAATCCCTACAATGAATAGAAGTGTAAAAGGATACTAATATAAGCTCAACGGCTACACGTTGGAGCTCACAACACTACGAGCAACTCGCTTGGAGTAAACCAAACAATAAAGTTTAATCATAAAGAAGGAAATAAAAGATACAACTCGATGGATCACACATCCAGAGTACTGAGGTTTACATCCCAAAAGAAAATGAGCAATTACAGCGATAAGACGAATGATAAATCAGATGGGCGGCTCACATGGCCTGACAGTGTGACTTCTAGAGAATATGCATTACATGGCTTCAGTAACTAGCTTACATGCATTCAAGAACTTAATTTACATCACAATATATTACTAAGCTCATGATTTAGTTATAAAAGTATGTAAGTTTACTTCTAGGTGGCAAGATAGGCTCCACCTCGGCTTTGGTGAACCGACTTCTACCTGTCACTTTAGGAACTTGGTGAAAAGGGGAAAAGATAGGGGGATGAGCTACCACATGCTCAGGGAATGACTCCCAACCCCCAGAAAACAACAGTTGCACATCGTACTTTAAGTAGCACTTAGGCTCGCAATCTGATATATATAATATCATATAATAAGCATATATGGTCTTCCACATCTGTTGTCACCTCAATGATCTTTCTAATATGATGGTAACGCTATATTCCTTCTAATTCACGCCCAAGGTACTTAACTTGCCTGAACTAAGTCTCTTATAGGTTATTGGAGGTAATTTCATGTTGTATCAACATAAGATCACATAATGCAAGCATAACATCACATAACATGCGCGCAGGATTCATTGATAAACTATCTCATGCAACAATTCAGGTATGGGATGCAATAGAACACTCAGTTCACATAAAAACAACTAACGTCAAGGAGTTTAAACAGAATGACCAAGTGAGACTCATTTTACAAGAGAGTATGTTTAATGCTTGTCTTTTAAGCCAATGGGAGTTCTTATAAAACCATTCTTATGCACTTAACAAATAGTTGAAAACTCAATAAAATGCTTTCAAGAAAACATGCACCTTTTCAAAGCTTTACACCATTATCACCCTCAAATGACGTATTCACATCACATATCAAGCAACAAATTATTTTCATAGGCATTAGAATCTCATAACTGTGCTAGGTACGGGTGAGGCCGTCAGTTATGTTCCATCGTACCAGTGAGATCGTCACTCACATTTCATATTATCCCCGTCGGGATCATTCAGGGTTTTCACTTTTGAGTCTACTCCCTGGGCAACGTATCACCCTTGTTAGGGTCTTTTAGGGTTCCCAGTTCTGGGTCTATCACCCTAGGGATTAGGGTTCCCAAGAACCGAGCATTCTCCCTATGTAACACCCTTAGCCCTATGGCCAGGAGCGTTACGTTTTCTTACTTCCTACTTAATTTCAGGAGCGAAACAGACAGAGTTTGCCCTAAAACCTGACCATTTCCAGTCTGAAAACCTTACAATAAGCCCCTACAACCAATGAAAGCATAAAGAACTCTAAAATAAGCTCAACGACTACACGCCAGAGTTCATAACTCAACGAGCAACTCACTCGGAGTACATCAAACAATATCGTTCATTAATAAGAAAGGGATGAAAGATACAAGTCAACGGTTTGCACAACCAGAGTTCTGGGGGTTTGCATTCCATAATATAGACAACTTTAGTTCAAAAGAGAACTGACTAATAAGATGGTTAGCCCACATGGCCATATAGAGCGACTTATAAATAATATGCATTACAAGAGCTAGAGTGTGTAGTTTACAAACGTTTACAATTCTAGGAATACATTACATGACATTGCAAAGAAGTAAGACCCCTTCAAATAGGCACACATGACACCTTACAAGCAACGATAAACTCCATCTCGGTATGACTGACTTGGCTTCCGCCTATCATAGTGCAAACCTAGGGAAAAAGGGGAAAGAGTAATGGGATGAGCAACCACATGCTCAGTGAGAATCCCTCAACTCCTTAAAACCAAAATAGTTGCAGTCAATAATACTAACAATAGCCACATATTGCGCATTTATACTTGACTATCATACTAGGCAATCATTGTCCCCAAGGAAAGATTACCATCCTTCAAATTCATTCTAGCCACTCAACTCATTTCTAGGCCCTTAATGGCCAAACTTCCCTACTAGCAAGAATTCAGGCACATAGACAAGTAGGCAACAAGGATTGAGTAAAACGTTTTCAAACTCACTTTTGACAACGAAGTGACTCATGATATGTTCCAAGAATGGTTTATAAGTCACGTTAGCTTCTTCAAGACTCATAATTCTTTTTAAAAGTTTCTGAGATGCTTATGTTGGTAAGAAAGACTTGACAAGAGGTTCTTCTTGCAGAGTATACACCTTTAAAAACTGAAAAGATTTATCCTTTACTAGAATATAGCTATATTTCCTTAAAAACATTATTTAAAGCACACTAGGAATCACACTCAAACAACATGCAAGGAAACTTTGTTTCTTTTCTTGAAAACAATCTACTTAGCTTCTTGAGGATCACATTCTTTAAAAGGAAAACTCTATCATTATGGCCCTCTAATGAACCTTATGAGCTCTTCAAATCTTATGCAATATGACCTTATAATGGCCCTTAAAAATCTTTCATTTCTGAAATACTTAAAATGGCGAAATGCAAACGACTTTTCCTACTTATTAGGAAAAATGCTCCTAGCATAACATCATCACATTGTGCTGGCTAAGGGACATCTAGACTCGCCCTAAGTGAGATCTTCATTCATAACTCATGTTATCCCCCGGGTATACGTACATAACTTTTTGGCAATAATGCATCTCACCAGTGTAATTCTAACTTCGATATTGTCCTCTGTGGGGCAACAACTCACACCAAGATAATCATATCTTGAGTCCAGTCCCCCTCAAGGTTTTATCACACGCCACACATCATATCTAGGGAACAGATCACACCAAGATAGTCATATCTTTAGTGCAGTTCCCAAGAACTGCTCATGCCATCTTTGCGTCTAGTTCCCAACATTACCTTTGGGAGAAACAACTCATGCCATCTTTGCATGCAGTTCCCACCCACAAGGTCTGGCCAAGTGCTTAGCACTTTCTTAGCCTTAAAATTCGTTTTTCGTTTCTCTTTTCAGTTGCTTACTTTATTGAAATCTTGCTTTCTAACAAACCGACCATAAGCTTTCTAAACGTTTATGGTTCATTCATCTTTAACTTAAAACTCTCTTATAAACATAATAAGTTTGTTAACTCGTAAATTGAGACTCATTCAGACCTTAAAGTACTTAGTGTTTACTTCAAACTAGATTCGTAATTGAAGCTTGTTGAAACATAAAGTAATGAACTCATTCAAACTAACGTATAACTCAAACTAAGTTTCATAATAAACTCATTTAGTTGCCTAAATTTTGCTCGTTTGAAATTCTTTTTAAACTCAAAGCAGGGTGCTTAAGCCAATTAAAACCTTAAATCATTCTCAGCTTACTACCATTCAAAACTTAAAGTACTTGGCTTGCTTTTGATTCAAACAAGGTTTCTTCATAATTTTCAACATAAACGCTTCTTGAAATCACAAAGAGTTTACTAGCTCGTCTTGAAACTCAATCAAAACTCAAATAAGCAGCTAGCATACAAATCAAGGTAAATTTCATAATTAATACCTTAAGTCACCCTCTTTCAGATCGTTTAAATCCTTTTAAATGCAAGGAGAAGTTATATATAAACCAATGCCTTAAAACATTTTCGAACGCACTTTGAGTTCGCTTTTAAACTTCCTAAACCTATCGACTATTCAGTCACTCCCTGAGTAGTTCGACAATTTAGGATTATTTTGCGCTACAAACATCTTCATAACTGACAGGCAATTGGTAAGTACTTAAAAGCATTCAAAATGATGAAAACAAGCGTTTAACAATCCTTCTTAAACATGTCTAAATTTCAAGAATTAACCAGTTAATGTCACGTAGCACATTGAAGGGAAAAGGGGTTCACAAATAGCACATTCGTACACTTCATAGCACAACTTGGCAGAATCTACTCAATAAGCCACACATGACCTCGCACTCCACACGATTGCGACAATTCACAACCCAGGCTCCCTCCTCACGCAGCACCGACCAGAAGAACCTCAAATTTCTCATTAGTTCCACCTCAAACCATCCAACTACCAAGCTTGGTTCAATATTGGCCTGCACAAACCAATAGTATATAGAACAATTATATATATGTATAACATTCATGCTAATTAGCCACCTTTGAATTTGGGTGTCCTAAACTGATACAATAGAAACTTTAAAGCTATATTTTGCTTTCTAGTCTGCAAACCAATATCCATAGGCATAATATTCCATTGTAATTGCTACGAATAGACTATTAACATGCCTAAACTGATTTAGCCATGACCTTTAGACCTAATTCGGTGTACTACACCATTACTTCAATTACATAGCTAGCATCTTTAATCTTCAAAATAGGATTCAAGTGTGCTAAACTGCTACTACAACAGTCCTATAACAACGTTATGTTTATTCCAAAATCTTTAACTAATCGGTTCCTTTAACCATGCATCGAATCAACATGCAATTAACCCAAAATCTGCACTACGCTAGTAATTTCTCAATATCAATTCTAATTCACCCAAATTGGTTACTAAGCCCAGAATCAATATGCACTAACTAAACTTAATTAAATTCGTTGAAAATAGTAACAATTACGTGTAAAGAAAACCCCACCTCGATTGGATGATCTTTCGAAGTTGCTGGCTCAGCTCTAGGAGATCGAACAACACCAGCCCTGCGACTCTTGCTCACCACGAACATCAGTCCCCAAATCGTGCAGATCAAAGCCCAAATTCGACCCAAAACCTCTCTCACTTACTTGAATTTGAGATGAGTGCTTGAAGCTACAAATTTGGCCCCAATTTATAGAGGATTTGGAGTAGTTAACAACTAGATTGCATGGCTGAGCTTTTGCAAGTGTTTGGGCTCTCGAATTCATGCTCAAACCCACCGAAAATGTGGTGGTTTCTTGACGGTTTTTCCTAGAATTCACACCAAATGGGGGCTAGTTCGTGGGGAATGTCGAATGGGTGAGTTTTGCGATTGTGTGTGGCTAGAAATCTGCTCAAAATTGAGCTTTTCTGGCTCGTGTATGGTGCTAGATGAGAGGAGGAAGAAGACTTAGTAGACAGTAGAGAGAGAAAGAGAGATGTCGGGGTTAGGGGGTGTTGCAACTGGGAAAGAGGAGAAAGAAGAAAGGGGTTAGCGAAATTACAAAAACACCCATCCCTATTCTATTTTTGTCCCAAACTATTCAATATTTGACACCGCTAGTCTAATTTGTGAACCGAATTCTAAACCCAAAATCGATAGCACGACCTTTCATGAGTTCTTCACCCCCAAAAATATCGATGTTCGATTTGATAACTAATGAAACGAACTCTAAGGTTGACAACTAATCGAAATCGGGTTCCTATTCGATTTAGTGCTCGTTAATAACCATTAATAACGCTTACTAAAAATCACCGGAAGAGTTTCAAAACTAATAATAATATCAATAGCATCAAAAACATTGTTCTTAATAAAATTATCGTTCATTTAAGCTCATCAGGAATAATTTAACCTACATAGTTAATAAAAATACGATATTGTAGCGTAAAAAGAGAGACAGTCAGCTAAACGTAAAATAACGAACGCGGGCGTAACATTCTCCTCCCCTTAAAAGAATTTCGTCCCGAAATTCCCAAGCTATGTTCAGTCGTGCCTAAAATGTGCACACATTTGACGCAATCTACACAAATCATACTAAAATCCCAATCTCGATTACAATTACTTGAAAATGAATAAGGGCATATGGTATCCAGTCCCCTCCTTGTCAATCCTCTCCAACCGTCTACTCGCTGTATCTAGGTGCCGAGGGAAAATGCATTGAGGAGGGGCAAATGAGTTGGCATGGAAAACCATATCGAGCTTGTTTTGGAAACGAAGATAGACTTTCGATTATCTAGACTCAGTTTGCATGGCAAGCAATAACTCTATGCATATGCACCTATAAGTGGGCATATAAGGTATGACAATTGGGACAATGACATCTCAAGCTCATATGCAAGTAGTCCCTTTCTAAAACATGAATTCAAGTCACTTTTGGGATCACAATGACTGACATGGAGATTCCTATAGCACATTAGAGTAATAAGGACATCACATAACACCACGTAGCATCACTTAAGCACAACAATATCACATAGCATCGCATAGTATTAGTAATTCACCATTCTCAAGCCTAGGACTTGTAAGTAACATGATACAGTCTAATATGCATGTAGCAAGCAATTTACAAAATGAAAGGGTATGTGACCGACATTCCTATGTTCTTACATCAATTCCAGTTATCTTTTAGGCATTTCATTCATGGTAATTTATTTAGGACAAGTCAAGTTCGTACGAAGGCAATTAACTTAGTCAGGTTTGTTCAAAGGCATGAAGATATTAAATCAATCTAAGGTTAAAGCATTAACTGGAAAGTTACCACATCACTCTAAGGTAGCAGAGACATCAAATTATGCCATATTAATAATGAAGGAACTTGGAGTAAGACTCGAATTCACATTGACATCACGTAGGCTCTACAACAGAGCACTAAGGATTAAGAACCGTGAATAACATGAACTAGCATAACATGTCGATAGGAATAACTTTGAGAACGAAATGCTAAGGCAAGAATGTAACTCCATGGTTTTGATGGTGGGATGGCTTCCCCTAAAGTTCTTACTTGGGGCTGGTCGCCTCCTAGGTTATAGATTCATATAAATGAATGGTTATACTCCTAGATGAATCCTGGGGCCCGTGGGTTGTGGGCCTACACGCCTTCGCTACGCCACTTTGATCAAATTTATAAGGGCAAGAATATGTGAATGCAGGTTTCTAATGTCGCTTTACTATGCTTCAAATATGTGTGTATGCAGTTATTCAGCTATTACATGGAATCATAGAATTCACGGAATGCAAACAACGAGTTAGAGGTCATGTCATGCCATGAATTACAAAACTTAAATCATTTGGATAATCAAGTCACATACTAATCCAACTCAAGAAAAACAAATACCAATATATGCATTTACTAAGCCAATGATTCACAGGATAGTTGAGTAATCAAGTCACAGGGGTAAGAACAACGACGTTATTGGTCTTACTAATCTACATTGAGGTTTAGTAACACATTATCCTCAAAAAGGTGATCGCGGAGGTCCGAGGAGCTCTTGATATGAATGGGGAGCTCTATCTTTTACTATAGGGCATTTAGGCTCGTGCACTTGGTGGTAATGCTTAAGAAGACATTGGTAAAGTATGGGTCGTTTTCCAGGGGGTAACAGGGTGATAGAGATGCTACAACAATCCCAAAGTCTGTCAGGTTCTTTCTACCTTGTTTTTTTAGAGGTATTGGGGTTTGATATAGCCAGGACACTACCAATTTCACATAGGACATCAAGAGCATTATACAGGTGGCAACAAGCATTGCGCTAGACAATGAGGACAATTTTCATGTAATGGTCAAGAGAAATGCACTACTATTGCTTAATTTCTATGCAATCGTATCGCAATCTCATTTAATTTCTTATAATTCCAAATTCACATATGGGTTGTATCACGTAGTGAAATTTTCAGTCAAAGAAAGCCGCCTCCTATCACTTGTAACAAATTATCATTAACACATCTCATAATGCATACACCTTGGCATGTGGACACTCAAAATCATTTGATTACACACAGAGAGTTAAGCTCGTAGGGCTAACCCAAGCATTATTGCAAAGCAAATGCGAGTCTTCGCTTACAACAATAAGACCCAACGAAACAACTAAAAAGGTTTCTAATGCGAAGGCATAACCCTAACTCACTAATTGGAAGACTTTAACTTTCAAAGTTTTTAGGTTTTCAAAAGGAAATAGTTTAACTGCTTCTAGCTTTCTCTCTACCAACCTTTGGGTACGTCTGCTCACTCCATTATGGGGCCCAAGGAGCAAATCGTGCTTTAGGGGCAAAGATGAGCTTAGAGTTAAGACTTCTCCAATCATTTGAATTCAAATCATGTGTCCTTTAAACTTTCGATTAAAATCACCAATGCATATAAGCGAAACAACTTTGATTGAGCTAACACTTAACTCACTCATGAGAATACAAGTTATTCGGCCTATACACTTAGTGATTCATTCATTCACTCAGTTAATGAGCTCACTCAAGCTGCAGCTAACTAGCTAAACGTGCTAGCATTCACATGAAACTTACATTTACACACCAAAGCAAGCATATATCACATTATTCTGAACGGGTCCCTAGCTAACTAAATGAAATGCAAGACTCAGGTCGCGGCCTGTAGTCGTAGGACCTTACTCTGATACCATCTTCTAACACCCCCAGCCCCTATGGCTATGAGTGTTACGTTTTCTTACTTCATATTTAATTTCTAGAGCGAAACGGATAGAGTTTGCCCCAAAACCTGACCATTTCTAGGCTAAAATCCTTACAACAAGCCCTTGTAACCAACGCATGCATAAAGAAGTCTAAAAAAAGTTCAATGGCTATACGCCAGAGTTCATAAATCAACGAGCGATATGCTCGGAGCACATCAAACAATATAGTTCATTAATAAGGTAGGGATGAAAGATACAATTCAACGGCGTACAAAATCGGGAGTACTGGGGGGTTTGCATTCCATAATATAGATCACTTAAGTTAAAAAGATAACTAACTAATAAGATGGTTGGCTCACATGGCCATACAGAGCGACTTATAAATAATATGCATGACATGAGCTAGAGCGTGTAGTTTACAAACGTTTACAATTGTAGGAATACATTACATGACATCATAAACAAGTAAGACCCCTTCAAATGGGCACACATGACACCTTACAAGCAAGGATAAGCTCCATCTTGGCATAAGTGACTTGGCTTCTACCTATCATAGTGCAAACCTAAGGAAAATGGGGAAAGAGTAATGAGATGAGCAACCAGACACTTAGTGAGAATCCCTCGACTCCTTAAAACCAAAACAGTTGCAGGCAATAACACCAATAATAGCCACACACCACGAATTTATACTTTGCTATCATATTAGGCAATCATTGTCCCCAAGGAAAGATTGCCATCCTTAAACTTCGTTCGAGCCACTCAACTCAGTTCTAGGCCCTTAATGGCCAAACTTCCCTACTAGCAAGAATTCAAGCACATAGACAAGAAAGCAACAACAATTGAGTAAAATGTTTTCAAACTCACTTTAGACAACGAAGTGACTCATGATATGTTCCAAGAATGGTTTATAAATCATGTTAGCTTCTTCAAGACTCATAATTCTTTCTAAAAGCTTCTGAGATACATATGTTGGTAAGAAAGACTTGACAAGAGCTTTTTCTTGTAGAGTATACACCTTTGAAAAATGAAAAGATTTATGCTTTACTAGAATGTGGCTATATTTCCCAAAAAACTTCATTTAAACCTTACTAGGAATCACACAAACAACATGCAAGGAAACTTTCTTTCTTTTCTTGAAAACATTCTACTTAGCCTCTTAAGGCTCACATTCTTTAAAAGGAAAACTCTTTTATTTTGGCCCTCTAATGAACCTTATGAGCTTTTCAAATCTTATGCAATATGGCCTCATAATGGCCCTTAAAAATCTTTCCTTTTTGAAATACTTAAAATGGCGAAATGCCAACTGCTTTTCCAACTTATTAGGAAAAATGCTCTTAGCATAAAATCATTACATTGTGTTGGCTAGGGGAGATCTACTCTCGCCTTAAGTGAGGTCATAAATCACAACTCACGTTATCCCCAAGGTATACATACATAACTTTTTGGCCAAAACTGTAATAGCCCAACCCTAAAATTATTTAATTATGTTTATTTCTTTAATTAACTTATGTACATAATTTTTTTTCTTCTTTTTCTTCTCTCATATTCACTTATTTCATTTATTCATCCCAGTGGAAAAATTTTATTTGGGCCATCACTTGGCGATTCGGATTTTAATTGTTTATTTAGTTGATTAATGAAAACTTTGGAAGAATTGATAGTAGGCCCTAACAAGTTTAATCTAAGTAATTTATTTTGTTCTCCGTAACATTACAAAGCTTTAATTTTTAGTTTCGTAAAAACATTATCGTTACGAAGCATTTCATTCCCGAACCTAACTTATTAAGGCTAATATGAAGCCAACAAGTTTGCTTATTAATCCAACTAATTACCATAGTAAAACCGAACCATGGTTAGCCCAAAAAGGCTACTTTTCTTGTTAAAAACTCAGCCAAGCCATTAGATAAGTCAAACAAACACAACTTAACTTACAAACTCCATTTTCTCTCTCCTCTCCCTCTCTAAACGTCCAGCAGCTCCAGCCACTGTTTGTGGAGGTTTTCGACTAGACCTGGTGGCCTTCGACCCCCCCTGACATCCTAATACCACTAGCCACCATCTCCATCATCAAAACCACTAAACATCACCTCCATCTGTACTTATCTTCAAGCAAAGTGAGTAATCTTGAGCTTGATCTTGTTGGATTTGATTTTTATCTTAGTTATGATTCTTGTTTTCATGTTATTGAGTGTTGATCATGATATTTTGATAAGAAATAAGAGTTATTTTGATGTTGATCATGGTGGTGTTGAGGTTGGATCATGCTCTGTTAGTGTTAATCTTTGATCATGCAAGCTTAATGTTAAAGGGTTGGATTTTATTTGTTTTGTCTTTGATTTGGTCATCTTCTAATCTATTGATGTTGATGATGACTTTTTTATTGATTTGAAATGAGTTAGGGTGAGTCCAATTGGCCATAAGCTAGGGTTTTGCCAAGTAATGTATGGTTTGGATTAAATTAGCATTAAGCTTGGTTTGTGTGTGTATTTGATTGAAAAATGATCTTTATTGGATAGATTATGAAGTGAAAGTGAGTGTGGTGGTTTTGTATGATGTAGGGATGAACCAAAGTTTGTTTACATGCTTTTAAAGAATGGTTTGAGAATTTGTGTGAAAAGAGAGGGAAAAAACTAAAACAGTGAGGGATGGAAATTTTAGAAAAACAGGGCAGACTTTGGCAATAAACTGGTAATGCACGGCCAAATGAAAAATTATGATTCTTGGTGGGTATCTATGTTAGTGTGTTATCTTTCGAAGGGCTCTTGAATCGCCTTAATTCGATGTCTGTGGAGAAAGTTATAGTCATTTTACTGAAACTGTGCAGAATGGACCAAAATTGATATGCATGTGTTCTAGCCTCATTTTGGGAATTCTATTGTGGGCATCAAGCTTGGTGTTCTAAACAAAAGATTTTTAGGACTTCATAATCTTTCTATATTGGGGTTTTGATTCACAACCATAGGTTAGATGACTAAGTTATGAGTTATTCTTTCTAAGTCATGTTATGCTTTTACTTTTCTTTTACTAAATTTTAGCTATGAAATAAATATTTTTGCTAACCGTTTGTTCCTACAACGATAATTTTGTACAAAATCAGGGCCTAATCTATCATTCCTTCCACTTTTGTGCATAATATTATTTAGTGAGCTTACATTTAAAAATTTTAGGTACGTTCATTGCCTGTATCTTTAGAAATCAGTACGTATTTATCAAAATTATAATGTTTTGATAAGTATATCAATGAATCAGTTTAATCAGTGATTTATCATATAATTAATGACCCCATCAGTTATCAGTTGCATGGCATAGCTCTTTAGTTACCCGCGCAGCTTTAGACCAGGTCCCGATCGGCTTGGCAGATGTACACCTATCTTTAGATCGTAACAGTTACCAGGGTTTCACTATCAGATAATAATTGACAACGCAGTTTCATATTTATCTAATTCCCTGTGTTTAATTAATAATGAATTGCAATACGGGCCCAACCAGTTTTTATTCCATGAATGTTTAACAATACAGGAATGTATGTGCTGAGCTTCGGCTCACATTTCGAAATGTTTTCATGTTTTGTTTTAGGAAAGTGTTTAGTGAATCGCCCTCAGGCAGGCAAGACAGCTGAAGATGATAAGTGAGCCATGACATCTTTGCAGAATGAGGGTGTAATATCCTTGAGACGTCTATAATACCGTATTGTGATATTTTGGTGTTGAGACCGTATATTTTATCAGAATTCTATATTTTGGTGTAATCCTTGAGATGTTTGAATGGTTTTAACGTTAGAACAATTTCTATATTTATCTAAAGGATTTGATGGGCTGTGATGGTGTGAATATCTTCAATGGTAAACATTAATTGTTTATCATGTAGAAGGAAAGCCTTGCCCTTGTTGGACGGCGGTAACGCCTAATCATTTGGGTTATCATTTCTAACTGGAGTTATTAATAAAAGAAATGTAAAAAGTTATTTATGTACATTTGGAGCATTACAAAAAACGCGTCTCAGCAGAGTAATTCTAACTTTGACATTGTCCTCTGTGGGGCACAGCTCACGCCAGGATAATCATATCTTGAGTCTAATCCCCCTCAAGGTTTTATCACTCGCCACACATCATATCTGGGGAATAGCTCACACCAAGATAGTCATATCTTGAGCCCAGTTCCCGGGAACAGCTGATGCCATCTTTGCGTCCAGTTCCCAACATTACCTTTGGGGGAAACAACTCATGCCAACTTTGCGTCCAACTCCCAACCGCAAGGTCAGGCCAATCGCCTAGCACTTTCTTAGCCTTTAAATTCATATTTCCTTTCTCTTTTCAGCTGCTTACTTTATTGAAATCCTACTTTTTAACAAAACGACCATAACCTTTCTAAACGTTTATGGTTCATTCGTCTTTAACCTAAAAACCTCTTATAAACGTAATAAGTTTGTTAACTCGTAAATTGGGACTCATTTAGAACTTAAAGTACTTAGTTAGCATTTATTTCAAACTGGATTTGTAATCGAAGCTTATTGAAACTTAAAGTAATAAACTCATTCAAACTAGCGTACAACTCAAACTAAGTTTCGTAATAAACTCATTTAGTTGCCCAAATTTTGCTCGTTTGAAATTCTTTTCAAACTCAAAAAAGGGTGCTTAAGCCAATTAAAACCTTAAATCATTCTCAGCTTACTACCATTCAAAACTTAAAGTACTTGGCTTGCTTATGATTGAAACAAGATTTCTTCATAATTTTCAACATAAACGCTTCTTGAAATCACAAAGAGTTTACTAGATCATAACCCGAAACTAAATTGAAACTCAAATAAGCAGCTAGCATACAAATAAAGGTAAATTTCATAATTAATACCTTAATTCGCCCTCTTTCAGATCGTTTAAATCCTTTTAAATGCAAGGCGAAGTTACATACAAACCAATGCCTTAAAACATTTTCGAACTCACTTTTAGTTTGCTTTAAAACTTCCTAAACCTATTGACTATTCAGTTGAGTCACTCCCTGAGTAGTTCGACAATTTATGATTATTTTGCGCTACAAACATCTTCATAACTAACAGGCAATTGGTAAGTGCTTAAAAGCGTTCAAAATCATGAAAACAAGCGTTTAACAATCCTTCTTAAACAAGTCTAAATTTCAAGAATTAACCAGTTAATGTCACGCAACACATTGAGGGGAAAAGGGGTTCACAAATAGCACATTGGTACACTTCATAGCACAACTCGGCAAAATCTAATCAATAAGCCATACATGGTCTCGCAATCCACACGATTGCGGTAATTCATAACCCAGGCTCCTTCCTCACGTAACACCGACCACAAGAACCTCAAATTTCTCTTTAATTCAACCTCAAACCATCCAACTACCAAGCTCGGTTCAATAATTGCATGCACAAACCAATAGTACATAGAACAATCATATATAGGTATAACATTCATGCTAAATAGCCAACATTGAATTTAAGTGTGCCAAACTGATGCAATAGAAACTTTAAAGTGATATTTTGCTTTCTAGTATGCAAACTAATATCCAAAGGCATAATATTCCATTGTAATTGCTACGAATAGACTATTAACATGC
>JACYFF010031954.1:60039195-60059450 GCA_017589665.1 Selenicereus undatus
GCATTGCTAGAGTTCAGGAACATGCCTTACAATCAACTGTCGAGATGGCGTTCTTGACTTAATATAGAATCACCAATTAAAACCTGTTTTGAAGACTTGTTCTCACATGTGGCAAACTAGTTAATACAGTAAAGATTACAAACACCAGTTAGGCCTGTTTGGAGATCGTGTTTGGAGCAACATTACTTGGACATATTTTTACACTTGGATTTGTTATCATCAAAACTTAAATATAATAACTCAACAGTTGGGTTAAGTGGGGGGGGGGGGGAAGGAAAGAAACCATGGACCGGACCAAGAAGGGAAGGGGGCAATGCTAGGCTCATGTTGGCGGAAATATGTACGAATTGGCCACGGTCTAGGAAACAAAGAAGAACAAGTCCGCATGAAGATAGAAAAGAGAAGGAATTGGGCCTTGGGCTTCGCTAGGAACAAAAGGGAAGGAGGAGAGAAGAGGGTGGCGCAGTCTAGACACGTGACCAGCACATGTAGCATAATGAGGAGGATTGAGCTGGGTGGATTGAGTTCCAACAAGCGCTTGGCTCGGAGCTTGGACTGAACCATCTCAGGCCTGTGTTGGGTACTGGTCTTTTTTTGCCCCCATTTTCTTCCCATTTAATCCAAAGCCTTTTCTTTTGTCCCTTTTGGAACCTTATTGAAGTAATTTATCAATTCTTTTTAACTGCCCAAATTCCTACAAAGTAAGATAAAATTATATTAAAATCCTAATTAAACAATTTTATGTTGAACACATCGTAAAAATCAAACTTCAAAGCCAAATCACAATGAAATAAATCCCCCTCATAGGCACTAAGTTTCAACCTACAAGCAACAAGATTCAACTTGATGAAAATCCCAAGGTCCTGTATCGAATTTGCTTCTTCGTCATTGGTGGGAATGCTAGCAAATGTATTGCATAGTCTTCTTATAAGTTGCAATAGCCAATGGATTACTATTATTCTGAAACCACATATTGCCCTTCTACTTAAAATCTTTTAAGGTAGCTAAGGCCTCTTTTGAATTATCCATCTTCATTAGGTTTTCCAACACTTCTACATCAAGTTCTTATAGTAATCAGGAGTTAATAAGTTCAGAAAAAGTTGAAGCTGACCTAGAATCCACATTGGGCTATGTGGGATGCTTTATTAGAGAAAAGAGATAATCTAAACAAAAGAGACAACATGAACAACACTATATAGACATAAGAACAGAACCAAGGTGTGATCACAGTAGGAAATCCCACGATATTTATGAATTGTCCCAAGTTGTATGCGGCCCTGAGTGGGGTTAACTCTTCAAGTAAAAGTGCTCTCCATACACAAGCCGCTTAAGGGAAACAAGTGTTGTATCAATTGAACCAACTTGTGCTAGTAAACCAATTATTTTTTTAAAACTAGAAAAGTCAAAACTTTAATGAGGTATTAGACTGATTCAATAGTCTAAGAAAATAGACAAGGTCCTTTTATTGCCTCTAGTGCGATTATATAACATGGTCAAATAAGATGGATAATCTAAACCATCACTCATTCAACAGATATATGAAGATCAACTCAAACTACTGTGTGTGATAGTTAGCATGCGCAAAAGTCCCGACTTATAAAAGGAGTAAACTAAAAATAGTAAAATAGAAAAAGTTAAGCAAGAAAGCCTAGCATAAGCTCATATTCATGCATTATTTATAAGAAAGGCACTAAAAATGACTCTTTTTTTATGGAATCAATTTTTTTTTTTTTCAGAAATGAATAAACTAAATGCAAGATACACCCCCTACGCTCAATTCACGCATTGTCCCTTATGCATGCAAAATAATAAAAATAATGAAGATAACGTAGAATTAAATGTATACTTCCGTAAAACGTTAGGTTGGCTTGCAACTAGCGCCAATTTCTATTATCGTTGGCCCGACAAAGCTATAGCTCATGGATCCTCTAGCCAGATCTCGTTCACTAAACTCCTTCATAAAAATGCTTTGGCCTGTGACCATTTACCTTCAAAATCTTATTAGTACAAAAAGATTTAACAACACTATGTGGATAGGTTTTTATTGCCTCAAAAGGTCCTAGTCATCTTCGATTTAGCTTGCTAAGAAACAATCTCAATTTTGAATTGAATACTAACACTTTTTCACCGACCTCAAATTCTTTCCTACTAAGCTTAGACTTATAAAAAGCTTTGGCTTTACCTTTGTGAATCACTAAATTGTCAGGCTTACAAGCAAATGTCTTCCAATTCCTACAATTGCAGCTTACATTGCTTCCCTGCATTATTATAATCTAAATTACACTGCTTCCTAACCTAATAGGATTTATGCTCTAACTGTACAGGGGGATGACATGCTTTACCAAAAACTAACCTACAAGGTGACAACCTATAGGTATCCTATATGTGGTTCTATAAGCCCAGAGAGCTTCATCTAATGTAAGACTCCAATCTTTCTTATCTAGCCTAACTATGTGATTGATCTCCCCATTTCAATTTGGCCATTTGTTTGGGGATGATAACCAGTAGACACCTTATGAGTTACATGATATTTGGCTAACGAGGCACCTAAGGTTCTGTTACAAAAATGTGTTCTCCTATCACTAATGATTTCTTTAGGCACTCCATAGCTATGCAGAATAAGATGTTCAACATGTTTCACCGTAGTCTTAGCATCATCAGCTCTAGCAGCCATAACTTCAATCCACTTTAATCAATAGAGCATAAGAAATGTAGGTAAAGCAAAAGAAGGAGGAAAAGGTCTAATGCAATGAACACTAGATACATAAAAAATTTCACAAACATGCATATCATGTAGAGACATTTGTTTCCTTCTCAATAAATTACCTGCCTTCTGGCATTCTTTGTACCTTTTGCAAAACTCATAGGTATTTCTAAAAATAGAAGGCCAACAAAAATTCATATTCAAGAACTTTGTGTGCTTTTTTTTTGGGTCCAAAATGTCCCTAACTTTTAGAAGAGTGATAGAAAGTTAAAATAGAATTGAATTCATTATCACCTACACAACGCCTTACGATCTGATCTTCATAAAATTTTCGTAAGTATGGATGATCCCAAACATAATATCTAGACAAGGCTCTTATCTTCTTCTTTTGGGCCGTAGACAAGTCTTTAGGAAAAGTTTTGATGATTATGCAATTAACTATATCAGCATACCAATGCAACCTATTAGTAACAACATCTAAAGTCTCATCAGGAAAATAATCGCTAAATGGATTAGCACTAACCCCATTTTATAGTCCACTTAAATGGCCAACTACTAAATTTTTAGCTCATGACTTACCTTTAACCTCCAATTGGAATTCTTAAAGCAGTAAGAAATGTTTAATCAATCTAGGTTTTGCGTCATTCTTACTCAATAGAACTTTAATAGAAGAATGATTTGTGTAAACAGTAACCTTAATGTCTAACAAACAAGGACGAAACTTTTCTAGAGAAAAACCAACGTCGTACATTTCCTTTTCGATAGTAGTGTAGTTGCACTGTCCTAGGCCTTGACTTCTTAAAGCATAATAAATCACATGAGGTACCTTCCCTACTCTTTGACCTATGATTGCCCCTAATGCCTTATCACTCACATCTACTTTAGTTCGAAAGGTAATGCCCAATTAGGGGGGTGTACTATTAGAATGGTGGTCAATTTCAATTTCAATTGGTCAAAAGCTTTGCTACGGTCCTTGTCAAAATTGAGTTGAGCATCTTTTAAAACTAAAGCACATAAAGAAGAGGTAATCGTAGAAAAATCATTAATAAATATTCTATAAAAGCCAATATAACCTAAAAATAACCTCACCTCATTGACACATTGTGGAGAGGGTGTTTGAGCTAAAAATGATCTATATTTAAGGTACTGTTTCACCAGTTTTATGCTCGTTTTAATAATATTTTTTAGGCTTTTAATTGATTTTATTTTATTTTGCAGATTTTGAATAAATATGAAAAAAGGGCTTAAAATGGCGGAAAAGGCGAGAAAAAAAATAGAAGAAGTGTCGGAGGTTGAAGAACCAGCCCAAGCAGCACAAGGAAAAAAACTAGACCGGTCCAGATTAAACCGGACCGGCCGGTTCAGGAAGACCGGTTCAGCTGAACCGGTTCACTTAAATTCCCCCACCCCTTCACAGTTTCTCTCTCCTCGCGTGGTACTGCCTTCTTCTTCTTCGTTTCCCCAGAACCCCATCCCCTACCCTGCTCCACCGAGTTCTCCTGCTGCCCTCTTCACCTCCATGCCCACCCATCTCGCTCCTTCTCTCTCTACCCTCCTCATCTTCTCTCTCTTCCAGCACATCATAACCCAGAAACCAGAAACCACCCACACACACAGAATCGAAATTCCGAAACCACCGAAACCCCAAACCCAGAAACCGGACACCAACCCACGGTTTCGACTTTGTCCTATTCATCCCTATCGTGACCACCCTCATCTACTGCCAGCACAGCACCTCACCAACTCCATCTCCACCATCCACGAAGGCACGCATCGAAGGGTCGAGAGTCCTGGTGGCTTCAGGTATAAAGGGCACTTGCAGACGCCATTGAAGGGGAATTAGGTAATTTTAGGTAGAATTAGGAGTAGATTAGGTTTAATTTCGTTTAGGTTTAGTTTAATTTCGCTTGTCATTTCAATTTCGTATTTGATTTTCAGATTAGGGTTTCGATTCTAGGTTTGTTTTCAACATTTAATTTCATGTAATTACGCTTGATTTCGAATCCGAGTTCACAAATTACAAGAATTTTTAGGGTTTATTTGAGTAATTTCAATCATCCCCCCTCCCTTGGTTCGAGTTCTGCTAGAGGCAAGGAGAGGGTGCTTGAAGCTCGTTCATCACCGAGGTTTGATTCTGCTTCCGTTTACTTTCGAGTTCATGCTTGAATTATGATAGCTCGATTTCTTACCCTGTTGCCTTCGTTTTGTGTTAATTCAGTTTTTCCCCTCCCCTGTCACTTCAGTTTTGCTGGTTCACGATAAGCAAGTTTGGGTTTAATTCTCTGCTTGATCTCTTGCAATTTGGATGGCTAATAGTTGCTGATTTCGGTTTCAGCAGGGTGTAATTAGTCTGTCTGTGCTTTTAAGCTATTGATTTTGATTGAATTAGTGTTGAAGATGGTGATGTTGAGTAATACTCGTGACTGTTCTGTGACTTCTAGAATATGGTTGTTATAGTAGTCTGATTCTCCCCTGCTTTCGTTCCTGTTTTTCTCCTTCCCTGTTGCTGATTCTTCGTTTTTCATTTCAGTTTGGCTTAATTTCGTTCCCCCTCCCCACTGCTTAATCGAGTGTCATATTCTGCTTAGTTTGATTCTGAAATAAATAAAGTAATTAGGTTGTTAGTTTTAAACCATGGTTAATTTCAAGTTTAGTTGTTTAATTTGGTTTAATTGGTTAATCAATATAAAGGTTAGGTAAGGTTTAGTCATTAGGTTGTTTTGATGCTTGGTTGAATTAGGTTAGAAGACTTAATTAGGATTAAATGAGTTTAGTTGAATTAGGTTATTAAATTGCCTTAAAAAATAATACCACTTAGTTTAGATAAGTAAATTTTATCGTTTAGTTCTAAATGACCATAATTTCAAGTCTTCCCTGTGGACCGACCCTTAAGTACTACGACTGACAATCGAGTATTTGAGGTTTTCTTTTCCTTTTTTTTAAAAATTTTCCGCCCCCCTCAAAATCCTTCAACAGAGGGCGAAGATTGAATGATGTCTACTTCGGGCTTATCAACCTCTAATTCCTTACATGACACTACATGACCTAGTACTACCCTATGCCATGACATGACACTTTTCAAAGTTAAGCACCAAATTCGTCTCAATGCTATGGTTAAGCGCTAAAGTAAGATAATGCAGACACTCATCAAATGAATCACCAGTGTATAGTAAAATCCTCCAAGAAAATTTCCATAATTTTGGTGATAGAATTAGAAAAAATGCTCAACATACATCTCCGAAATATAGTATGAGCGTTACATAAACGAAACGACATCCTTCTAAAAGCATAGGTGCCAAAAGGGTAGGTAAAAATGGTCTTTTTCTTGATCCTCAAGAGCTATAGGGATCTGAATATAACCTGCATATCTATAAAGAAAGCAATAGTACGACCTATTCGCTAATCTCTCTAACATTTGATCCATGAAAGGCAAGGGAAAATTGTCTTTTTTGTGGCTTTGTTAAGATTTCTACAGTCAATGCACACTCTTTAGCCAATCTGGACTCTAGTAGGCACTAATTCACCTTCCTTATTCTAAACTATTATTGTCTCCCCTTTTTAGGAACCACATGAATAGGACTAACCCACTTAGAGTCAAGTATAGGGTATATCACTGCAACATCTAACCACTTAAGGAATTTTTTTGGACTACCTCCATCGTACGGAGATGTAGTCTTTACTAAGTGTCTATATTAGGGTTAACTTTTGATTGAAATGTGATTTTATGTGAGCATAAAGTGTGTGATAAATCCTTTAAGGTCAGCTAAAGTCCACCTTAACACTTCACCGTGTTTTTTGAGGACCCTAATAAGTTTATCCTCTTGTTCAAGTGTAAGTGCTTTGGAGATTATAAGAGGTAAGGTCTTATAATTCCCTAGATAAGCATACTTAAAATTCTTAGGCAATGGTTTTAGTTTTAGTTTAGGTGAGATACGACATGGTAGCAACTTTACGTGACTTTTAGGCAATTCTAGCTTTTTAGGTCTGTCAATTACATCCAGTTCCAACAAAGACTCTATGTTGTCTACTAACTCATTATCAACATGGTAAGACACGCGTGGAAACACAACTTGATCCAAACCTTTAATAAGAACAACTAGCAGTTCATCCTCATTAGATAATTCATAAACATGATGGGATATTCGTCGATCACACCAAGTGCACAAAGATAGTTCACATCAGCAAGAAGTCTCATGGCATCAAAAATATTGAACCTAATAACTTCACCATTACATTCCATGGTCAACGTTCCTCTATGCACATTTATTTTTGTCCCAGATGTTTTTAGAAATATTCTGCCAAGCAATATTAGAATATCATGGCATGCATCATCCATGTTTAGCACATAAAAATCGGCAGGAAAACAAGCCCATTGACTTGGTCGAATAAGATATTCTCTAAGACTACATCTGGGTATGCATAGCTCCTATTAGCTAACTAAATGAATAGACCAGATTCCTTTAACTCTCCTAAGTTCAATTTATCATAAAGGGAGTTAGGCATCATGTAACACCCGCATTCTTTACTTTTCGTCAAGCTGAGTGTATTGCCTTTTTACGTTATAAATTCGTATTTTTAGTAACTATACAAGTTAAATTATTACTTATGTGCTTATGTGATCAATATTTTTATTAAAAAGAATTGCTATTGTTATTATTGATTTTGAGATCAATTTATTCTAATTTGTGCCGATAGTTAATTTAGTTGTTTTTCGAAAACGATTAGGTTATTAACCTTAGAATTAGTTTCATCGTTTATCGAATCGAACCTTTATAGATTTGGGAACGAGCAATCGACGAACGCTAGTATTATTGTTTGAATTTAGGCTGAAAAAGGTACAAAAACTGGGCCGAGTAATGTTAGATGATTGGACTCATTAGAACAACCAAAACAACACAAAAATAACGAGGAAAGGGGCCAGAGCCCCTTGCTTTTCTGCAATATCACGAAAAAGGGGGGGTTCTCCCTCTGGCTTTCCCGACCCCTCCCCGGCAACCACCAAACAAGAGAGAGAGAGATAGAGATAGAGGAAGGGGAGGCGCAGTATCGCCACCTCGGTTCGCACCCAGTTGAGTCGTCGACTCCCCAACTGCAACCACCGCGACACGCAAAGAGAGAGAGAGAGAGAGAGAGAGAGAGTGATGGAGTGATTTCGAGAGAGGGGACTGGCAGGCAGCCAGGATGGCCGGCACTAGTGGCGGCAACGAGGCGGTTGTCTCCACCGGTATGCTTAAGTCCGACGACCACCAGAGACCATGAGGATGAGGGTTTAAAAGTTAGGGTTTCGAACCCCAAGCACCACCAACATCTCGCCCACCATCGAGGTGGTTCTGATTTTCATGGCCAGGGGCTAGAGCGAACGAGAACTAGGGAAGAACTGAAGCAGTAGTAGCAGTAGAGGGGCTCGACTCAGATGCGCCCAAACCAAACACCAATTGGGTCCTCTAGCTCAGAATCAAGGTGGGTATTTCTCGCCTCCTAAGTATTAGTAATTTCGAAAATGTTTTAGCCCATAAGTTGTGATGCATGTCAGTTTAGGATTAGTTAGGTTAATTGAGATTATGCATGTCCTATTTCATATGAATTTAGTTTAAATCGATGCATGTTAGTTTAGTTAGTTCATGCTTGAAAGTGATGTCAAAATAACCTAACGATGTTTCAAATCGATATATGTTAGTTTAGTTAATCCATGCTTATAAGTGGCCTTGAAATAAACTAAGAGATGCCCGTTGAGCAAACTTATTCACACTTGAAAATGAATTCGAGATGAACTAAGAATGCATATATTCGATGCATGCTAAGTGGCCTGGTTCGTCTTTAAAGTAACCCTGGAAACGATCTAAACATGTTCTGAATCGATACTTGTAAAGTTAGTTCATTCATCTTTAAAAGAGTCCTTTCAAACAACCTAAGCAAGCTTTGATTTGTCGTTCGATAAGTTAGTTCGATCATGTTTAAAAGTAGCCCCTCGAAACAACCTAACGTGCTTTAAAATTGATGTATGTTGAATTAGTTGACCCATGCTTGGAGATGTTCTCAAAACAACCTAAGAATGTCTTTAAACGACGTATGTTAAGCTGATTAGTCATGCTTTGGAACTGACATGAACTTGGCATGCTTAGCTCCTATTCGCGAGTTATGAATGTAGGCTAGTTTCATGCCTTGTGAGTTTATTTTAGTTCGTTAAGTACTTATTTCAAGTTAATGCAATATATATATATATATATATATATATATATATATATATATGTATATATATATATATACATATATATATATATATGTTGTATCGAGCTGCTGGATGGTTCCTGCTCGCACGGTAAGTTTATACATAGCTATTTCATTTGATTTTTATGTTGATATAGTATGGTTATGGAATTGAAAATCGAGCTGGTAGTCGGATGGCTTGAGGATGAACTTATGATAGTTTTGAGGTTCTTTGTGGTCGGTGTTGTGTGAGGAGGGAGCCTAGGTTGTGATTGACCGCAATCGTGTGGATTGCGAGGCCATGTGTGGCTTATTTCGCTGTGTTAATTATGAAGTGTTTGATTGTGTTACGTGCAAACCCCCTTTCGTTTATGTCATCAAGTTTCTTGTGTGTGAGTAAGGGTGTGTTTGAAAAAGAAGGTTTTCAAGGTTATAACTAATAGTAGCCAAGACTATTAGCAATCGATGGGCAATTTTAAATATACAAATATAGTTTTGGGAGTGGACTCACTTGAACGGGGGAATCCCTAAAGAATTTAAATAAAAAGAGAGTGCGATGTATGAAAAAGGATTTTGCTGTGAGAGGCAGTGAACTTATTAGCTGCTATGGCCCATACGCTTTAAATTGGCTAAGATAATATGATTTGGACACTAAAAATGAATATGAGCCCTTATAAAGAGATTTTCTTTGAGGCAGTTTTAGGGCCCATTTTTAGTTTTTATAAGGGTCCTGACCAATAATAAAGAGATTCTTTTAGAGAATATGAGCCTCAAAGAGGCTAAGAAAAGAGCTTTATGAGCCTCAAGAGGCTAAGAAAAGAGTTTTTATGAACCTAAAGAGGCTAAGTACAATGTTCTCAGAAAAAGAAAGAAGGATTTTTATGCATATCATGTGATTAAGATTCTAAGTGTAGTATGAATGAAATCTCAAGCACAGCATGGCCATATCATTGTAATGCATCGAGCATATGAGTTTGAATGCACATGTTTAGCCAAAGAAAGCTCCTTGCATAATCTCTACTTCATGTGTTTAAGCATCTCATATGAGTGAATTAGATAGATAAAGCATAAGTCACGAATTATATCACGTAACCTATGAAAGAAAGATCGGCATTTAGCCTCGTGCTTGCTTATGTCTTTGACTGCTTGTTAGTAAAGGAATTTAGTCATTTAGGAACCTAAAAATGAGTTTCAACGGCTAAAATGCAGTTTATGGATAGTGATCCTTTCTTAAGGATTTATGATTGCCTAATATGATAGTAAAGTATGAATACGTCATATGTGAATATTAAAGATATTACTGCCTACAACGGTTTTGGTTTTAAGGGGCCTGGGAATGCTCACTGAGCGTTTAGTTGCTCATCCCATTGCTCTTTCCCCTTTTTCCCCAGGTTTGTAATATGACCAGTAGGAGCCAAGTCACTTATGCCAAGATGGATTCCATTCTTGCTTGCTAGGTGTCATGTGTGCCCATTTGAAAGGGTCTTATGAGTTTGATGAAGTCATGTAATGTATTCCTAGAATTGTAAACGTTGTAAACAAGTATTCTAGTTCATGTAGTGCATTCGATTTAGGAATCGCTCTGTATGGCCATATGAGCCAAGCATCTCATTTATCAGTTGACCTTTTTAGCTGAAATTAGTTACGATTTGTGGTGTAAATGCCATTACTCCGGTTGTGTGAACCGTTGAATTGTATCTTTCATTTCTGCTTTATTAATGAATTATATTGTTTGATGTACTCCGATCGAGTTGCTCGTTGAGTTATGAACTCCAGCGTGTAGCCGTTGAGCTTATTTTGAATGTTTTACGGTTCCGTTGATTGCAGGGGCTTACTGTAAGGCTTTTAGCCTGAAAACGGTAAGTTTTTAGGGGAAGCTCTGTCCGTTTTGCCCCAAAAGTTAAGTAGGGAGTAAGAAAACGTAAGGCTCCTGGCTCTAGGGGCTAGGGGTGTTACACATCACGTTAATCGTAGCTCCTAAATCAAGCATGGTTTTATCGAACCAGAGGTTGCCAGTTGTGCAAGGAATAGAGAATATACATGGGTCCTTACATTTATGGGGAAGCTTCTTTTGAAACACAATAGACACATTTTCCCCCACACTTACTTTTTATTCCCGTTGAATTTATGTTCTCTAATACAAAGCTCTTTGAGGAACTTAGCATAACGAGCACTTGCTTAATGACATTTAGGAGATGGATGTTGATCTCTACCTTCCTAAATGTTTCTAAGATCTCTTGGTTTTCCTAATCTACCTTAGAACTTATCTCTCTCAGTCTACTAGAAAAATGTGGTAATGGCTTTTAGATTTCTTGCTATTCTCACCTACTTCCTTAGCATTAGAGGTAGGATATTGGTCCTTGCTTGGTTTAGGCTCATTGACATCTATTTATTGCTCTTCTTCTCGACTCTTCCTAGGTTGTTTCAAATCTTTCCCACTCTTATGTCTCATGGCACTCACATTTTCCTCTAGGTTATGGAAAGGTTAAGATGGCAATCTATGCTGCATTTAGGCCTCTAGGTTTCTAACTTTGGTATCAACATTAGTCTGTCTCTCTAAGAGCCATTTAAGAGTCATTTCCATCTTTTAAACCCTAATGTCAATCTCCATTTTCTGCTCATCCATCTTTTTTATAACTTGCTCTAAAAGCAAATTTGTTATATCCTGAGCAAATGGTTGATGTCGTGGTTGGCCAAAACCTAGGGGGTTATTCCAAAGTCCATACCTAAAGTTAGAGTGGTCTCTCCATCCTTTATTGTAAGTGTTAGAGTATGGGTCATACTTCCTTTGTCCTTGGTTAGAAAACATAGCATTCACATGCCCACTTGAAGTGTACGACATGCATCAGTAGGATGCCCCTCTAAATAGCAAATATCGTACACTATTGCTTTCAAAATTCATCCAGTGACAATTTTGTTTAGCATAGGAGTGATCTAAGACCATTGGGTCTCTATAGTTGGACTTAAACTAAGCTCATTGACCTTTCCCAATTAAGAGTCCCTAGTTCTAAATTGTTGAGAGTTTTGGGCCATAATATTAAACAATTCCCTAGCCTGAGCCGAAGTCTTATTAATGAATGCCCCCCATTCGCAACATCTACTATATTTTCTATCTGTAGGCAATAACCTCTCATAAAAATATTAAATCAATAAGTTTTTAGAAATTTGATGTTGGGCATAACTAGCACATAATTTGTTAAAACATTCCCAATATTCATGAAAACTTTCCCCAGTCATATATTTAACGCCACATATTTGTTTTATAATGGTTCCAATCCTAGACACAGGAATTTTTTTTTTCTAAGAATCCTTTATGAACTTGAGTCCCTCTCTTGAATTTTGTAAGAGACAAGTAATATGGCCAATCTTTGGCCTTATCCTAGAATGAAAAAGGAAAGACTCTCAACTTAATTTGATCATGGGTAACTCCCTCAGGTTGCACGCATGAACATGTAATAATGAATTCATTAATATAACGATATGGGCCCTCAGCAGGTAGACCATGAAACTTAAGTAGTAAGTTTAAAAATGTCGAGTTCTGTTTAAGTGGTCAGTCTAATGTAGGATAACTAATAGATAAAAATTGTGTTTCCAGATTTCGTGCAGCAAGTTCACATAAAGTAGTCATCCCAACTTTAATATCTTCATAACGTACTGATTTAGAGTTTACAGATTCAAAATCACTTACTTTGCTTTCAAACTCCTCAAAGAGAACCTCCTTTTTCTCTTTGATCATGCGACCACTCCTTAATCTGATAAACTAAAGCAACCTACGAAAATAAAATACTAGAGTTAAAATAAAACTATAAAGGTAGTAAAATTAAATACATAAAAACTAACGACTTTATTTTTTTTCCTCGGCAACACAACCAAAATTTGTAAAGCTTGTTGTCTAGCAACAAATTAAACCACCACTAAGGATTATAAATAAGAATATAGCACATGGAAGTAAGGATCAATCCCACGAGGAAAGATACAACAATAAACTAGTTTAAATCTAATTAAATTCAAGACTCCAATATTTTTTCCTTTTTCTTTGAATAACTAAAATAAATTAAAATTAAGAAAATAAAAATATGAAGGACTACTTCCTAATACTACAAAATATAATAAGCTAAACTATGGAAATAAAAGTAAATATTCAACCTAATTATTTTGGAAAATTTAAAACAGGAATAACCACTAAAAAGCAATTTGAAAATTTAAGCAAAAAATAACAAATAGAAAATTAATATAAAAAATCACAGAAAATACCCTAAAAAAATAAATAGTAATAATTTAAATTTATACTCATAGAAATATGTCTAATTGTTTTAGAAAAATAAAATAGAAAATAATTACGAAAAATACAAACAGAAAATAAAATTCGAAATTAAATAACTTGAAAACTGCACTTAAATGAATATCGAGTAAATAATAAAATTTGCAAGATTGTAAAACCTAATTTTATAAACTTAATCAAACCTTACAAAGATAAAATGAAACATAAAAATATAATTTTCAGATTTATTAAAGTAAAAACCTGCACATATGAAATTCGCAAAATAATTCTCATAAATTATCAAATACTTTTCGAGAGTCATGAAATTAAATATCACAAGATTTTGACTTGATATAAACCCCAAATAGCAAAAAGCACTAAAAAAACTAAAGGAATTATTTTAAACCTAATTTCTAACAAACTAGTAAAGAATAGCAAAACCAGAACAGAAAAGTAATCTGAAAATTAAACCATACTAAAAAAATCAAAATATAATTAATTTGAACTTAATATGACACACCTAAAGGGCTACCCTTTTGGGGGGTAAATGAAATTTAATGTTAAAGTCTCTAAATTCAATAATTAAATTGACAAACTAAATAAATCAACTAAAAGCAAGTAAATAATCATCATGGATACCAAATTCAAGAAAACACTTAGCATAATCTATATACACCATGAAAATTAATATTTATCATCAACAAATAAATTTGCTTTTCCATGAGTTAGATTGCAGAAGGTACCCACTAGCGAATCTTCCTTGTTTTTCTTTAGATTATGATTTACTTAGTATAGCTCCTACTATTTTTGATAACCTTGGCACTAGCCAAATAATTTAATCAAACTAGAGCATTAAACATTAGAAAAAAACATCATCTCACACCTTGTAAACAATTTACAAGCAAATTGATTTAACAAAGATATGTGACGATTACTAATTAAAAGAGATGGGTTTAAGACATCCATGATCAATTAGGATGACACTTATGCCTCAAAGACTAAGGTTTATAAATAATTAAGCCATTTGATAAGTGCTTAATATGTACATGTTTTTAGGGTTGTTTTGCCTCGTTTTTAGGAGAATTTTGTGCTTAATGATGTTGTTTACTCTCTTATTCTTTATTTATGCTTGGGTGTAGTTGTTTTATATGTTTTGTCGGATTTTTAGCCTTTTCACCCAACATTTGCCTTTCATGGCTGGGTTTTGACCTTCCCCACGGTCAAGAATGAGTTGCTACGCCCGTTGAGCAAGAAACCGATTCCAGCATAGACCACGGTCGGGCCGTGGTGGATGCCATAAACCGTGATAGGTCTATCACTATTGCCTCTTCATTCTCCCTTGGTTGTGTGGTTGAGATCAACTTGAATTTCCTATAAATAGCGATGTTCAGCAGCGAAGAAGAGCAATCCCTAGCAAGCAAAGCAAGTAGAGTTAGCCTAGTGAAGATTAGTTTAGTTTGTTGTCTCTCAAATTTTGTTCCTTAGTTTTTCTTTTGCTTTTGTGTGAGTTTTGAGTATGAGAGTTTTGGTCCAGAGGTGGGTTTGAGGCCCTTGGTGAAGGCCATCTCAGTCGAGCCCCTCCCGCTCAGATTACGCCGATTTTTGGTTAATTTGTTTGTCTTTTATCATGTCTAAGTAATTTTCTTAGTTTAGGAGTCTAGTAGTTTTTGGAAGTGCATTGGATCATGTTTTAGTTTATTCAATTGTGTTTATTTTCATGATTGGTTTGATTTCATTCTATCAAGTGTTTGATATGTTACGAGTCGATTTTGGGCCAAAATTTAGTTACGCACTTGAAACAATCAAGTGAACATTCGAAAGACGACATTTGGTTGTTGGACTGCTTGAACAGACTTAGCATAATTTCGTTTCGAAAGAGAGATTTATATGTTAGAAGGGCTAGTAAGTAATTTGAATATGTTAAACTCGGATTAAGTCAAATTAGTTTCAAAGAACGACGTTTGCTTAGTTTAGGCAAATTTCATTGATTTCGAAAGAATAGATCAAGTTTTTAGAAAAGGTTACAATTCCTCGTAATTAACCAATCAGAGAATAGCACATGTTTATTAATTTTGATCCATTTCTCTTCTATAACTACGAAAATTCCTAAATTCCTAGACGTTTTTCTTTTATTGATTTAGACGAGTTCATTCGAAGTAGTTAATCGAAACCACTTGAAAAAGAGTTCTGCTTAGCATATTCTGAAAAGGCTAGGCTCGATAGATTACTTTAGTCCCTAAGGAATGATATCTTTTATCTATACTATGACTACCGTGTGCTTACAGCAAGTAGTTGTCAAGTTTTTTGTGCCATTGCCAGGGACTAAATTGCTTACTATTGAGTATTGTCTTACGAACGTGACTAACCATTTTATTGTTTTGTTTTGTTTTGTTTTCTTGTTATTTTTCTTTTTCCTATTTAATTGCGCTGGTAATGTTGGTGAAAGCGCTTGCAGGATTTTTTCCTAGTTTATGCGAAATCTGATTTTGTACGAGCCCGAACCAGAGATTGAGAGGACTTTTCAATTAAGGAGGAAAAAGCAAAGGATCGAAGAGCAAAGGCGCGAAGCAATAAAGAATTCAAACATGGCGGGTGAAGAAAGAAGGACCCTTCGAGATTTCGTTACTCCCGAAGTCCAAGGGATCGCCTCAAGCATAGCTCGGCCTGTTGCAGATGCCAATAACTTCGAGCTCAAGCCAGCACTTATTTCCATGGTGCAGCAATCTCAGTTTGGGGGAACTCCTTCGAAAGACCCAAATCTACATCTCTCGCTATTTTTAGAGGTGTGCGATACGCTAAAGTTAAACGGAGTCTACAATTATGCGATTCGCCAACACTTATTCCCTTTCTCATTGAGGGATAAGGCGAGGACTTGGTCACACTCTTTGTTGTCTGGTTGTATAACTACTTGGGATGAGTTGGCAAGAGCTTTCCTCACCAAATTCTTCCCTCCAAGCAAAACAGGGAGCCTAAGAAATGAAATCACCAACTTTTTGCAAAACGAGGATGAGATGCTCTACGAAGCCTGGTAGAGTTTTAAAGATCTACTGCGTGTGTGCCTCCATCATAGTCTTCAGCGCTGGATGATTATCCAGGCCTTTTACAATGATGTGACCCAAGCTGTGAGGTCCACTATTGATGTGGCGGCAGGAGGAACTCTAATAAGTAAGACCAAGGATGAACCCTATAACCTTATCGAGGAGATCTCGCTTAATACATTTCAATGGTCCACTGAACGAGCCCAACCTAGGCGGGTTAGAGGTAAGCTTGAAGTTTATGCTTTTACTTTACTTTCTGCTAAAGTAGATGCCATGACTAAAAGACTGGACCAATTGAATGTTAATTCTGTGAACTCAAGTGCCCCTTCCCCTTGTGAAATTTTTGGTTCAATTGAGCATATATCTCTAAATTGTCAAGTTGGGAGTCCTTTTTCCCAAGAGCCCAATGAAGTTAATTATGTTCAAAACTTCAACGCGAGACCGACCAATGACCCTGGCTCTAATACCTATAATCTGTGTTGGAAGAATCATCTGAATCTTTCTTATAGGTTGAATCCAAACACTATGAGTATGCCCCTTATGAATGCTAGAGTATCCCCTGGTTTTCAAAGACCCCCAATCCCTTCTCAGATGCCCCAAAAATCTAATTTGGAAGTAATGATGAAAAACATGCTTATGGCACAACAAAAACAAGATGAGTACATTAAGCAATTAGCCTCAAAGGTCAATATGCTTACGACCTATAACAGGATGTTAGAGGCCCAAATTGCCCAAAAAGCCGCTTTTTTATCTACGCCCTTAGATAGACTTCCCAGTAAGCCTTAGCCCAACCCTCGAGAGCATTATAAATGTGTCACCATGAAAGATAATGAAGAGGACTTAACTGACTCTGGGGAAGTAACATTGGAAGAGGGTAGAGGGATAACTATGGCTATAGTAAGGAAAGCAACAATGGTGCCAAGACTGCCACATTTGTGGAGAATGATACTGTTGAGAACCCAACCATTTTCCCCCCTAAGCTCCTTGACCCAGGTAGTTTTTCTCTCACCTGCATTGTAGGAAAGGTAGAAATTGAGAGAGGTCTATGTGATTTAGGTGCAAGTGTCAGCATAATGCCTTACTCTTTATTTCATAAGCTGCATCGAGGACTGTTACTAGCTGCCCCTTTTTCACTATAGTTGGCTGATGGTTCTGTGACACAACCCATAGGCAAGTTGGAAGATGTGCCTGTTAATATAGGAGACATTTGGTTGTTAGAAGACTTCATTATAGTCGATATGCCTGAAGCTGATGCTGCCCAAATTATCTTAGGTAGGCCCATTTTGGCGACAGCTGGTTGCCATATTGATGTGAGGGAGGGTCGTGTTTCTTTTAGGGCAGAGGGGAGATTTTCTGTGTTTAGTCATAGGAAGGAGCATGTGGTTTCTCCTCATTCTTCTATATTATGTGCATTACCCCTTTCCCTTGAGTATAATATGGAGGATGTCTTGGATGATGAAGATACTCATGATTCTGAATGGATTTCATATGAGGACTATGACCAAGGGTATGAAAGGTGGAGTTTTCTACTCCTATGCCACCTAACAAGCCTGAGGTTGAGGCCCCTGTTCCTAATGATTCTTCGATGAGTGAGCATTGTAGGTTGGCACAAATTGTTCACTCTGTGCCCCCTTTGGAAGTTTTTAATGCTGATTTTGAGGTAGGGGTTTGAGCAAGTAGATGGTAACCCGCTGATGGACAAAGAGAGCGATTTGTTTTGCATGCGAGTGGTGCGTTATGGCACACCACGTTATGAGGACGAAAGACCTGCAGCTAGAACTTCTGCGGTGGTACCTTCAACTGAAGAAGTTCGACTTTGTAGTTCGCGATAAGGTTGATCTGGACCAAGCCTAGAACAAGGGTCAAGCTCTTGACCTTAAAAGAGCGCTTCTTGGGAGGCAACCCAAGCTTTCTTTCTTTTTCCCTTTTTATAGTTTTGATTTTTATTACTTTTTGTAGTTTTATCTTCAAAGTATATATATATATATATATATATATATATATATATATATATATATATATATGAATAAAATGTTGGCACCAGGGTCATGAAAACCAGAAATACAGCCGTGGGATGCCAACCCTGAAAAACTAGAAAGAAAACGAGTACCAGCAGACACCATGGGTCGTCTGTGGTGACCGCCATGGTCCCTGGTGGACTGCTACGGGTTGTGGTCTAGCTTTTGACTACGGTGCATTTTCCCTTTCCCCTCACTTCATCTTCTTCACTCGACTCTTTCTCTCTCTTCCTCCCTTCTCTCTCTCTAAAACCTCCATAACCAACAGCTTTAATCTCCCTCAAATCTTCTTCATTTTTCTTCATTTTCACACTAAATTCCTTCCTTTCACTTAATCTCCCCATTTTATCCATAAAATCTCATCTTTTTTTTTTCTTCTTCTTTAAAATTCACCTCAAGCTCAATCATCCACCATAACTATCCTTTTGTCACTCAAATTCTTCATATTTTACTTATTTTCTTTAATTTTCTAGGTTTTGGTTCCTATTGTTGGTTTTAGTTTTGTTTTTGGTTAGGTTTTGTAGCCATGGCACGAACTAAAAGGCGAAGGGGCGCCAAGGAGATTGGTTCATCAAGTCAAGCACCACTCCGACCTCATAGGACATCCAGAACATCAACCAATGAGCGTGCTAGAGGTAATGTTCTTCACCCTCTTGGTTTGACTCATCCCGATCATGTTGCTAGGTACAATTGTTTGAATGAACGTGTAGTAGTAACCACTAGATACTATGATGAGGATTTATTAGCTAATTGGGAATGATGGATAATATTCATTGGTTGTTTGCAACAGTTGGTATGAGTCACTTTTTAGAACTCAAAGAGCATACGTACCAGGACCTGACCTTAGAATTTTTAAGTACACTCCATGTCGAGGTCACTAGAGGACCTCAATGTCAAGCTGGATATGTATCGTTTTATTTACAGGGTGAATTGTATGAACTGAACTTAGGTACTTTCAATAGTATCTTCGGTTTTCCACCTAGTATGGATTTACCGAATCGCCAAGGCCCCCGCAACTTGAACCCGAATGCATTTTGGGGTGAACTTTCGGGGGGTGTCAGGTACAACACCAGTTCATCGAAATGTATACATATAAGAAACCCTAGCATTAGAGTAGCTCAACGTATCCTTGCTTGCTCTAAGTTTGCTTGGGACAATAGTCTTAATGTCCCGAGATTGTCTGAGTTGTACTTTCTGTCCTGTATGCTTGATGGTGTTCAACTTGACCCAGGTTCATTCTTAGCTAGGCACTTTACATAGTGTTGCTGTTAGCAATAAAGGTCGGATAGTCGTTGATGGAATTGCAACTACTATTGCTAGATTCTTGGGTGTTGAGCCCAATCCTGAGGATAGAGTTTCTGGGTCTGAGCAGCTTGATCAAGTTGCTTTTGAAATTATGAATTTCTATAAAGTTGAGGTTGGCCGTTTGTGTTGGATTTACCCCGGGGAATGGCTTTTGCTGCTTCCCTATGTCGATCGCACTACTTTTCTTCACCGGGCTAACCTTTACTGGGTACCTGGTGATGATGAGGTTGTTCGGCCCGCACCCCAACAAACCGCCCCTCACTCTAGTCAAGCAGGACCTAGTTCTTCCTCTCACCCACCTCCACCTGACTATTTTGATTTCCAAGACACCCTTCGGTCCATTCAAGAGGAACACGTTTCCCTTCGAGCTTTTGTTGCCTCAAAGAGCGTCGCTCTTCAAGACTTTGTCCAAGAGCGCCACGATTAGCTTCGTGGTTACTTGCTTCCCAGACCCAATATTTCCAAGACTATAGGGTATGTCCAGAGACCTGGCGATATTGGCATATCTCCTATGGACAACCACCCCATCCTCCTCCACTTCCTCTTCTCTGATCTTCTTTTGTGCTACTCCCCTTCCCTTTTTATTATGATGTGCCCACATTGAGGCCAATGTGTGATTCAAGCATGGGGGAGTTAGTTCCGATATTCGGCATCTGATGCCTATTTTTGCTTGGTGTGTTTGTTTTTGCTTTGTATATATTTTTAGTGGTAGTTTTGAAGTT